>ONZH01004925.1:0-39533 GCA_900303285.1 Rhinella marina
GCTTGCTCTTGTTCAAACCTGCTCTGAGGTAACTGCTGTATTGTGAACACACATAACATGAACATGAGGAGACACATCTTAGGGGTCTTTCACATCTGCGTTTTGGATGCTACCAGTCCAAAACGCAATGGTGAGGATCCGTCCAAAACGCAGACTTTATAAACGGATCCTGCTCCATAGAGATGAATTGATCTTGGAACAGGATCCGTTTCTCTTCGTTTTGGAAGCGCAGACAAAAATGCTACAACCCTAAGATGTGTCTCCACATTCTCATGCCATGTGCGTTCACAATACAGCAGTTACCTCAGAGCAGGTTTGAACAAGAGCAAGCCGGCCACCACTACTACATGGCCACCGTTTCCGTAACCAGGGGCAACGGCCTGACTGATGTGTGTGGGACAATAGATATACAAATAGGGAAATCTTCTAAACGGTACATTTTATATAAATACATTCTATTAGTAATAATATTGGTATGGCTATATCTAACTATACAAACTACATTTGTAAGATGGGAATACCCCTTTAAGTTCTTCTAGGTAGACTTACATACAGTATTTGAAGGAACTTGGCAGGGTGGTTGTTCCTGAAGAACTAACCACAGATCTGATCTTCTGTGGATGTAGGCTTGCACAAATCCTTCTTTCTGTTCACATAAATCCAGGCAGACTAGATAATGTTAAAATCAGGGCACTGTGTGGACCATACCATCATTTCCAGGATTCCTTCTTCTTTTATATGTTGCAGATTTTTCTTCAGCGACATTGGTGGCATGCTTAGGTTTGTTGTCCTGCTACAGAATAAATTTGGAGCCAATTAGACGCCTATCTGATGGTATTGGATGATGGATAGGTAGCTGACTGTGTTTCTCAGCAAATCTAGACAAAATCCACAACTCCATTTGCTGAAATGCAGCCTCAAAATTGCAAGGAGCCTCCACCATGCTTCACCGTACCCTGCATGCACTCGTTATTGTACCACTTTCCGGCCCTTCATGAACAAACTGCCTCCTGTTACAGCCAAATGCTTCACATTTTGACTCTTAGTCAGACCACAGAACCTGCTGCCATTTTGGTTTTTCCCAATTTCCATGTTTTGTGCATTTTTTAGTGTCTTGGCCTTGTTTCCATTTCACTATGCCCAAAACTATAGGAACTAGAGTGGAGAAAGATGGCAGAAGGATTGGATTGAGGAATCTGAAATACTTGGCTGTAACTAGGCTTGAGTGATTTGAACTTCAGATCATAGATTCAGTCACTTAGTTTTTAATATTGTTTCCATATAGCATTAAAATGTATTGGCTCCATGGAGCCAAACTTCGTGTCACCGGAAGTCGCGCGATACTTCGGTGAATTGCTACTGTATTCATATCATAAAATAGAAATCCAAAGTGGGCTTAGGTACCAAGGTACCAGCCTGTATGAAAGCTCACTTTGGATTCATATTTGAAAATGTTTTTAAATAGGCAGATAGAAATACCGTAGTATTTCACCAAAGTCTCGCACAACCTGAGGCGAGACGAAGTTCTGCTCCATGGAGTGACTGAACAAAACAACTTTGGATCTATGATCCAAAGCTTGCTTCACTCAAGCCTAGCTGTAACATGATGAGCTTTCTCTTTTATATATTCACTTTGCATTTTGTTAATTGTAGGGTTCGGGTTCGCAAGGTTTGGCTGAACTTCAGGACAAAGTTAAGGTTCGGCACCCGAACTTCATCCCAAACCCGGACCCCATTAAAGTAATTGGGGACCCGAACTTCACTTTATTATTTTCCATTATAATATGGTTATAACTAGAGATGAGCGAATCGAAGCTGACAAAGTGGAATTCGTTAAGAATTTCATGGAAAATTCGATTCGCAATTCGATTTTTTTTTTCCTAAAATGGCCGCAAGCACATGGCATGACATGGGGGAAGGATCTCTGGGACAAAAAGTAAACACCCACAATGCGATCACATGCAGACATTTAGCCAATCAGCAGCCAGCCAGGTCCTGTGATGTCACAGCCCTATAAATAGCTCTGCAGCGCTGGAAAGCGCCATTTGCTATTTATGTTAGACCAGAGGAGAGATAGGGCAAGCGATAGGAAAACATTTCAAAATACAAGAAAAGAGATCAGGGATAGATGACCTGAATTGCAGGGATAGGAGAGGGACGATTTGTGGACTGAAAATCAGGCAGTGAATCGCTATCCATATACATTGCAGCAGCAGTGCCTCTTGTACACTGAACTGTCTTCTGAAGGATGTTTTGGGGTGCTTTATGCAAAGAAGCACCACTAGTGTCACTTTTCTGCAGTGCAGTGCAGTGAAAGAGGGTCAGAGCCCTGTTTAGGGGGTACGTAAAAAAAAAAAAAATATATATATATATATATATATATATATATAAAATTGATTGTGAATCTCAGTTTGTGGGGTTATTAGTAATTGTGGCCTCATTCGCCATCCAAGCAGAAAAGTGTGACATTGTTGTAAGGTAGTCAGTGAATATCATTTAAATAAAAAATATATATCTCAGTTTGTGGGGTGGTTAGTTTCAAATAAGTATTTTTGGCCTCATTCGCCACCAAGCAGAAAAGCGTGATATTGTTGTAAGGTAGTCATAGAATATCATTTAAAAAATAGTGATTCTTAGTTTGTGGGATTGTCAGTGTTACTTTTAAATAAGTATTTTAGGCCTCATTCGCCATCCAAGCAGAAAAGTGTGATATTGCTGTAAGGTAGTCAGTGAATATCATTTAAAAATATATATATATATATCTCAGTTTGTGGGGTGGTTAGTTTCAAATAAGTATTTTAGGCCTCATTCGGCATTCAAGCAGAAAAGCATGATATTGCTGTAAGGTAGTCAGTGAATATAATAAAAAAAAATTGTGAATCTGAGTTTGTGGGGTTGTCAGTGTTACTTTTAAATAAGTATTTTAGGCCTCATTTGCAATAGAAAAAGAATATTGTCCTATAGTGTGTAGTTCTGTGCAGTAACCCATTGTACTGCAGTTCAGCAACCCATTGTTAACCCACTCTGTGGGTGACGGTATTTCTCAAATAAATAGTTAGGTCGTTGTGTGAGGCATTGAGCAAAGTAAAAAATTTTTTGGAGGATTTTTAATTTCCTTTTATTTTACATTTGTAATCAATCAGTATGTCAGACAGAGCGGTGACAGGCCCTTCACAGGGGAGGGGCAGTGGCACAAATGTTTCTGGAATAGGCACAGGTCACAGCAGAGGAAGGGGATGTGACATTATGGGTCACTTGGCGAGGCCAGAGCTACTGGTGTCATCTAGCGGTCGTGTGTTGACCACCAACCCAGCGGTTCTTGAATGGTTGACTCGGTCATCCACTTCCTCCCAGATGACATCGGGCACCCCCAGCCAAGAGTCGGTGGGTTCGTCAGATACAACCCTTAGTTGGCATGGGCCTGGAGCACCTCCACTGCCCTCACCTGTCCTCAACCTGCCTCTGTCCTTTTCAGTTCCCTCAGCCAGAGAAGTACTATATGCTGTGGGCTCTGAGCCACTATACAGCGAGGACGAACTACTTGAGGACAGTCAGCAGCTACTGGGAAGCCAAGAGGTGGGGCAGAAATCCGCTCCTTCCAGTAGGCGGTCAAGTACTGATGAGGAGAGTGTAGTGGGAGGTGATGTTGAGAGCGGTCAGACTTTGTACACAGAGACAGTTGAGGAGGACATTAGCGACGTGCAAACTGTAGACATTAGCGACGTGCATCCTTATTGTCATCTGCAGACGAGACTGACAGCTTGCGCGTGAGGCAGCGGTGCAGCCAGCAAGTCGGTAGTGTGGGTGGGAGTCAGCATAGTGGCAGCAGTGCGAGGTCGGGAGCCAAACGGGCACGTGGTAGACCGCACTCTTCGCACGTGCTTTCTGACCTTGAAAAGAGCGGCGCAGCGGCTCAGCCAAGCCGCGGAGGTACTAGTCCGTCAGTGCGGAGTGTTGGTGGTAAAATCGCCTACTCGGCGGTGTGGAAGTTTTTTGTTAAGACGCCTGTGGTGAACATGGCTATATGTAGAATCTGTGGTCAGAAAGTGAAGCGTGGCCAGGGTGCTAATGTTGGCACCACGGCCCTGCGCCAACATAGGCAGCATCATCACAAAGTGGCCTAAGAGAACTGTGGCTCAGATGTGGCGGTCCAGTGGGCAGCAGCAGCAGCATCACCCAGTGGCACACAGCCCATTTTAGGCAGTCAAGGCTCCAGCACCTCTGCCGAAGGGAGCTGTCTCATATCATCTACCGCTCCAGATGCTCCTGCTCCTCCTCCTCTTATTCATCGCCACTCATTACGGCAGTTCACCGAGGCGATTGCAAAGAGACAGCAGTACGCGTCCAGCCATCCTACAGCGCAGGAGCTGACCGTGCTCCTGTCCAAGTTGCTCGTGCTGCAGTCCCTCCCTTTTCAACTGGTGGACTCTGCACCGTTCAGAGAAATGATGGCTTGTGCCGAGCCGACGTGGAGAGTGCCAAGCCGTCATTTCTTTGCCAAAAAGTCAGTCCCAGCCCTGCACAAATATGTAGAAGAGAAGGTGGCCCAGTCTTTGAGCCTGTGGGTGTCTGCCAAGGTGCACGGCAGCACCGACGTGTGGAGTTGCAACTACGGTCAGGGACAGTACATGTCCTTTACGGCCCACTGGGTCAATGTGCTTCCAGCCCAGCCACATGAGCAACTTGGACAGGTGACGCCACTTTCTCCACCTCGTTGTCAAACTGCTGATCCTGCGCTAATGTCCGGCTCCTTCTCCGCCACCTCCGCCTCCACTGCAGGGCCAAGTCATAGCGCTCCTCCAGTATACCATATGTGCAGGGCACAGCGGTGTCACGCAGTTCTAAAACCTGGCTTGCCTGGGCGAACGAAGTCACACAGGGGAGGAACTGCTCCGCGTCATGCAAGTAGAAATCGATTGCTGGCTTTCTCCGTGACAACTAAAAATTGGAACCATGGTGACAGACAATGGAAAGAACATGGTGTCCGCACTGCGCCTAGGAGAGCTGAGCCATGCGCCCTGCATGGCGCACATATTTAATCTAGTTGTCAAACGTTTCCAGGAAACTTTGCATGCACTTCAGCCATTCCTACAGCGCCAAGCACACCCTCTGCAGCGGCAGAATGGCGTCCTTTAACATAGGCTGATATGTGACGTTTCCACCCGTTGAGAATTCTACCCTCCATATGTTGGACCGACTGTACGAACAGAGAAAGGCCATAAACGATTTCTTAATGATCCAAGTGGACAGGAGTACTCCCCTGTGTAATTTTGATGTCAGCCAGTGGCAGCTCATGCGTGACACCTGCCGCTTGCTTAGGCCCTTTGAGGAGGCCACGTTATTTGTCAGTCGCCAGGACTACGGTATGAACAACGTCATTCCACTGCTTCATGTCCTGGAACAAATGCTGCAAAATCTTTCTGGTCAGGGGACTGGAGACGTGGAGACTGCATCTCATTGCAGCATGAGTCCGGTGAGGGCTGATCTGGAGGAGGAGGAGGACATTGGAGCACACGCATTTAGTGGTTTTTCTACCCAGGTGACAGAAGAGGAGGAGCAGGAGCAGCCAGAGGAGGTAGAGGGAGATGCAGAAGATGAGGCAGATGACCCAGAGACACCATGGCAGTATCCAGTGGAGTTGGAGGCAGGGAGTCCCTCCGAGTCAGTTGCGCAAATGGCCCGATGCATGCTCACTTGCTTACGTAGTGACAGCCGAATAATCACCATCCGGCAGAGGGATGACTTCTGGCTCTCCACCCTCTTGGACCCTCTCTACCGGTCTAAAATGGGGGCCTTTTTTTCACCTGCTGAGAGGGAGGACAAACTGAAGTACTATAGAGACATCCTATGTAGTCAGTTAGCTGCTGCCTATCTGCGTCCTCGTCCATCCTCTTGCAGGTCTGACCGGGGGGTCCCTCAGCACTCACGTACCACTGCCACAGCTGCTGTGAGGGGGTTGGGGGTTAGGAGCAGTACCAGCTCCATCAGCAACAACTTGAGTCTGGAGTCGATGATGAGCAGCTTTCTTCACCCGCCAAGTGCGGAAAGTACTCACCAGCAGCGGTGGCAGCAGAAGGTAGACCAGGAGCAGACCCTGAACCAGTAAGGAGGTGGCCTACTTGGACAGCACCCTGCCACCCCATATTGAAGATCCGCTGGACTACTGGGCAGCCAAACTGGATTTGTGGCCACAACTGGCCGAGTTTGCACTGGAGAAGCTGTCCTGCCCGGCTAGTAGTGTGGCATCAGAGTGGGTGTTTAGTGCGGCGGGGGCCATAGTTACCCCAAGGTACTCGCCTGTCCTTCCAAAATGTGGAAAGACTATCCTTTGTCAAGATGAATCAGGCGTGGATTAGCCAGGATTTCCACCCACCAACGCTTGATGCATCATATTAGATCAGCCATGATGCGTCACCCAAACCTTGACAAATGAGACTGTATTCTTCAGGCTACCTGCCTCAGCCACTCTTATGATGCTGCCACCCGCCTAATGCCACACATCTACCAGCTGCTCCTTCTACCAGCATCTTTACCAGTGACTTTACCACCAACCTCTCCACTCTGTCACTGACCCAATATGTAGCCTTCTGATGATGCTGCCACCTCAACAATCAGGTCTCCTCATGCTGCTACTGCTGTCACCTCCAGGCTATGTCACCATGCCACTCTGTGCCCTGATGCTGCTGCTGCCGCCGCCTCCACACTCTGTCTCCCAGCTGCTGCTCCCTCTAAACTATGTAATTGTGCCACTCTGTGGCCTGATGCTGCTGCATCCGCCGCCTCCACACGCTGTCTCCCAGCTGCCGCTACCTCCAAACTATGTAATTGTGCCACTCTGCGGCCTACTAATGTTGCGTCCCAGCTGCCGCCTACTCACGCTGTCTCCCAGCTGCTGCTACATCCAAACTATGTAATTGTGCCACTCTGTGGCCTGATGCTGCTGCGTCCGCTGCCTCCACACGCTGTCTCACAGCTGCCGCTCCGTCCAAACTATGTAATTATGCCTCTCTGTGGCCTACTCATGCTGCGTCCGCCACGCCTCAACTCGCTGTCTCGAAGATGCTGCTCTGTCCAAACTATGTAATTGTGCCAACTATGTAATTGTGCTCAAAATTGATTCAAATTTTTTGGACCTTCTGCTCAGCAGTATGTCAGTCGTACATTTTTTGTACGTTCTGTAGTCCCATTCCATTATTCATAGCTCAAGTATACAGGAAACAGAGCTAACTGTAGTTGATGATGATGTAGCCGATTGCACTTGGGAGCCGGGTGAAGCAAGGGCTTCATGGTCATTACGTCATCTGCAGACAAAGATTCGACTGCTGCTAGCTCAAGTATACAGGAAACCCTGTTTGTTTTGAAGACTCAAATTTTTAAAAGTAAACGATTCCGGCCCCCGGGACACTCAGTGATCAGCATGGGGGAGGCGAGAGGCAGGGGCTCCCACAGGTAGTAGCTCAGCTCCCTGCAGACCGCCACCTCGATCTCAAGACGGAACTCCGAACTTTCTTGGCGTCTTGGGTCAATACTGACATTTTGTCCCTGTCGAGGCAAAGCTGGAGCCTTCACTGCACCTCCTCTGTCTTATGTTCCGGTCCGCTGGCATAATTAGCCCCGATACTGATAAGAACATATGCGACAGTTGAACTTAGCCAAAAGGAAGACAATATTTTAGTACGGTCTGCTCTTCAGGGTATGTCATCATGCCACTCTTCGGCCTGATACTACTGTCGCCGCCAACTGCACATGCCGTTTTCTAGCTGCCGCTACCTCAAAATAAGGTAATTGCGCCACTCTGTGGCCTCCAAATTGTACTACTACTTCCATTGCTGCTGCCACTTCCAGGGTCTGTCATTCTGCCACTCTGTGGCCTACTCATGCTGCTGCCACTTCCAGGGTCTCTCTTTGTGCCCCTCTTTGGCCTACTCATGCTGCTGCTACTTCCATGGTCTGTCATTCTGCCACTCTGGGGCCTACTCATGCTGCTGCCACTTCCAGGGTCTGTCATTCTGCCACTCTGTCGCCTTCCAATTTTAACGACTTCTGCTGCCACTTCCAGGGTCTTTGATGGTGCCAATCTGTGGCCTACTCATGCTGCTGCCACTTCAGGGTCTGTCATTGTGCCACTCTGTTGCCTGATTCTGCTGCTGCCGCCTCCACGCACTGGCTGCCACTACATTCAAATTATGTAATTGTGCCACTCTACGGTATGCTGCATTTAAATTTTTATGACTGCTGCTGCCTCTCCCAGGGTATGTCACTGTGCCATTCTGTCTCATTAAAATTAATACGACTCCTGCTGCCTCTCCCACTCTGTGGCCTTGAAATGTATTCCACTGCTGCCTCTTACAGCTGCTGTTACAGTGCCACTCTGTGGCCTTGAAATTTGTTTGACTGTTGACTCTTGCAGCTTCTGTTATGGTGCCACTCTGTGGCCTTGAAATTTGTTTGACTGCTGCCTCTTGCAGCTGCTGTTACTGTACCACTCTCCTCTGCAGCAGCATGTCAGTCGTAAATTTTTGGTACGTTCTGTAGTCCTATTCCATTATTCAAAGCTCAAGTACACAGGAAACCCTGTTTGTTTTGAAGACTCGAATTGTTAAAAGTAAACGATCGAACGGCCCCTGGGACACTGGGTGGTAGCCCAGCTCTTTGCAGACCACCAGCTCGATCTCAAGACGGAACTCTGAACTTTCTTGGCGTCTTGGGTCAATACTGACATTTTGTCACAGTCGAGGCAAAGCTGGAGCCTTCACTGCACCTCCTCTGTCTTACATTCCTGTCCGCTGGCATAACCAGCTCCGATACTGATAAGAACATATGTGACAGTTGATCTTAACCAAAAGGACGAGAATTTTTTTTTACGGTCTGCTCTTCAGGGTATGTCATCATGCCGCCTCCACATGCCGACTCCACATACCGTCTCCTGGCTGCCGCTACCTCAAAATTAGGTAATTGTGCCACTCTGTGGCCTCCAAATTTTACTACTACTTCCACTGCTGCTGCCACTTCATTCACTGTAATGTTGATTTGTACGCTAATGCTACGCATTGTATGCTAATGCTACAAATTCAGTTAATTAGCATACTTTTACAAGCGAAAGGAGTAAAAGAGGAGAAGTAGCGATTCTGACCTTTTTCTATTAACCAGACACCCTTCCCTCTTCCGAGCAGGGGGGGTGCTTGGTTTAGTCCCATTGACTAACATTATGCTCGGTTGCTCGGGCAGAGCACCCGAGCATACGAGCACAGAAGTGCTCACTCAACACTACTCCCTATGCGTTTTACTGCAAGGCACAGTGTTCTACACCACTATCCAGGCTCTCTGCAGCCCGGAAGTAGCCGTTTTTTAATGCGATTCGCAACAAATTTATTCAGATCGAAGCAAATCTTTTCGGAAAATTCGGAGAACCAGCAGAATCGAATTTTTGAAAAATTCGCTCAACTCTAATTAGAATTACTCATTTTTTTCCTCTCAGCTCCCCTACAAAGGCTGACTGTACTCAGCTTTTAATTGGGTCTGACAACTCAGCTCCCCTAAAAAGTCTGGCAATACTCAGCTCTTGAGGGCTGACTGTTGCTCCCATAGCTTGTAGCCAGGCTGACCTATTTCTCAGCTCTAAGCTATGCTATAACTATATGGGTTCCTAATCTAATACACTCTCCTTCTTATGCAGTTCAATCTTGCAGTTCCAATATACAGCCCCTAGGTAGAGCTCCTACACAATACTATGTACTTCCGGATGCTACCGGAAAACAATTTTATACAATAGTATATCCAGGATGCCACCGGATATCTGTTCTACCTTTTGCTGAGCAGCCGTTAACAGCTCCCCATTATATCATATGACACTAGAATTATTTTTTTTTTCTTTTTTTTCTTATTAATATTAATATCTTATTAATATTCTTCCAAATCGGGAAACCGCATAAATACATAACCTAGACATCTTCCTAAAAGGGAACCTCATAAAAACACAACCTAGACTCTTCTTAACCAGGGATCCACAAAATAAAATAAGCAAAAAATAAAAAGAAAAATTCATCCAGTTAAGGGAACCTCAAAAATACACAATCTAGGCTCTTCCAATTAGGGAAAACTCAAAACCTCATAATCTAGGTTCTTCCGACGAGGGGATACACTCTTCTACCAAAACTCTCGTCAGAGCTTGCTAGGTTCCATTCTAGGTCACAGGATACAACAGCCCCTGTACAAACAGCTGACTAACAAAAAAAAACTTCCGCTGGCTCAGCACAACAATACAACATGAAAAGCCACACAAAGAAGGAATTCATAGGGTTCTTTCGTTCTAAAGGACAAATCAGCCATAATTGAACCCTTAGCAGTAAATACCATCCAATCCAACACTTAGGAGTCACAAAAACGGAAATCTTAGAGTAGTTTAGTAAGAAATAAAGCTTTGTTACCTTGCAGGCGAATGATCTAGTCTAAAGGTTCCGCTTAAGTGCTGCTTTCTGTGCTATCGGTTGAATTAATGATATTCAAGCTGATTTGCCCGACGTGCCTGGGCGCCATTATTGTAATCGCCATTCTCGCGATACTCTTCTTTGTGTGGTGCCAAATCGATTGGAAGTATAAGTACGTGCACATACAACTTTTACAATGATACCAAACACACACAAATTGGTTTCATGGAAAATACTTCACATCCCTCAAGCAAGAGAGCGAGTTTATTAAAGAGACAGTCACTTAAATAGTAGGTATGACATAGACAAAGAGGGGTGTTACGTAAGCAGAGTGATTGGTTCTTTGACACAAGGGAAGTAGTTCAGCAACTTCAACACTGAGTTCATTGGTTAATTTGAAAGAGGCAAATTAACATTCCAACCTTCCCCCCTACAGAGGTCTTAAAACCTTAAAACAAAGAAAGTGTTCATGTGACTCACATAGCTAATTAGCTGCCATCTAGTGGTCAAAAACGAGTAGTACAGGCTTTACACAATATTTATAAAAATCTCTCACAGGGTAAAAAGTATTTAGTCAGCCACCAATTGTGCAAGTTCTCCCACTTAAAAAGATGAGAGAGGCCTGTAATTGACATCATAGGTAGACCTCAACTATGAGAGACAAAATGAAAAAAACAAATCCAGAAAATCAGATTTTTTAAGAATTTATTTGCAAATCATGGTGGAAAATAAGTATTTGGTCACCTACAAACAAGCAAGATTTCTGCCTCTCACAACTTCTTCTGTAACTTCTTCTTTAAGAGGCTCCTCTGTCCTCCACTCATTACCTGTAGTAATGGCTCCTGATTGAACTTGTTATTAGTATAAAAGACACCTGTCCACAACCTCAAACAGTCACACCCCCAACTCCACTATGGTGAAGACCAAAGAGCTGACGAAGGACACCAGAAACAAAATTGTAGACCTGCACCAGGCTGGGAAGACTGAATCTGCAATAGGCAAGCAGCTTGGTGTGAAGAAATCAACTGTGGGAGCAATAATTGGAAGAAAATGGAAGATATACAAGACCACTGATAATCTCCCTTGATCAGGGGCTCCACACAAGATCTCACCCCGTGGGGTCAAAATAATCACAAGAACTGTGTGCAAAAATCCCAGAACCACACGGGGGGACCTATAGAATGACCTGCAGAAAGCTGGGACCAACGTAACAAAGGCTACCATCAGTAACACACTCGCCGCCGGGGACTCAGATCCTGCAGTGCCAGACGTGTCCCCCTGCTTAAGCCAGTACATATCCGGGCCCGTCTGAAGTTTGTTAGAGATCATTTGGATGTTCCAGAAGAGTATTGGGAGAATGTCATATGGTCAGATGAAGCCAAAGTAGAACTGTTTGGTAGAAACACAACTCGTTGTGTTTGGAGGAGAGTGAATGCTGAATTGCATCCAAAGAACACCATACCTACTGTGAAGCATGGGTGTGGCAACATCATGCTTTGGGCCTGTTAAGGGGAAGATTGCTGTTGAGGCCACTGTTAAGAGGGCAGGGTGTTGTAAAAATCGCTGTTAAGGAGATAGGGTACTATGGTGGTCACTAATAAAGGGTTAGCAGCTGTGAAGATCACTGTTAAAGGGGCGGACCGCTGTGAAGGTCACTGTTAAGGGGATGGGATGCTGTGGAGGTCACTGTTACAGGGACTGGTGCTATGGAGGTCTCTGTTAAGGGGGCATGGAACGCTAAAGGGTCACAGTAAGGGGACGGTCCGCTATGGAGGTCAGTGTTAAGGGGCGGGGCACTGTGAAGGTTACTGTTAAGGGGGTAGGGGACTGTAGAGGTCACTATTAAAGGGGCAGCTGCTGTAAAGGTCACTGTTAAGTGGGGGAGTGAGTGTGGAAATCACTGTTAACAAGACGGGGTACTGTGGAGGTCAGAAATAAAGGGCCGGCCTCTGTGGAGGTCACTGTTTAAACGGGCAGACACTGTGGGAGTTACTGTTAAGGGGTTGGGGGACTGTGGGGAAGCTGCTGTGGCAGTTACTGTAAGGAGCAGGTTGTTGTGAAAATCACTGTTAATGAGATGGGGTATTGTGGAGGTCACAAATAAAGGGCCGGCCGCTGTGGAGGTCACTATAAAGGGGGGGGCTCTGGAGGTTACTGTTAAGTGGCAGGGGACTGTGGAGGTCACTATTAAAGGGGCAGCTGTTGTGGAGGTCACTGTTAGGGGGGAGGATTATTGTGAAAATCACTGTTAACGAGACGGGGTACTGTTGAGGTCACTAATGAAATGGTGGCCGCTGTGAAGGTCACTGTTAAAGGGGAGGGTGCTGTAGATATTACTGTTAAGGGGCAGGCTGCTGTAGAGGTCACTGTTAAAGTGGGGGGCAATGTGGAAGTCAATGTTAAGAGGGCCTGAAATGTTGGAGGTCACAGTTAAGGGGACTGTAGCCTATGGTCAGTGTTAAGGGACGGGTGCTGTAGAGGTCACTGTTACTTAAAAGGGCAGGCTGCTGTGAAGGTCAAAGTTAAGGGGGTACTGTGGAGGTTCCATTTTAAGGAGGCAGAGCACTGTGGAGGTCACTGTTAACGGGGCTGGATATTGTAGATGTCACTGTTATAGGGGATATTTTCAATATCTTTTAATGACACACACAAATGTTAAATTAAATAGATTAAATATACCCAGGTATATTTTTTATTTATTAATTTTTTTAATTGAGTTTGCTGCAACTTTTAGCTGCAATGTTTTAATTATTCAGCTGTGTCTCTCTCTGTAGATAAGGTGGTGTATCATGGTGGTGTATTCTTTCCAGGTATCATCCCAGGTAGAATATTAGATACAACTCCGTTAACTGCTGTCAAGTGTGATCTAGAAAACAATAGATAATTATGTTTAGTAAAAAAAAAAAAAATTCCAGTATGCAATAATGAATAAAAAAAAATAAAAAATCCCTACACCTTATTTAGTGCGCTGTCATCTGTCATTAGGCAACGACCATCCTTGACAAGTTAGTAATTATCATCAACATCAGCCATTTTGAGTTTGGCTGTAATGTGATTTACAACTTTAGGTGTAAAAGTAGACCAAGGGTTGCCTGGCGCCGGTTGCAACTTTTTGAGACTTTTACAAAAGTCTAAAATAGTAAATGAGCCATAATCTGTATCTAATCTAATTTTTGGCTCTTAAAAATGGCGAGGACCATGAAATGGCAAAAATATAACCAAATGTTGCAGAAAATGTTGCAGTTGCCAAAAAACATTACACCAGAAAACTGACATATGCCTCTATTACAATACACAGAGCACATATTATAATACAAAGAGCTAATATTATAATACTCACAATCCCTATCATACCTCTGTACTCACCTCTTCCTGGTCCTTGGCTGTCGGCCTCACGTTGTGCATGTCGGTTCACAGCAGGAAGAGCAGGAGAAGAGTGCCGACGATGAGGAGCGAAGTCATCCACAACAGGAGAGGTAAGTAGGTTTTTTATTTTATGTGCTCTGTGGCTGGGGGCTGATTCAAAGGCTGGGGGCAGAGGCGTAGCTAGAGGTTCAGCACAGGGGGGGCGAAACATACTTGAGTGGGCCCCCCACTTGGCTTCCCAAACGCACGTTTCCAACTTCACAGGCACATACTACTAGTTGTGGTTATAATATTGTATTAGAAAGATGACTATATAAACTGCTAGATAATCTATGCTGTTAAGTACAGTACAATAGACTTTCTACATACCCTACTGTAAATACACTACCATATAATGCAGTAAAATATAGGAGTAATAGGATTAAAAAACAACGGGACTCCTATGTTAAAGGAAACCTGTCCCCAGTTTTTACATCACTAAACTAACAGTCCCCTGCCCCCATCAGACCTCAGATCATCAGAATGTGCCCCCATCAGACCTCAGATCATCAGAATGTGCCCCCATCAGACCTCACATCAGCGTATTGTGCCCCCATCAGACCTCAGATCAGCGTATTGTGCCCCCATCAGATCTCAGATCAGCGTATTGTGCCCCCATCAGACCTCGGATCAGCCTACTGTGCCCCCATCAGACCTCACATCAGCCTACTGTGCCCCCATCAGACCTCAGATCAGCCTACTGTGCCCCCATCAGACCTCACATCAGCCTACTGTGCCCCCATCAGACCTCAGATCAGCGTATTGTGCCCCCCACCAGACCTCAGATCAGCGTATTGTGCCCCCATCAGACCTCAGATCAGCGTATTGTACCTCCATCAGACCTCAGACCAGCTTATTGTGCCCCATCAGACCTCAGACCAGCGTATTGTGCCCCCATCAGACCTCAGATCAGCGTATTGTGCCCCCATCAGATCTCAGATCAGCGTATTGTGCCCCCATCAGACCTCACATCAGCCTACTGTGCCCCCATCAGACCTCACATCAGCCTACTGTGCCCCCATCAGACCTCAGATCAGCTTAATGTGCTCCCATCAGACCTCAGATCAGCGTATTGTGCCCCCATCAGACCTCACATCAGCCTACTGTGCCCCCATCAGACCTCAGATCAGCGTATTGTGCCCCCCACCAGACCTCAGATCAGCGTATTGTGCCCCCATCAGACCTCAGATCAGCGTATTGTGCCTCCATCAGACCTCAGACCAGCTTATTGTGCCCCATCAGACCTCAGATCAGCGTATTGTGCCCCCATCAGACCTCACATCAGCCTACTGTGCCCCCATCAGACCTCAGATCAGCGTATTGTGCCCCCATCAGATCTCAGATCAGCGTATTGTGCCCCCATCAGACCTCAGATCAGCAGACTGTGCCCCCATCAGACCTTATATCAGCCTACTGTGCCCCATCAGACCTCAGATCAGCGTATTGTGCCCCCATCAGACCTCAGATCAGCGTATTGTGCCCCCATCAGACCTTAGTTCAGCGTATTGTGCCCCATCAGACCTCAGATCAGCATATTGTGCACCCATCAGACCTCAGATCAGCCTACTGTGCCCCCATCAGACCTCACATCAGCCTACTGTGCCCCCATCAGACCTCAGATCAGCGTATTGTGCCCCCCACCAGACCTCAGATCAGCGTATTGTGCCCCCATCAGACCTCAGATCAGCGTATTGTACCTCCATCAGACCTCAGACCAGCTTATTGTGCCCCATCAGACCTCAGACCAGCGTATTGTGCCCCCATCAGACCTCAGATCAGCGTATTGTGCCCCCATCAGATCTCAGATCAGCGTATTGTGCCCCCATCAGACCTCACATCAGCCTACTGTGCCCCCATCAGACCTCACATCAGCCTACTGTGCCCCCATCAGACCTCAGATCAGCTTAATGTGCTCCCATCAGACCTCAGATCAGCGTATTGTGCCCCCATCAGACCTCACATCAGCCTACTGTGCCCCCATCAGACCTCAGATCAGCGTATTGTGCCCCCCACCAGACCTCAGATCAGCGTATTGTGCCCCCATCAGACCTCAGATCAGCGTATTGTGCCTCCATCAGACCTCAGACCAGCTTATTGTGCCCCATCAGACCTCAGACCAGCGTATTGTGCCCCCATCAGACCTCAGATCAGCGTATTGTGCCCCCATCAGATCTCAGATCAGCGTATTGTGCCCCCATCAGACCTCAGATCAGCAGACTGTGCCCCCATCAGACCTTATATCAGCCTACTGTGCCCCCATCAGACCTCAGATCAGCGTATTGTGCCCCCATCAGACCTCAGATCAGCGTATTGTGCCCCCATCAGACCTCAGTTCAGCGTATTGTGCCCCATCAGACCTCAGATCAGCATATTGTGCACCCATCAGACCTCAGATCAGCCCACTGTGCCCCCATCAGACCTCACATCAGCCTACTGTGCCCCCATCAGACCTCAGATCAGCGTATTGTGCCCCCCACCAGACCTCAGATCAGCGTATTGTGCCCCCATCAGACCTCAGATCAGCGTATTGTACCTCCATCAGACCTCAGACCAGCTTATTGTGCCCCATCAGACCTCAGACCAGCGTATTGTGCCCCCATCAGACCTCAGATCAGCGTATTGTGCCCCCATCAGATCTCAGATCAGCGTATTGTGCCCCCATCAGACCTCACATCAGCCTACTGTGCCCCCATCAGACCTCACATCAGCCTACTGTGCCCCCATCAGACCTCAGATCAGCTTAATGTGCTCCCATCAGACCTCAGATCAGCGTATTGTGCCCCCATCAGACCTCACATCAGCCTACTGTGCCCCCATCAGACCTCAGATCAGCGTATTGTGCCCCCCACCAGACCTCAGATCAGCGTATTGTGCCCCCATCAGACCTCAGATCAGCGTATTGTGCCTCCATCAGACCAGCTTATTGTGCCCCATCAGACCTCAGACCAGCGTATTGTGCCCCCATCAGACCTCAGATCAGCGTATTGTGCCCCCATCAGATCTCAGATCAGCGTATTGTGCCCCCATCAGACCTCACATCAGCCTACTGTGCCCCCATCAGACCTCACATCAGCGTATTGTGCCCCCATCAGACCTCAGATCAGCTTAATGTGCTCCCATCAGACCTCAGATCAGCGTATTGTGCCTCCATCAGACCTCAGATCAGCGTATTGTGCCCCCATCAGACCTCAGATCAGCAGACTGTGCCCCATCAGACCTTATATCAGCCTACTGTGCCCCCATCAGACCTCAGATCAGCGTATTGTGCCCCCATCAGACCTCAGATCAGCGTATTGTGCCCCATCAGACCTCAGTTCAGCGTATTGTGCCCCCATCAGACCTCAGATCAGCGTATTGTGCCCCCATCAGACCTCATATCAGCCTACTGTGCCCCTATCAGACCTCAGATCAGCGTATTGTGCCCCCATCAGACCTCAGATCAGCCCACCCAGCCACATAGGATTAAAATAAAAAACCTTACTTACCTGTTCTGCGCTGCGGCTGCCCTCCGGTCCGCGCTCTGCTCTCTTCCCTGGCCCGCGCACACTATGACCTGACGCTGCGTGCAGCGTCAGGTCATAGTGCGCGCCACCAGGGAAGAGAGCAGAGCGCGGACCGGAGGGCAGCCCAGCGCAGAACAGGTAAGTAAGGTTTTTTATTTTAATCCTATGTGGCTGGGTGGGCTGATCTGAGGTCTGATGGGGGTCCCTAAATACAAGTGAGCGCTTCCATAATGGAAGCGCTCACTTGTATTCGCCTGATTCTGGGCCCCCCTGAGTCACTGGGCCCGGAGCCGTCGCCCCCCCTGCCCCCCCGGTAGCTACGCCACTGGCTGGGGGCTAATAATGTGAGACATGAGGGCTGATGTGAGGCATTTGGGGCTAATGAGACGAATATGGGGGTTGATGAGAGGCAAATGGGTGTTAATGAGAGGCATGGTGCTCTTATATGATTGGGTGTCATTCACATTGGGGTCTGAGCTGGGGTCTGATTGAGCGTGTGTGATCTGAGGTCTTATTGGGGTCTTATTAACATTGGGGGTCTAATTGGTGGTCTGACCTGAGGTTTAATCAAAAATTATTTCTTTCTTATTGTTATTATTATTTATCCTCTAAAATCTAGGTGCGTCTTATTGGCCGCTGGGTCTTATAGGGCGAAAAATACAGTCATACACATGAACCCTGTGTACTGTATTATAATGTGGACTCAGTGTATTATAATATGGACTATGTGTATTACAACACATACAAGATATGAGATGGTCAACATGGGGCCCCATAGTGAATTAGGAATTGATTACTTCAATTACCACACACTGACATATCTATGTATAGATACATATATCACATAAACCACATGCATCTACACAAATCACTGAGAGCTGATACTGAATACATAAAAAGTTCCACAATGTGGTCGATCCATGATCACTATTATGCCTCATTCACACATCAGAGTTTGGTCAGTGATTTCCATCAGTGATTTTGAGCCAAAACCAGGTGTGGCTCTAAACATAGAACAGTCGCATTATGTCTGTGGAGGCTCCACTCCTGGTTTTGGCTCCCAATCACTGATGGAAATAACTGACCAAAACACTGAAGTGTGAATGAGGCTTTAGATGCGGAAGCGGAACATCTGTTGATGTCATCATGCGGAATCTCCAGGCCTGGTGAAGCTCCCATACTATTTATGATGTCATAACCAATTTCTGGTCTGGCCATCTTCTTGTGACATCATAATGAGTAGAATCTGGACGAGGTCAGCCTCTTGTGATGTCATAATGTAGAATTTGGGTAATACCGGCTCATTCCCTGCCACCGGTATCAGTCTATGACTTCACCATGTGCTCACGAAAGAGATGCCAAGAGGAGATAGAACAAGTGGAGGCGGTTCTACGCAAGCGACAACGAGTGGAAGTGGATAAAGTAGAAGATATGGAGGTAGAAGGAAGGCAATATGTGGATGATGTCGAGATGACGGACGTGAATGTTGAAGCAAAAGAACCAATGGAGGTCGGGGAGCGGCAGTACTCCGACGATATTAAAATGGTTGATGTTGATGACAACTACCAATTTGACAAAGATGGAGATTGCATCATGACAGACGTCAGCGCCCCCAGACAGTGAACCCCGAAATAAGGTGCAGAGATGTCTTATTGTATTTTTTATTTATCATACATTCTGGAATTTTTGTCAATTAAACATTAATGTCCATTGTTTTCTAGATCACAGATGACAACAGCTAATAGAGGTTTATATAAGATTTTACCTGGGATGATGCCTGGAAAGAAGAACAACATCCGATACATCACCTTGCCTACATAGAGATACACAGTTGAACATTGAAACATCACAGCCAAAAGTTACAGCAAATTCAGTTTAGAAAATCTATATATTTCAATAAACATGTTTGTTATACATTAATGGTGTTTTCAGTTTCTATGCAACAAGATTTGTTCATGTGGCGGGGGGCTTTTTATTGGGCAGTTGTCCAAGGCTAGATCTTTCTAGGGAGGTCCTAAGAGTTGGTCGGGTGGTGGGACAGGTAATTGACCAATTGTCCAGGGTATCTTCTTCCTAGGGGGATCATAAGGGTTTTTCCTGGGGAAAGAGGAGGAGTTAATTGGGCAATTGTCCAGGACCACTTCATAACAGGGGATTCTAATGGTTGGAGTTGATCTACAGTGGTTAATTAGGATACTGTCCAGTCCAGGGCCACTTCTTACAAAGGCAATCCTAAGGGTTGCCCTTAGGAGGAAAGGAGGGGGGGGGTAAAGTGTGCAATTCTCCAGGTCCACTTCTTTCTTAGGGGATTCTAAGCATAAGACTCTTTTGCAGGATTCCATAGATTCATGGTGTCTTGTATTTGGTCTAATAAAAAGCTATTGTAATTCAGGTAGAGTAGCAGCCAGGCAGAGTTCTCTTAGTTTGAACATTGGTCTTTGGGTCTTCTAAGGTTGGTGTCCATGTGTGTGGTCACATCTGCTCATATAGATATTCTAAGCTCATCAGCATATAGCAATATTGGTCAATGTATGTCCTTTTGGGCTCTAAGTGGAAGGTATGCATAAGTATACAGGAAAAAACAAAAGGAAGGACCTGCGTAGCAGACTGATCTATTAAGAGAAACGTAAAGTCAATCAACATTTGGTGTGACCCTTTGCTTTTAAAACAGCCTCCGTTCTTCTAGGTACACTTGCTCACCGTTTCTGAAGGAACTTGGCACAGAGGTTGGTCCAAAGGAACTTTGGAAAGTTAACCACAGATCTTCTGTGGATATAGGCTTGCTCAAATCCTTCTGTCTCTTCGTGTAATCCTAGACATAGTCGACGATTTTGAGATCAGTGCTCTGTATCAGGATCAGGACTCTGTGGAGGCCATATCATCACTTCCACTACTCCTTGTTCTTTTCTACACTGAAGATAGTTTTTAATGACATTGATTGTATGTTTCCGGTCATTGTCCTGCTGCAGACTGAATTTAGAGCAACCTCCCTGCCAAGTTCCTTAAAAAATGGTGTGAAAGTGTACCAAGAAGAACTGATTCTGTTCTGATAGTAAAAGGTGCTTGCACAAAATTTTGATTGGATTTAGATTCATAAAAATTCATAAAAAATAAACTATTAACACTTCCATTTTTGAAAGCTTTCTTACTTTGCATTTCTTGCTTACCTGCCCAGGGGCGTAGCTATAGGGGGTGCAGAGGTAGCAGTCGCTACCGGGCCCAGGAGCCTGAGGGGGCCCAAAGACCCTTGTGCAGCATAAGAAGACACACAATGCACTAAGGGAAGGGGGGCCCAAGCTGAACTCTTGCACCAGGGCTCATGAGCCATTAGCTACGCTCCAATACTTGCCCATAACATTTTTACAGTACAGTATATATGGTAGTGCAGGTGACTCTCGGGTCCCGTCACGGGGGGTAAATTATACTAGAGAGCTCATCAATTTACCACATAAATTTCCACCCACCTATTCTAGGTGACAGAATTATGCTAAGTTACTCCCCTAGATTCTAAGACCCCAATATTTTCTATCGTAATTGCTACCACCACCTATATTATTAGGCAATAGGGGCCTATATTCATAGATTGTCTCAACCCTAAGATTTTGTTAATGTGCAGTTTACAGTTTGTAAGTAGAGGGCTGTGGGCCTTCAGTAATGCCTTGGGTGTCAGGTGTCCAATTATCTCTCCACCATTGTCCATACTTTGAGGGCCAAGGTGTATATATTTGCTGTACCAGTGCTATAATAGCTACTAATGAGGTATAACCTGTTGGAAATAGCACCTTACGTGATTATTCTTGGTTTTCACCTTCAGGCCGCTATCATCCTCAGAGGAGGAGCCATTAAACATGGGTGGAGGTAGCGGGGTCTATGTTTATCTATGAAGCCTGGGTGACTATGTCATATAAATAAGTACTCCATAGCTACCTAGACTGAGGTAGAAGAAGAGAAAAAACTCAGAAGCGTAAGTGGCTGACATCAGAGGAAAAATACCGCACATTTTGATCATGTCCATTTTACTGCAGTATATTGCAATGTATTTTATTGAATGCTATTTGACCTCTAATGAATAGAAAGCCGAGGACACGTGCACACATTTATATTACTAAAAAGGAAGATTTAGTCTGAGAACATTCTGTCTGATGGTTTTTAATATACCGTGTTCCACTATATGAGGAATTATTTGGACTCCGGACCAACAACCCAGAATTCCTCTTCTTTTAATTATTTTTATCTTCTGGTGGAAATTAATAATTCAGAACGTCCATTCTTTGAAGTCTGATTGAACACATTTTACGAAAGGAATCTGAAAACTTGGATTAGTATAATCACTCTTGAAATCATTGCTCAAAACTAAGGGAAACCTGACCAGGAGAAGACTAAAGGCTTCCATACACATTCCGCTATTGTTGGCCCAACCCAACACTTTTGGGGAGACTGATCAACACCTAATGGGAGGCTCCTAATTCTCCCAGATAGATGATAGTAACATAATTTATAAAGCTGAAAAAAGACATCTGTCCATCCAGTTCGGCCTGTTATCCTACAAGTTGATCCAGAGGAAGGAAAAAAAAACCTGTGAGGTAGAAGCCAATTTTCCCCACTTTAGGGGAAAAAATTCCTTCCCGACTCCAATCAGGCAATCAGAATAACTCCCTGGATCAACGATCCCTCTCTAGTAACTATAACCTGTAATATTATTACCTCCAGAAATACATCCAGGCCCCTCTTGAACTCTTTTAGTGAACTTACCATCACCACCTCCTCAGGCAGAGAGTTCCATAGTCTCACTGCTCTTACCATAAAGAATCCTCTTCTATGTTTGTGTACAAACCTTCTTTCCTCCAGACGCAGAGGATGTCCCCTCGTCACAGTCACAGTCCTGGGGATAAATAGATGATGGGAGAGATCTCTGTATTGACCCCTGATATATTTATACATTATTAGATCTCCCCTCAGTCGTCTTTTTTCTAAAGTGAATAACAATTTTAGTGGAAAGAAGGGTCATCCATGTTGAATTTCAACACCCAATCCTTTTGGGAGGGGATAAGCCGCTGTCCCATTGAAAACACACACATTCTTGCCTGAGCAGATTGTGTATCTGCTTGAAGGAGTCAGAAGATATACAGTACAGACCAGAAGTTTGGACACACCTTCTCACTTTCTCTGGTCCCAACCCATTTATAAGGCAAGAAATCCCACTTATTAAACCTGACAGGGCACACCTGTGAAGTGAAAACCATTTAGGTGACTACCTCTTGAAGCTCATCAAGAGAATGCCAAGAGTGTGCAAAGCAGTAATCAAAGCAAAAGGTGGCTACTCTGAAGAACCTAGAATATAAGACATATTTTCAGTTGTTTCACACTTTTTTGTTAAGTATATAATTCCACATGTGTTAATTCATAGTTTTGATGCCTTCAGTGTGAATCTACAATTTTCATAGTCATGAAAATACAGAAAACTCTTTGAATGAGAAGGTGTGTGCAAAGTTTTGGTCTGTACTGTACGTAGCTGTCTCATTTGGCCGGCAGCTATTAAAGGTGTATGGGCACTGCTATGCTAGGAGCTGAACCTCAATGTAGAACAAATTGGGGCATACAGTATTTACTACTGAAATGCACAGAATTCTGGTGTACATACTATGTGTCATAATTACTACAAATGTAAAATTTTTATTTTATTGAATTTAAAAAAAAAAAACAGTGCTAGAATTTTGGTGCAAAAATCCGGCACAAGTAAAGCAAGTCCCTGTAGAGCCGATGCAGAGGATTGGAGTGATAGTGGCCCTGGTGAAGTCGCGGTATGCTCCCTCAGGCCACTGCTGCTTGGGGAGCTGTGCAGTGGAAATGTAGTTTGAAGAATCAGACCAGAAGTAAACATGTTACAGTCTCTTTTTACTTAGTACAAAATATATCTTGTGGTGCATCCAGTAGCGGCAAATTCAAAGTGCAGTTTCTGGCACCAGTTGATGAGGTATGGCAGAAGATTGGATGACTATATATTGGCCCTTGTGTGTCTACTTGAGCTTTATCTGGCCTAGTGGTGATGTAGAGGAAGGGTGTTTTAACAGTAGTTCCTTATCTTGCAGCAGAGTCAGTGAAGTGGTATTTTACTGCTCACTCTACTGTCTGATCTCTTAGATGATTTCTTGAAGCTGAATTTTTCTTGCATCAACATTAGAAAATATTATTTCACTGAAAGAGTAGTAGAAGCTTGGAACAAACTTCCAGCAGAGGTGGTTGATAAATCCACAGTAACTGAATTTAAACATGCCTGGGATAAACATGTATCTATCCTAAGACAACAATAAAGGAATAATAAAAGGGCAGACTAGATGGACCAGGTGGTCTTTTTCTGCCGCCAATATTCTATGTTTCTATCTCTGGAGTGTTGGTCTCACAGGAGAAAGGTATATTGTTTCCAAAAGCAGGAGCTCTGATATGTGCTTCCTCTCCTCTCTGTAGCTGCACAGGAACTCTCCCTGATGACAGGAAGCAGGATCAGCCCATCCCTTCCAAGAGGGGAGGAACAAGGTGTTTATCCCTGCTCCTGCCAACCATACCTTTCTCTTGCTGGTACAAAAGGCCAAAACATGACATCAGACAATACATAACTATGTACAATTGCAGATCCCCCAGGTATTGGGTACTTCAGAAGGTAACTAATACTGTAAGGGGGTATAAGCTTAGGCAGTCTAAAGGAGCGCCTGATTTTTCATACAGCAGCCACAGTGATCAATCTAAGGCAACTGTAGACCATCTACTCCAAGTTTACACTGTCTAAATCCTAGACAGTACTAGTAAATCTGCCCCTCTGTTCTACTGATAGAGGTCTACCACTGGATCGTCACATCATCTTTTTTTCTTTAGCTTCTTTCTGTGTTAGCCCCAAAAAGCTTCTCCTTTCTTCTGGTTGGCAGGAGACGTCTTCTCTTCAGGATTTCATCCCTTTCACTGGAATGGACATACAAAGACAATCTCTCATTCTGGAGGACTTGCCCTGTCCTGCATTACACGGACAACCTATTAATTCTAATGAGAATTGTGTAATGCTTATTTTACCCTGTGGTGGCGCTATAGGGAAATGAAACACTTACTGCCAGGTTCCGTATACAGGAAATATCTGGGAGTCTCTGCAGGGGAACACTTTCTGGGACCCTTCTAACAAGTAGGGATTGTCCAAAGTGGCAAACCCCTTTATGAAAAATGCCAAAGTAATGAATTTGTTGGAGCTCACAGTGGGGTGAACTCAGTTGGGGTTATGAGGCCTAAGGATTTCTGTATGTAGGTAGCACTCTTTTGGCTTGACCCATAGAAACCTACAGATATATCAAATTATGTGAATCTTATTGTTTGCTATACAAGTGTTTCCCAAATGATCCTAAGTAATGTGTGCTAATTTCCTGGCTTCACATCAAAGGAACAAAGTTGTAGAAAAAATTATAATTTTTATATTAATGCCTTGATCCAGGTAACTGGCATAATAATTTCTGTCAAAACATTTAGTTAAATTTAATAGAAATGGGCGATTGGTAATGATGAATGATGAGAAGACTCCATGTTGTGTTATTTATGTTTCCAGGCATATTCTCGGCCTAGATATCCACAAGGTGTCATATAATGTATGTTCAAATGTGTTATAAAAAGAAGGATAAAATCAGAGGAACACCATAAAAAAAAAAAAAAAAACGATTCTAGAAAACTGTAGAGAAAAGGACAGATCAACATGTTATTCTTATGGAAGCAGATGTGGAGCCACTGTGCTGCTAATCTGAAGGGCTACTACTAAGGCCTCATGCACATGACCACAGTTTAGATCCACGTCCAATCCACATTTTTTGTGGATCACATGCGAACCCATTTATTGTTATCGGACCACAAAAAAATTAGTGTGTTATCTGCATCTGTGTAGTCGTTATATAGAATAATATAGAACATATCCTATTCTCATCCATTGAGAGGCAGAGGCAAGGTCAAACAAGTAATAGGTCAAAGCAGATGGCACAGGTACAAGTCAGGCGATCAGGGTCGCCAGCAGAAGAGTCATGGCAAGCCGGCAGGGATCAAACAGATAGAGTCCAGAAACACAAGAACGAGGTACACAAGCAGTTATAACAGCAACCTTAGCAGGACACAAGGACCTTGACTCTCAGGCATCTGGGAAGGGGGTGGAGCTACTTATATACATGCAGGAGGGCTAGGATTGGTCAGTGAGGTCACAGGATCCAACCCATAATGCACAGGAAGTGACATGTGTCAGCCCTTAAAGAAGTGCTGCAGGAACATGCAGCAAGCATGCTGTGGCCAGGGCTGAAAGGAAACTGTGGAGGAGATCTCAGAACAAACAGTACCTACAAGGACAGAGCTCAGGACTGCAGCTGTGAATGGGGAAGCACTGGTAGCAGATCACCGCTGAACACGCCCGGGACCGCGGTGGTAAGCAGGGGAACAGCGGCGCATAGCAGTCACTGTTACACAAGGACAACATGAGCATTTCGGCGGGGGTTACGGTGAGTTGGGGGTGGGCATGGACTGCCAGTGTAACAGTTCTAAATGATCTACTGCTGCAAAGCACAAGCTCATGAACATGAGGTCCTTTGTAGATGTTTTAACGAAAATACATATAGAGAAAATATAGAAATCCACAGCACTCACTGTCTTCAAAGATGTGGAGAGGTTATGCACAAGCGTGCAACGTTTCAACTTCACAGAGTCTTTATCACGGTTGTGAATAAACTCTCCACATCTTTGAAGACAGTGAGTGCTGCGGATTTCTTTGTTTTCTCTACAAGTAACAGGGGCCTGACGGGCTGGGACCCAACACCGCTGGCATTGCCACCATTGAAAATAACTTCAATATAAGGTAGTGCTGTCTCCCCCTTACATTTTAACAAAAATACATAGGCACACAAACTCCGTGATGGTGGCCGCAAAACAGCACTCAAGGTTTCAGGACTTGATTGTGACTTCTACCTCTACCTATTAACGGCACACACTCAGATTGGGTCACTGTCACTAGTGGGGTACCACAGGGGTCAGTATTGGGCCCTATTCTCTTCAATATATTTACTAATGATCTTGTAGAAGGCTTGCACAGTAAAATATCAATTTTTGCAGATGACACTAAACTGTGTAAAGTAATTAACACAGAAGAGGACAGTACACTGCTACAGATGGATCTGGATAGACTGGAGGCTTGGGCAGAGAAGTGGCAGATGAGGTTTAACACTGACAAATGTAAGGTTATGCACATGGGAAGGAATAATGCAAGTCACCAGTACATACTATATGGTAAAATATTAGGTAACTCTGACATGGAAAGGGACCTAGGAATTTTAGTGAACAGCAAACTAAGCTGTAGAAACCAGTGTCAGACAGCTGCTGCCAAAGCTAATAAGATTATGGGCTGTAGGGATGAGTGAACTTTTGAAAAGTTCGGTTCGGTTCGGCGAATTTTCGTGAAGTTCGGATTCGTACGAACCGAACCTAAAATGAACCTTGCTATAACGGCTGAATAATTGCTGCAACAATAATGGGAGTCTGGTAGGGTATAGTTTTGTTTACTTGCAGTTGCTATTACAATGAAAAAAGTGGAAAAAATCAAAGTGACTTCAACAACGGCGACGCAAAATATAAGCATATTTGAGAATTTACACTAATGCGTACGCTAATGCGAACATTCATAATAAAGTAACGAACATACAGTGTAGCGTTGTCAAAGGTGCGCTACTTAACTGAATATGTACGCATTAGCGTACAAATACACTGCGTCTGCGAACATTCCTACTCAAGTAACGAACATATAGTGTAATGTCAAAGGTGCGCTACTTAACTGAATATGTACGCATTAGCGTACGCATACACTGCGTCTGCGAACAGAAAGTAATTAATTGCCTGGACTTATCTTTTAAAGTGGGTAGGGGAAAAACCCCTGATGGGGTATGGGAGTGACCTTCCCGCCCTCTCTTTGGTCACTCCCAAAAAACCTCACCCTATGGGTACCTTCACATGTAGCTGCGGGTCTGCTGAGTAAAATCCACAGGGCATTTTTATAACGTTCACCAAATGGCGTTCAGTACTATGGTGCCGTCCGGACATACGCAGTTCTGCGCTGAACTGGGTATTTGCGTCCAGCCCCATAGTACTGAAGGCGGCATAAAATCAGCCAACGATGCGCTGTGGATTTTAGGCAGCAGAGAACCCCAAAAAAGCATCCCATTGTAAAGGCACCCGTAAATAAGGCAAGTTAACCTGCCTTTCAGCAACTGTTTGTTGCTGTAACTAAGTGTGGAAGTTTTTTATATCACAGTTGAAGGACAGCAGCCTCCGTGATATATACCCCATAGACAGCCTTATTCCACGCGTGACTGCATGAGAGGCGTGAAATCATTCGCACAGAGAAGAACCCCATCGGGATTTGCGGTGCGAGATTTTACTACTCTCATGATATCAACAAAATACCTCAAGAACAGTTAGTACCCGCTCACAAAACGGTGAGTAGTGTTCCTTGGCACGGGTGCCAGGGATAGAACCCCACGGCTATAGTTCACAAGAGGTGAAATCCCCACTTTGTGAAGCATAGTCGTGGGGATTATTTTAGGGATGGTACAGTTCTTGTGGTATGGGTTGAACGGTGCACCGGTGTGAGGTATTAAGCTGGTGTGGAGATGTTAAATGGCCAACACACCATGGGCATTAAATTTGGAGATGGGGTTCTGTTTATTCAAATGTATACGAATTAAGTAGGGAATTTTTAAAGTGATTTTTTTTTTTAATTTGGGGTCTAAGGGGGGAACATTACTTAATAAGTTAAATTACAGATTTTTACGTTGGGCACATATTTGGGATCTTAAGGTCATTTTCTTGGACACACGGATTGCCATGCAAGACGGGTGACTGATGACTTAGTCATTCACATCAGGCAGGGGGGTGGTATAATCTGATGTAAAGCAGGCACGATTCATCTTTATAAAAGTCAGCATCTCAACACTGTGGCAAGAGAGCCTCGTTCTTTGCGGTGTTACGATGTTACCCGCCACACTGAACACCCTCTCTGACGCGACACTACTGGCTGGGCAGGACAGCAGAGCCAAAGAAAACTCTGCCAGTTGAGGCCAAATGTCCAGTTTCTCTGCCCAGTACTGCACGGGGTCGCTGACACTTTGGGGCAGGGTACAATCCAGGTAGGCAGTGACCTGGTGGGTGAGCTCATGCTGGTCCACGACATGAGTCCGGTGTTGTGTCCCCTCTTCAGCAGCTGGCTGCATGAAATCGTTCATCAGCGTTTGGAGGCTGTAGCGACTTCTCACACCTCCACTAGTGGTGGTGGTAGTGGAGCGCGCTGGTTCCCCCCGAGCGGATGTTGTCTGGGAACCTGGCTGGTCTCGCTGGTAAGTAGAGACCAGCTGTCTGGTGAGTAGGTCCCGGTAGTACCCCAGTTTTGCCTCCCTCTCTGATGGTGGGAAAAATTCCGCCATTTTGCGGCGGAAGCGAGGGTCCACCAGGGTGGCCAGCCAGTATTGGTCCCTCTGGCGGATGTCCACAATCCAGCTGTCACTACTCAGACACTCCCTTAAGCACCTTGCCATCTGCACCAAGGACAATGAGCGCCTCTCCTCTACACTGTCCTCGGTATAGTTCCAGGGTCTGCTGGGGTCTTCCTCCGCTTCCTCTACCACCTCTTCCTCCATCTCCTCCTGTGATTGAGAGGCAGAGAAGCCAGGTGGCGGTGTGTGGAATGGCTGGGCATGGACATCTTCCTCCTCCTCACCCTCCATCTGCACTTTATCCATCTCTGGGCTCAAGGCGATGTTCAGCCTTGGAGTGGTGGCCTGGGAATCCTCGCTGATGATGCTTTTCAGCGCACTTTCCAGAACATGGACGAGAGGGATGATGTCGTTGATCCCATAGTCATTCCTGCTTACAAACAAAGTCGCGTCCTCAAAAGGGATCAACAATTGGCAGACTTCACGCATCATCTGCCAGTGTGTGACTTGGAAGTCGCAGTGTGGCGTGAAGCTGCCTGATTGCCCCATGAGGTAGTCTGTAACGGCTGACCTTTGCTCGTACAGGCGGTCCAGCATATGGAGGGCAGAATTCCAGCGTGTTGGCACGTCGCAGATTAGCCGATGTTGGGGCAGACTGCGCTGTCTCTGGATCCTGAGCAGGGTGTTCCTTGCAGTGTAGGAGTGGCTGAAGTGTTTGCACACTCTGCGTGACATCCTCATAAGGTCTTGTAGTGCAGGAAATGATCGAAGAAACCTGTGCACTATGAGGGTTTATCACATGTGCCATACAAGGTGTATGACTTAGCCCTTCCTGCTGCACTGCAGAGACAATGATGGACCGGAGGAGCTCCTGCCCACTGTGTCTCCTTTCACCCAGGCTCACCAAATGGAGGACAGCCTGAGAGTGCCGGGCCTGACATCGGTGGTAAGACAGCGGGGTAGGTTGGAATGCAGTAGAAGTGGTGGATGTTTGCAAGGTGGTGGAGGCAGAACTTCTGCTTCCCGCTGCTGGCCCCCTAAAGCACCGTGGAGGTGACAGTGGCAAGAATGGGCCAACTTCCTGATGGTCTTCTGGGAGGATGTTGACCCAATGGGCAGTAACAGACATGTACTGCCCTTGGCCATAATTTGAGGACCAGACATCAGCACTCAGGTGCACACTCTTGGACACCGAGAGTCCCAATGAGTCGCCCACCTTTTTCTGCACATATCTGTGCAGTGATGGGACAGCTTTGCCAGAGATGTAGTGGCGGCTAGGGACTCGCCATCTGGGGTGCGCACACGCCATGAAATCCCTGAAAGGCTGGGAGTCCACGAGGTTGAAGGGCAGGGACTGAAGCACCAGTAGCTTAACCAGGTGTCCGGTCAGTTTTTGGGCCATGGGATGGCTGCTGAAATACACCTGACGTCTGCCCATGGACTCAGTAAGGGATTGCTGCCTCATTAGCGGTGTACATGGCAGTGACACTGTGCTGCTGCTGGCAACTGAGGCTGATGAGCCCTGAGTTCCAATGAGAGGATGCTGTACGATGGGATCTGCAGTGTATGGTGCATCCTGACAGGAGGTGGTATTGGGGTCACGGTTCTTCCAGGCCTGTTGGTGTTGCCTTTCCATATGCTTTCACATGGATGTTGTCCCGAGATTATCACCCCTACCACGACTGACCCTCTCATTACACAGCAGGCACAAAGCAATATGCTTATCTGTCCCCAGGCGGAAGAACTGCCAGACTACTGAGGACCGTGGTTTGCTGACAGCCACGGGGGGTCTTGCTGGCTGTTGACTGCCACTGCTGACTGAGGGTGCCCTCTCAGGACCAAGGCTTTGAGAGGGTGATCTCTGCCTGGTAGCTTCTCTTCTACCCCTCCCTCTTGTGCCTCGGTTGCTTGCAACAGTGGGATGTTGCTGCATCGGTGGCACCTCTATTTCCTCCACCGAGGATAATGCTGCTTGAGGGCGCCACGTCCGATCAGCGACATCATCATCAAAGTCAGGACCACTGCTACTTTCCTCCGGTGGCTGGGACAGGATATCAGGTGTGGCACTGGATGCCCCTCCCTGGCTCTGTTGACTGCTTTCAGCCAACACCTCCTCTGGAGTCTCAGTACGTTCCACCCGCTGACTTTGGTGGACTTCTTCCTCCTCCTCCTCATCACTAAAAAGTGGTAGAGACTCCAAGGGCAGATCAAGGTTTGCAAAGAGTTCCCTGGCAGAAGGTGCCCCAAAGGAGAGTGGCATTCTAATAACAGGGGATGGGGCAGAGGAATAACGCTGACCGTCCCATGTAAGGGTGGTGTCAGATGATCCAGCCGATGCTTGACTCCTCGTTTGGGAGCTTTGGGCGGTGGAACTGGAGGATTGGGTAAGCCAATCTAGAACCGCTGGCTGTGTGGTCCTTACATGACCAGTGGGCGTCAGGGGTAGCTGCACCCTGCTGCCACGCCTGTTACCCCGGCTGCCACCGGGCCTGGTGCTGCCACTTCTCCTACCCTCACCGCCTGGTGTTGCACTCCTTGCCTGGGAAGTGCTGGAAGTAGGACGCTTGGACATTTTTTTATTGTGTGGGTGAAAATTTAATGATGTATTTTTTGTTATACTTTTTTAAACTTAAATTTTTTTTTATAACTTTTTTTTATCTTTTTTTAACTTTTTTTATAACTTTTTTAAAATTTTTATTATTTTTTTTTAAACTTTGTTTATAACTTTTTTTTTGGAGTTTTTTTTAAACTGTTTTTGTTGTGGCTAAACGGGGTTGACGGCACCCAGCTGAGCAGCAACGTGTAGCGTGTACGGTCACGGAACAGAAATGCTACCTGTCCTGACTCTTTTCTCTCACTATTTTTTTTTCTCACCCTATCTCTCCCTAGATGTCACAATTTTTTTATTTATATGACTTCCTCTCCCTATCTCTACCTACTGTATCTCTTGCTTTCTCAGCCTCTTTCCCTATCTATCACCTTAACTTCTATATCTAGCTTTCTCTTCCTCTCTCCTGCTTCTCTCACTAACCCTTTCTATTTCTTCTCTATCTCTCCCTGTATCTATCTACTTGTTTGACTATCTATCTATCTATCTATCTATCTATCTATCTCTTTTCCCTCTCTATCTATGGAGCTCCTTTCTCTTGGATGTCTGAAGACGCACTGACAAAATGTCGGCGCGCTCAGGCACTTCCTGGTCTGTGTGGGTGACGTCACACATCTTGTTTTTCACAGAAAACCAGGATACAAGGGATTATAGGAGTAATAATCCGTTGTATCCTGGTCTATTCTGTGAAAAAAGTACAGTTTTGCGTCGCCGTTTTTTTTTTTACCAGATTCGTTACGAATCTGGTTTGTTATGGTTCGGTTCGCTCAAAATAACGGCGACGCAAAATATACGCATATTTGAGAATGTTCGCTAATGTGTACGCATTTTATGAATTCATACACATTAGCGTACATTCTCAATAAATATGCGTATATTTTGCGTCGCCGTTATTTTAACCGGATTCGTTACGAACTTTCTAAAATTTCGGTTCAGTGACGAACCGAGCTTTTGGGAAAGTTCGTAACGAATCTGGTTCGTTACGGTTCGGTTCGCTCATCCCTAATGGGTTGCATCAAAAGGGGCATAGATGCCCATGATGAGAACATAGTCCTGCCACTTTACAAATCACTAGTCAGACCACACATGGAGGACTGTGTACAGTTCTGGGCTCCTGTGAACAAGGCAGACATAGCAGAGCTGGAGAGGGTTCAGAAGAGGGCAACTAAAGTAATAACTGGACTACAGTACCCAGAAAGATTATGAAAATTAGGCTTATTCACTTTAGAAAAAAGACGACTGAGGGGAGATGTAATAACTATGTATAAATATATCAGGGGTCAGTACAGAGATCTCTCCCATCATCTATTTATCCCGAGGACTGTGACTGTGACGAGGGGACATCCTCTGCGTCTGGAGGAAAGAAGGTTTGTACATAAACATAGAAGAGGATTCTTTACGGTAAGAGCAGTGAGACTATGGAACTCTCTGCCTGAGGAGGTGGTGATGGTAAGTTCACTAAAAGAGTTCAGGAGGGGCCTGGATGTATTTCTGGAGGTAATAATATTACAGGTTATAGTTACTAGAGAGGGGTCGTTGATCCAGGGAGTTATTCTGATGCCTGATCTGAGTCGGGAAGGAATTTTTTTCCCCTAAAGTGAGGAATATTGGCTTCTACCTCACAGGTTTTTTTTTGCCTTCCTCTGGATCAACTTGTAGGATAACAGGCCGCACTGGATGGACAGATGTCTTTTGTGTTACTTATGTTACTATGTTACACCTCCTACTGCATCAGTCCTGGCCTAAAGTGTTGGCTTTTTGTGCCTATAGGCTCCTGAGATGTTCATCCAGTGCTACATCCTCTCTGCTGCTCCTGATGTGATTGGAGTATAAGATGAGATAAAGTAATTTTACAATAAATATTAGAAAATGTAAGTGAACTTGGCCAAAAAGAAGAGTGAAGCTCTGAAACCAGTAGATCGTACAATGAGTGATATGTCTCCTGTGTGGTCAGAGGGGAAGGGGGCACAATAAGTCATAAAAATGATAGGCTTCCTACTGCTCATATAAACCTCTTCCCTCGATTTCTGAATGCTTGGTTATAACCGGCATTTCTCAGAGATTCAGCTCGGCTGCAGTGAAGTCTGGTAATAAAAAATGTATTTTCAATGTTCCCTCTTGCACAATTTATTGCTCAAACAAGCATGAAGCTCTGGTCGCAGCGCTCTCCCTTATCTGCTCTTTTATATAGCTATCACTCAAGTCTCGGGTTGAGTGGGGAACAGAATTAAGAAACACCATTAGTAGTTTAATGCTATATGAAGGTCAATCAATTAAGCCAAACCTTTGCTAAAGGGAGTCATTTACCCAGAGAAAATCTTTGCTGGGTTAGTTTGCATTAATAAGAACAGATCATTTATAGGTGTCCTAAGGATTTAACCTCAATGGAGCAGATGGGGAGATGCCAAACTATAAATACATGATATATTACACAAGGATCTGCATATGAGTCCCCAGATACAGAGGGCCCAGTCAGTGGCTTAACATTAAGGAAATGACAGCTAAGGGATAATAACTAATAATAAATTGTAGAGGAGTTGTACAACCACAACTATTACACATAGCATTCATAATACATGTGCTGCCACTATTACAATGCAATTACTACAGTATGTTATGCAATTCCTTCGTACAACTTCCAATTGGTGATATAGGTGCCATTATGCCCAATCAGTGCACACCGGCACCGAAATGTTCAATAGACTGATCTTCCATTCTATTGATTCAATATGTATATTACATACCTCCCAACTTTTCCAAAGAGGGACACAGAGGGGCAATTTTTTTCTGCACTAGGCCACACCTCTAACTCCGCCCAACACCTAACTATACAGCTAATCCCACCCAGTCCCCTTAATGCCCCCCACATAGCAATAATCCCCCTTCATGCCACCGCACAGTATTTATGCCCACATTGTGCCCCCCAGTAATATGCCCAGATATGTCCGCCAGTAATATGCCCAGCTGTGCTCCCAGTAATATGTCCCCAGTAATATGCCCAGCTGTGTCCCCCAGTGATATGCCCAACTATGCCCTCAGTAATATGCCCAGCTGTTCTCCGAGTAATATGTCCCCAGTAATATGCCCAACTGTGTCCCCCAGTAATATGCCCAGCTATGTGCCCCCAGTAATATGCCCAGCTGTGTCCTCAATAATATGCTCACATTGTGCCCCAGTAATATGCCCAGCTGTGCCTTCAGCAATATGCCCACATTGTAACCCCCATTAATATGCCCAGCTGTGCCTTCAGCAATATGCCCACATTGTGCCCCCAGTAATATGCCCACATTGTGCCCCCCAGTAATATGCCCAGCTGTGTCCCCCAGTAATATGCCCACAGTAATATGCCCAGCTGTGCCCTCCAGTAATATGCCCAGCTGTGTCCCCACTAATATGCCCACATTGTGCCCCCAGAAATATGCCCACATTGTGTCCCCCAGTAATATGCTCACATTGTGCCCCCCAGTAATATGCCCAGCTGTGTCCCCCACTAATATGCCCACATTGTGCCCCCACTAACATGCCCACATTGTGCCCCCAGGAATATGCCCACATTGTGTCCCCCAGTAATATGCCTACATAGTGCTCCCCCCAGTAATATGGCCACATTGTGCTCCCCCCAGTAATATGCACACATTGTGCCCACCAGTGATATGCCCAGCTGTGTCCCCCACTAATATGCCCACATTGTGCCCCCAGTAATATGTTCAGCTGTGCCCTCAGTAATATGCCCACAGGGTTCACTTGGCGCCGGCCACATCACGTGACCCATCTATTAGGCCTATTTAATCAGGCAACCTGCTGGCCACAGGTTGCCTGTGAATGGTCTTTATACCTCACTAGCGTTTGTACTACATTGCAACCTCTGCTACTCGACCTTGGCTTGAATTTGACCTTGTCCTTGTAATTCCTCCTGTACTACGCGACCTCTTGGCTCCTGTCCTCGGCTAGTTTTTTACCTCGTCCTTGTGTTACCCCTTGTACTGACACTACCTCCTGGCTTCTGACCTCGGCTCGTATTTTACTTTGCTCCATTGTCTTCCCTTGGTATTTGACGTGACCTCCTGGCTCTAGACCTTGGTTTGGCATTTATTTGTATCTGTGTGTGCTGTCTTTGCCTGTAGTTATTTCCATCTGTTCACCTTCCCTGTAAGGCCCTGCACGTATTTAAGCTAGGGACCGCAGTCCAGTTGCGCCCCGTCAATTAGGACGGATCATGCAATTAGGTAGGTAAAGTGGCGTGGGCGGAGCTCGGGGCTGCATTTTTCCTTACTTATACCAATAGTGACAATAACTGCTATAATACTGACCCCTATGTACAAGAATATAGCTACTATAATACTACACTTATGTACAATAATATAACTTCTATATTACTGTCTCCTATGTACAAGAAAACAACTACCATAATACTGTTCAAGAATATAACTACTACCAATACTGCTCCTATGTACAAGAATATGACTATTATAATACTGCTCTTTTGCACAAGAATATAACTACTATAATACTGCTCCTATGTACAAGAATATAACTACTAAAATAGTGTCTCCTATGTACAAGAATATAACTACTATAATACTGCTCCTATGTACAAGAATATAACTACTATAATACTGCCTCCTATATACAAGAATATAACTACTATAATACTGCCTCCTGTGTACAAGAATATAACTACTATAATACTGCCTCCTATGTACAAGAATATAACTACTATAATACTGCCTCCTATATACAAGAATATAACTACTATAATACTGCCTCCTATGTACAAGAATATAATTACTATAATACTGCCTCCTATGTACAAGAATATAACTACTATAATACTGCTCCTATATACAAGAATATAACTACTATAATACTGCCTCCTATGTACAAGAATATAACTACTATAATACTGCTCCTATGTACAAGAATATAACTACTATAATACTGCTCCTATGTACAAGAATATAACTACTATAATACTGCTCCTATGTACAAGAATATAACTACTATAATACTGCTCCTATGTACAAGAATATAACTACTATAATACTGCCTCCTATGTACAAGAATATAACTATTATAATACTGCTCCTATGTACAAGAATATAACTACTATAATACTGCCTCCTATGTACAAGAATATAACTACTATAATACTGCCCTCCTATGTATAAGAATATAACTACTATAATACTGCTGGGGATCTGCCTCCCCGGGCAGGGATCTTTCCCAAGCAAGCCCCAGGCTTCCAGGCCTCCACTGGGAGGAAACTCCCAGGCTCTTTCCAATGTGGATACAACTCCCAAAGTGAATCCTGTGACAATGAATGACCAGAATGGAAGAAACACCAGTGGAAGTAAGAAAGATGGAGTAACGGTTGTGGCACCAGCAGGGAAAAAAGAATTAGCAGCAGTGAGTACAGCAAAGAGATGTGAAGTGAAGCAGTCCTCCAGCCCAGGCATGCAGCGTCCAGTGCAGCAAAATAACTCTCAAAAGGGATCTTCTGTTGGGAATATGAAAAGTAATAATCCAAACCTGCAGGGTACACAGAAGGTGAGACAGGGCTCAGCACATGCATCAGGTGTGCAGCTCACCCCTCCAGCAATGAGGCAGTGGAGGACATCTCTGGAGAGGCTGACATTACAGCAGAACCTGCAGCAGGGTGAGGCGGTGACCACCATGGTACACTTAGGCCGCACCAGGTCTCAGTCTGGAAGTGGCAGCAAAAGTGCAGAGAAATCTGTGGTACAAGAGAAGTCTCAAGGAGCCTCCAGGTCTGCAGAGTTCAAACAGCCTGAGAAGCTGTCCAAGACTGGAGACCAAACGAGAGAGACCCATGCACCTGAGCTGCAGCTAGCAGAGGAGATCCCTGCCCTGGTGAGGAAAATGGAGGAGCTGAAGGGACACAAACAGATGCTGGAAATGGAGATTGACTGTGTGTACAAGCTGAAGACTGCGAACCCCAACTGCGCAGCCATGTACGACCGTAAGCTACACTCACTCAGCTTGGAACTTGGTGAAGCAGATGGACATTGTCCTGGACAGGATGGGACCACTTGCTGAGTCCTACAGAAACCAGGAACGTTTTGCCAGCCATGGAGTGAACTTTGAATCCGTATTTTCCAGTGTGATCCCTGAGGAGGCCCAGCAGGCGACAAGACCTGTGCTGCAAGCTGCAAAGTTTTCTTTTCAAAAAGGAGAGACCCATAAACAGGACAGTGAGCAACAGCGGCCACAAGAATCTGCATCAGTCCCTGAGGAGACGCATGGACCTCAGACACCAGCACTACAAGTCCCAGGAGGCACAGCGCAGCAGGACAATGGACACGTACCCGTACATCCAGGTGATGGGGTGGCAGAGCAGAGCTCTACTGCTGGGGCAGAGACTGGGGGTGATGGTGGACATGTACCTGAGGGGTCAGTGTCTGGGGGGAATGTACAGTCTGTGTGGGAGATATCTGAGGATGGCATAGTGGTGGACGGGCTGGAGGAATCTCCACAGAGTAATGAGGGGGATTTTCCACCTTTACCCTCGAGCACAGAAGCTGTGAGTGCCCCCTCTAGTGCAGACAGCCCCCCAGTAAGTCAGGGCCCTGAACCCCGCCAGGTTCCCCCCAGTAATGCCTGGAGCCGCGGCGCTCCATCTTTTTCCTCTGGTGCTCACTATACAGGTCAAGCCTTCAAAAGGAGTAAGTGCATAAGTGCAGACTGTCAGAACTTCTGGTGTAATCTAAGTGGCACAATGGGTCACCCTCACAAGGATTGTCCGGACGCATGGCACAATATATGTAAGGAGCTTCCTGATGAGGAATTGTTGGAGGCAGATGCTGTAGAGGAGGAGGCCTTAATGTCAGGGTCCATTCTGACCAGACAAAAAGTCCAGAAGGAGTCAGGTACTGGAGCTCCAGAACATGAGGTCCCAGATACAGCACAGGGGAGTATGGAGGTTGTCCCTGAGGGCCAGCAACAGTCAGCGGTAGCTTCATCTTCCTCATCACCTATGATGGTGGGTGTACCTCGCTGCTCTTCCTTTTGTGTTGTGTGATGATGGCTGGGTTCTCTTTAAAAGTGCTTTCCAAAAGTGCAATGTAAATAGTATTAAAGTAAGAAGGACAAGGCACATAGTGTATGACCACCTGAGATCTCTTGATGCGGATGACATCTTCTTACAGGAGACATGTCTGATAACATCAGGACTTCTATGTGAGGCTGAGAGGGAATGGAGGACGGGTCCTTCTTTCTGGTCACTGGCTGTGGAGCCTTATGCCGGGGTCGCTATATTGTTCACCACCAATGATGTGACTGTCCATAGACTGACAGAGGTTATTATGGGTCGATGTCTGGTCCTGGAGGTCACCATCCATGGTAGATGGCTCTGGTTCATTAATATCTATGGCCCATAGTCAGTGACAGAAAGGATCCAATTATTTAATGAGGTTAAGCAATATCTTTTTACCTCTGTCCCAGTGGTGCTAGCTGGAGATTTCAATGTCACTAGGACATCGGGTGACAGATCTTCAGGCCAAGCAGTGACCCGGGACTCCACGGTCCTTAATAGCAGCGACGTGTTTACACAGGGTGGCAGGAAGCCAAAATTTACATACTCGTGTGCAGATAGAAGTAGTCGCATAGATATGGCTTTTGTGAATCCCACAGAAGTGGTTAGTGGGATGAGTGAGAAAATCGTCCCTTACTCTGACCACTTGACCTTGTCTTTCTGCTTAGGAGTCACTAAGCGTCCGAATGTTGGTAAAGGGTAGAGATGAGCGAATCATTGAAAAAATTATTCGCCGAACATTCGCCAAACTTTTCCTAAAATTTGTGTATTCGACGAATAGATTTGTTGTATTTGCGTACAAAATATACGTTATTATGTGCTATTAGCGAACATTCGTTCACTAATAACGATCGTTCATTTACAAAATGTACACAACTTCTAAGACGTACGCATAAGCGTACAAATAGCTTACGAATCTCAGCGTACTATTGTCTAAGCGATTACGTAATACGCAGGCATGTACGAGGAGAGGCCGCGGCGTGCACTCCTCAGAGGCAGAGCGAATATTCGAGACACATATATATGGTAAAGTGCAAATACGTTATCATAAGT
>ONZH01004926.1:0-52963 GCA_900303285.1 Rhinella marina
GGAATTCCCTAGACTGCGGCTATTGTACCGCACACCACACAATTTTTCACTGGACTTTAGTATATATAACTGTCACGCTCTGGTGTGGAGGGTATAGCCACACCAAGCGTAAGAGGGAAGGGAACAGACCGGAGAAGGGAAATGGTCACCTCCTGCAGAAATCCTTGAGACTAGGGCCTGGCTGACTACCAGTATGAACAGGCCTTAGTTGTAGGAGACTTTATACACAGGAACCTAATTTCTAACTGACCCTGTAGTTAGTGATAGGGAAAGGACTCAACCCGTTCCTCCAACAGGACAGAGGAATAGAAGACTCCAAACAACGGATAAACACAATAGGGAAAATGACACTTATCTTTATGCAGAAATAGCAGCAACTTGATCTCAGCCAAGCTCCAAACAACTAAGTCAGCAGAAAGTATAAACCGTAGTGAATACTGGGAAATGAAGGAATAAATAGAGGAGAGAAAATTACCACACCTACAACAGCTGAGGGGAAGGGGTGTGGTAAACAGCAACAAAACCAAGGGGAAAACATGTCAAATTATGTCACTTTTGAAAGCCACGCAGAACGTGTGATACCAGACGCAAGCCCACTCGTGACATTACCCCCCCCTTTTACGGGTGACCTCCGGGCACCCAGGACCAACTTTATCAGGATGACACCTGTGAAAGGCTTTCACCTAGCGACTGGCATTCACGTCTGATGCCGGTACCCATGACCTCTCCTCAGGTCCATAACCCTTCCAATGAACAAGATATTGAAGAGTCCCACGGAGAACTCAAGAATCAATGATCTTGACAGTCTGGAATTATAAATTACCATCCACTAAGACAGGCGCAGGTGGCAAGGGGGATGGCTCCAGAGGTTCAACATATCTCTTCAACAAAGATCTGTGAAACAATTATGGATTTTCAGGGCCTGAGGAAGTTCAAGACGAAATGCTACAGGATTAATAATGGCCATGATCTTATATGGGCCAATAAATCTTGGACCCAACTTCCAAGAAGGAACTTTTAGCTTAATGTTCCTAGTAGACAGCCACACAGAATCACCCACACTTAGGTCCGGACCATTCATACATTTCCTGTCAGCCACATGTTTGTACTTGTTACCCATATTTATCAAGTTATTTAGAATTTTTCGCCATATAGAAGACAATGATGACGAAAAACTTTCTTCCTCAGGAATACCAGAAGTATCAGAACCAGAAAATGTGCCAAACTGTGGGTGAAAGCCATATGCACCAAAAAATGGTGACTTACCAGTGGAGTCCTGTCTGCGATTATTTATGGCAAACTCAGCCAGAGACAAAAACGAGGACCACTCCTCCTGGTTCTCAGAGACAAAACATCTCAAGTAAGTCTCCAGACTCTGATTGGTACGCTCAGTCTGTCCATTCGTCTGGGGATGAAAGGCAGAGGAAAAAGACAGTTGTACCCCGAGCCGAGTACAGAACGCCCTCCAGAATCTGGAAACAAACTGAGTCCCACGATCAGAGACCACATCAGTGGGAATGCCATGAAGTTTCACAATGTTGTCAACAAACACTTGTGCAAGAGTTTTAGCATTGGGGAGTCCGGGTAATGCAATAAAGTGCGCCATTTTACTAAAACGATCTACAACCACCAGAATAACTGTCTTACCAGACGATTTAGGCAGATCAGTGATGAAGTCCATGGATAGGTGAGTCCATGGTCTGCACGGGATGGGTAATGGAAGTAGGGGTCCAGAAGGTCGAGTATGTGTCACCTTAGCGCATGCATAGACACTACAGGCTGACACATAGTCCTCAACACACTTACGCAGCCCTGGCCACCAGAATCTACAAGAGATGAGGTCGACAGTGGATTTACTCCCAGGGTGTCCTCAAACACCTTATGACGCAAATCAGAAGGAACAAACAACTTCCCAGGAGGGCAAGACTCCGGCGCATCTCCCTGGGCCTCAAACACTTTAGCCTCAAGATCAGGGTAAAGAGCGGATATCACCACTCCTTCAGACAGTATAGAGCTCGGATCTTCAAACTCACCACCTCCGGGAAAACTACGTGACAAGGCATCTGCCTTCACATTCTTAACCCCAGGACGATATGTGACAATGAAATTGAATCTGGTGAAGAACAAAGACCATCTGGCCTGCCTCGTATTAAGTTCTTTAGCCGACTCCAGGTAAGTCAGATTTTTGTGATCAGTGAATACCGTGATTGGGTGAATCACCCCTTCCAACCAATGACGCCATTCCTCAAAAGCCAACTTAATGGCCAGTAACTCTCTGTTACCCACATCATAATTTCTCTCTGCAGCAGAGAGTTTTTTCGAAAAAAAAGCACATGGGCGCCATTTACCAGGTGACGGGCCCTGTGATAAAACTGCTCCTACCCCCACCTCGGAAGCGTCAACCTCCACAAAGAAAGGTTGTGACACATCTGGCTGCACCAATATAGGGGTAGAAGAAAAGCACTCCTTCACAGCGGAGAAGGCTTGCAACGCTGCATCAGACCACACTGAGACATCCGTCCCTTTCTTAGTCATGTCAGTTAAGGATTTAACTATTGTTGAATAGTTCTTAATACATTTTCAGTAATAGTTGGTGAACCCCAAAAATCCATAAGAGCCTTCAGATTTTCAGGTCAGTCCCAGTTCAGAACAGCACAGACTTTCTCTGGATCCATACGAAAACCTGAAGATGAAAGCAAGTATCCTAAGAATTGCACCTCATGTACAGCAAAAACACATTTCTCTAATTTTGCATACAACTTGTTATCTCTTAAGATTTGCAACACCTGCCTCACGTGATCCTGATGTGTCACAATATCTGGAGAATAGATTAGTATGTCATCCAAATACACGACTACAAACCTCCCCACAAGATGATGAAAAATGTCATTAACAAAATGCTGGAAGACAGCAGGAGCATTGGTCAACCCAAAAGGCATGACCAGGTTCTCAAAGTGGCCCTCAGGAGTGTTAAAGGCCATCTTCCATTCATCCCCTTCCTTGATCCTGACCAGATTATATGCCCCCCTTAAGTCCAACTTGGAGAACACCTTGGCATCCACAATCTGGTTAAACAAGTCAGGAATCAAAGGAAGGGGGTATGGATCACGGACAGTAATCCTATTGAGTTCACGGAAATCCAGACATGGCCTAAGGGTTCCGTCCTTTTTCTTAACAAAAACAACCCTGCTGCCACAGGAGATTTGGAAGGCCTAATATGTCCTTTAGCCAAACTCTCAGCAATATATTCCTTCATGGCCGTTCTCTCAGGTCCAGAAAGGTTATACAGCCTAGATTTGGGCAATTTTGCTCCAGGGATAAGATTGATAGGACAATCGTATTCCCGGTGAGGGGGTAATTCCTGACATCCACCTTCAGAAAATACATCAGAGAAATCCGATATAAAAGAGGGAAGTCTTAGTGGTTAAAGCAGAAAAAGATGTATTAAGGCAATTGTCAACACAATAATCGCCCCAATCCACAATTTGTCTAGTATGCCAGTCAATGGACGGATTATGTTTGCTTAACCATGGTAAACCCAGAACCACAGGAGCAGGAAGACCTTCCAACACAAAACATGAAATAAGCTCCTGATGAAATTCACCCACTCTTAATTTGATATCATGCACCATCTGAGACAAACACTTCTGAGACAGAGGTGTAGAATCAATGGCAAATACAGAAATCCTCTTATCCATTGAACTCGGCGACAATCCATGCATATGGACAAACTGAGCATCAATCAAGTTCACCCCTGCCCCGCTGTCAATAAACACCTCAATTTTCACAACCTTTGACTCTAGCGCCACCTCGGCAGTCAGGAGAAAACGGTTACTACAGGATGAAGACAAATGCACATTTTCAGTCTCCCTACCCACCCCACCAAGAGTGAGATGAGAATTCAACGCCCCCTTTTCTTTTCTCTCTTTTAGAGATTGAAAGCATGGACATACATTGAGAAAGTGTCCTTTCTGACCACAGAAAAAACACACACCTTTTTTATTACCAAAATGTTTACGAGTGGAAACAGGAGTGGCTCCCCTTAATTGCATAGGTTCGTCCCCTGACATCTAGGGGCGGGGACCCCTAGATCGCTCTCTCAGGCGCCTATCCATGCGCACAGCAAGAGACATAGCGGCTTCCAAAGACACAGGGGTTTCCTGAAAGGCCAAAGCGTCTTTCAGCCTTTCAGATAAACCTTGACAGAATTGACTACGTAAAGCCGGATCGTTCCATTCAGTATTGGTCGCCCACCTCCGAAACTCAGAGCCATAAATCTCAACCGGCCGCTCACCCTGACAAAGGTCACGTATCTGGGTCTCAGCCAGGGAGATATGATCCGGGTCATCATAGATAATCCCTAAAGCCTTGAAAATTCATCTACTGACTGGAGAGACTGCGATCCGGTCGGCAGAGAAAAGGCCCATGACTGCGCATCCCCTTTAAGCAGCGAGATGACCACACCAACCTTCTGCTCCTCATTACCAGAAGAATGTGGACGCAGTCTGAAATACAATTTGCACGCCTCCCTAAATAGAATAAAATTATCACGTCCCCCAGAAAATCTATCCGGGAGGGGGACCTTAGGCTCCAAACAGGCCTGACACTCAGCACCCCCAGAACCATCAGCCTGTGGTCTCTGAATCTGGTTGCAGATGTCAGCCACCTACAAACTGAGTCCCTGCAGCCGTTCAGCAAGCGCAGCAATAGCATCCATGTCAGCACAAAAATGACATAAATTTTTGTTTTGGCGGTTTATAATGTCACGCTCTGGTGTGGAGGGTATAGCCACACCAAGCGTAAGAGGGAAGGGAACAGACCGGAGAAGGGAAATGGTCACCTCCTGCAGGATTCCCTGAGACTAGGCCCTGGCTGACTACCAGTATGAACAAACTCCAAACAACTAAGTCAGCAGAAAGTATAAACCACAGTGAATACTGGGAAATGAAGGAATAAATAGAGGAGAGAAAATTAGCTAAGGGGAAGGGGTGTGGTAAACAGCAACCAAACCAAGGGGAAAACATGTCAAATTATGTCACTTTTGAAAGCCGCGCAGAACGTCTTATACCAGACGCAAGCCCACTCGTGACAATAACTGAGAGAAAAAAAAGGAATTCTCTAGACTGCGGCTAGTGTACCGCACACCACACAATTTTTCACTGGATTGTAGTATATATAACTGAGAGAAAAAAAAGGAATTCTAAAGACTATGGCTAGTGTACCGCACACCACACAATTGTTCACTGGACTGTAGTATATATAACTGAGAGAAAAAATGTATTCTCTAGACTGCGGCTATTGTACCGCACACCACACAATTTTTCACTGGACTGTAGTATATACAGTGCCTTGCGAAAGTATTCGGCCCCCTGGAACTTTTCAACCTTTTGCCACATTTCAGGCTTCAAACAAAAAGATATAACATTTTAAATTTTTGGTGAAGAATCAACAACAAGTGGGTCACAATTGTGAAGTGGAACGAAATTTATTGGATCATTTTAAACTTTTTTGTAATAATAAAACTAAAAAGTGGGGTGTGCAAAATTATTTGGCCCATTTACTTTCAGTTAAAAAAACTCACTCCAGAAGTTCATTGAGGATCTCTGAATGAGCCAATGTTGTCCTAAATAACTGATGAAGATTAATAGAATAGACCTGTGTGTAATCAAGTCTCCGTATAAATGCACCTGCTCTGTGATAGTCTCAGTGTTCTGTTTAAAGCACAGAGATCATCATGAAGACCAAGGAACACACCAGGAAGGTCCGTGATACTGTTGTGGAGAAGTTTAAAGCCGGATTTGGACACCAAAAGATTTCCCAAGCTTTAAACATCCCAAGGAGCACTGTGCAAGCGATCATATTGAAATGGAAAGAGTATTAGACCACTGCAAATCTACCAAGACCCGGCCATCCCTCTAAACTTTCATCTCAAACAAGGAGAAGACTGATCAGAGATGTAGCCAAGAGGCCCATGATCACTCTGGATGAACTGCAGAGATCTACAGCTGAGGTGGGAGAGTCTGTCCATAGGACAACAATCAGTCGAACACTTCACAAATCTGGCCTTTATGGAAAAGTGGCAAGAAGAAAGCCATTTCTCAAAGATATCCATAAAAAGTCTTGTTTACAGTTTGCCACAAGCCACCTGGGAGACACACCAAACATGTGGAAAAAGGTGCTCTGGTCAGATGAAACCAAAATCGAACTTTTTAGAAACAATGCAAAACGATATGTTTGGCGTAAAAGCAACACAGCTCATCACCCTGAACACACCATCCCCACTGTCAAACATGGTGGTGGCAGCATCATGGTTTGGGCCTGCTTTTCATCAGCAGGGACAGGGAAGATGGTTAAAATTGATGGGAAGATGGATGGAGCCAAATACAGGACCATTCTGGATGAAAACCTGTTGGAGTCTGCAAAAGACCTGAGACTAGGATGGAGATTTATCTTCCAACAAGACAATGATCCCAAACATAAAGCAAAATCTACAATGGAATGGTTCAAAAATAAACGTATCCAGGTCTTAGAATGGCCAAGTCAAAGTCCAGACCTGAATCCAATTGAGAATATGTGGAAAGAGCTGAAAACTGCTGTCCACAAACCTCAAAGAGCTTGAGCTGTTTTCTAAGGAAGAATCTAGATGTGCAAAACTGATAGAGACATACCCCAAGCGACTTACAGTTGTAATCGCAGCAAAAGGTGGCGCAACAAAGTATTAATGCAAGGGGGCCGAATAATTTTGCAAGCCCCACTTTTCAGTTTTATTATTACAAAAAAGTTCAAATGATCCAATAAATTTCGTTCCACTTCACAATTGTGACCCACTTGATTCTTCACCAAAAATTTAAAATTTTATATCATTTTGTTTGAAGCCTGAAATGTGGCAAAAGGTTGAAAAGTTCCAGGGGGCCGAATACTTTCGCAAGGCACTGTATAATAAAAAAAAAAAGGAATTCTCTAGACTGCAGCTAGTGTACCGAACACCACACAATTTTTCACTGGACTGTAGTATATATAACTGAAAGAAAAAACGTATTCTCTAGACTGTGGCTAGTGTACCGCACACCACACAATTTTTCACTGGACTGTAGTATATATAACTGAGACAAAAAATGTATTCTCTAGACTGTGGCTATTGTACCGCACACCACACAATTTTTCACTGGACTCTAGTATGTATAATTTTAAAAAAAAAGGAATTCTCTAGACTGCGGCTAGTGTACCGCACACCACACAGTTTTTCACTGGACTTTAATATATATAACTCTGAGAAAAAAACGTATTCCCTAGACTACACTACAGATCCCAGTAAGCCAAGGTACAGCAGCAGCAAAAATGAGTACTGAGAGGACTTTGGGCAATTTCATTGGGGTCTGTGTGGACCATGTGCTGTCCCCTTTCTGCCACCAGTCGCTGTGCACAGTGTGCAGCCAAGATGGCGGTAGCTGCACTACAAGTCCCAGCCAGCAGCCGAGAGGAGGCCAAAAAAAAACGTCGTTGTAGCCCTTAGAAGGACCGTTGGGTTCTTTGTGGATGATTCCTGCCTAACCACATTCTAATTTCACGCCCTAACAGTGTGCAGCCAAGATGGCGGTAGCTGCACTACAAGTCCCAGCCAGTAGCCGACAGGAGGCCAAAAGAAAAGGTCGTTGTAGTCCTTAGAAGGACTGTTGGGTTCTTTGTGGATGATTCCTGCCTAACCAAATTCTAAATTGAGGCCCTAACACTCTCCCTGACAGACAGCAGCTCTATCCCTAACCTCATCCAGTCGGCGTCTGAGGCGAGCATCGCGGGACCAGATTTTATATTCTCAGGTCATCTGATCTGGCCAGCCAATCCCTGCTATCGACTTGTAGGGGTTCCACGTGATGCTAGGGGGTACCAAAGACTCTCCTACATGTTGATTGGCTGAGAAAAAGCCGCAAAACATGCAGGAAGAGGAAGATGCCATTTCCTCGAGTATCACGAGATGCTCGCCCGAGTATCGAGCACCTACGAGTACCCGAATGCTTGAACGAGCACCAAGCTCGGACGAGCATGTTCGCTCATCTCTAGTGGTGATATTTTCACTACCTGGCCCTGTCAATCAAAGTGCAGAGGCTTGGTAGTTGCAAAGAGAGCAGAGCCTGTAGGAGTAATGGTAGTGCCCCAATTGTTACTAAAGGCTCATTTGAATATATTAAAACATATTTTTTCTCTGCAATGCGGGCACATATTAACATGGGACCAACACAGATGCCTTCAGCTGCCAAGTGCACATGTAACAGGCCAGCCAGTTTCGTATGTGCAAATCTGCTGACAGATGGCCGTTAATACTATCAAAATTGTGTAGGACAACACTATATCATTGTGGAGTGACTGGATGCACGTACACCAAAGTGGGATGGTCTTCCCATTAGTAAATCAATAAAAGCAGAAGTGTCAACAACATTCATAGTTCATTAAACTTCTTTAGTGATACAAAACATACAAGAGAAAAGATAGTTTCTACAATTGCTGGGTCTTTCTCAAAAGAAATGGCAAATGGTGGCAAAGTAATTTCAGAACAAGCATAAAGAGGAGTATGAAATTGAAAAAGGAGAGAGCTGTGTGAACCAAACAACACCAGGATACATCTACAAGTTTACTTACAGGGTTAGCTCTGGCTTTCAAGAATTCCTGCAGAGAACTGCAGAAAGTTGAGACAATCCTCATTTAGCAGCATACCTTCTGGAATTAATATAATCTTTCTGCAGCATAGTTAGCACATTTTACATTCATTTCCTATTGATAACGATGTCGTATATCTCAGCTTTCATAAAAGAGTACATTCAGTGGGGCCATTTACAAGATGTCCATAACATGTAAGCATAGTAAACACTAGGGATGGTCATTATACAGTCCTTGAATTGGTAGGTATGCACTATCCTCTTTGTCCTTGAGGGAAGCCCCTCGAGTATGTGGTTCTGGAAAAGGAAAAAAAACCCTGTAACTTACCTCACCCTGCTCCTGTGTTGTTGGGTGCTTTTTTCTTCCAGTCAAACAAACCAAACTGGCTGAACCCTTTGAACTGCCAGGGCAACTGACAACTGATATTCAGTGATGATGTCACTTATTCTACTGCCTTAGTGTCTCTGTGCCTTGTGCCTGCCTCTAGCCATGATTGCACTATTCCAGGTTGTTCCTGACTCTTACCCCTTTGTTCCCGTGTCTGTGTTTCACCCTATTTATGAAGTCTTGGCTGTTGATTTCTGAACATGACCTTTGTTTATATGTTTCACATCATCTCTACTCTTCTAGTATAATTGACATTCTGACCTAACCTCTATTGAAACATAGACCTCTGCTTTTGTCTGCAATTTGCTGTGTTGTACATAACACTGATCTGAGATTACCTTAATGGGCATGGTCTGGCGACTGCCCCTGTAGTCAAGGCGATATATCCAAGAGAAAGTTAAAGGTGAAGACAAGGGCTCCCTTAGACTCTGTATCATTAGATATATAGTCTACTGCCAATCCTTATAACCACATCTATGTGAGCTTTCTAGGCATCCAACATGGTTCATGTACATGATGGAACCTTTTTCATTTTTTTTTAATTTGGACTCCTTGTAGACAAAAATCACTGTGTTTCTTGCTCTACCCCAGTAGATATGCTCGATGTATAGGAAATTATTCCTTCTGGATGCTGTGGAGGAAATATTTTCTTATCCACTCAGTGTAAGTAACTAATATTACAGCTACGTAAACAGTGTGCTGAAGCATAACTAAACCAGGATATTGAGATATATATATATATATATATATATATATATATATATATATATATATATAGATAGATATTATTCAAGAGTAAATGTCAGAGGCTACATGGCATTATACCAGATGTAGTCACAGTCTGATGAAAAAAAAATATTAGATCAACTATTTTACATTTAGGAACATTTTAGCTGATGATTATGGAAATGCTTTCACGTTTTATGCCTGGAATGTTGAAATCCAACAATTTCTCTTATTTTGAGTGATCTTCCAGTTGTAGTAAATGTGTGTTTAATAATTGACATGTCCCTCAAATATTCACCACATAAGTACACTCGGGATGATTTAATAACTATGGACAAGGAAGGAATGGAAATTGTGATGCTGGCAGAAATGATTATAGTGCAGAAGCTGGATTTGTAAGGTGTTTGATAATAGCCTAGTGTCTGGTTAACTGTAGCATGAACATACTGTAATGAAGCAGTGTTAAAAATGTCTGTCCCTCCCTTGGGTTCTTTCACTCTTTTCCATATATGGATAAGTGGGAATTTTTTTGGGGGGCTGCACTTTCCCCCCAGACACCTGGAGGCTAATATAGCATTCAGCAGCTAAGACATTGCTGTGAGTCACAAATCGAGAAAATCAGTATAAAATACTAATGTTCTGGTATCTTACGCCACATTTTTTTTTGCATCGTTTGAACCAAGATATCCCAGATGTCTACTGGCGATGTGGTGAGCCTGGGGAAACCTTGCTCTGTCCTCTCATTTGTCCATTTTGGAAGGGGGTACAGAGATTTATCCATAATATGCTGGGTATAGACCTACCTTTGGAACCCCTTAGCTGTTTACTTGATGTTCTGCCTGTAAGGGGCGGTTAAACCCTTCCTTTGATTAATGTTGCACAATCTAATGACAGCTAGGTGGAGGAACCCCCTGTTTCTATCTAGGACTGACCCAAGGATCTGGATCAGAGAAATCCGTAGCATGGCCCATCTCATCACATCTTGATAAAGTAGATATATTTCAGGTTGATTGGGTGCCATGGGATGCTTATTCGACCACACATTCCTCTTAATTAAGACTTTTTGCCCAGTAAAACTTTTTTTTTGCTTCCTTTTCCCTGCCCCTTACCTATGTTTCCATTCTGTGTCTGTGTCTCAATGTTTCTCTCATTTAGTATTAGGTTTTAGTTTTCAGAGACTGAGATACTTGGTAAAGTACTAAGCAATCTCTTGAGTGTGATTTATATATAAATTATGTGGAGATCCCTCATTTTTACTTACTCTGACCCACATTTGGAATGTATGTTCATATTATTAATTCTTTATTATATTTGTAAAATCTCCATAAATATTACAGTTTAAAAAAAAGATGTCTGCCCTTTTCAGGTGCCCCCGTACTGTGTGTTTGTCACATTGATTAGTTTATGATTTTGTAAAACAAAATTACGTTTTTTTTTAAACTATTAATTATATTTTTGACATGTAAATTAGATATGACGTCAGCTGTGAACTCCTATTTCTTGCTAGGAAGTTTTACCTGTCCAAGCAAAGGGCAATACCTCCATAGGAAGTGTCATAGCTTTCTTTTACTGTGGCTCAGTGCTGATAATACCATCTTAGCACAGCATTTGATGGACATACCGTAGCACAGTTTTGTTTTATGATGTTTTTCATGTAATTTTAATTGGAGGCATATAGAAATACAATAGAGCCCAATAGACTTCTGTTAGGGCTTCATTATACCTCTACACATTAGATGTAATACTCCCATGAGAATAAGCCTTTATTGGGTTCTTATTTATGTTTTATTTTAAGTGGAAATGCTCTTTAGCCCTGAATATATCCTGAAGTTTAGATTCAACAGAAACTGGTTTTCAATTTTTCTGATTAAAAAAAGACTTATTGAGACAAACATGAAATAATATATTGATTGATGTACTTTAAATATAGGGCCCTGAGAAGGTTTTGGCCCATTCCATATATTTTCCCTAATACCCCCCATTATATTGTTTCATATTTGTCAGTTTGATAGTACTAGGGTTAATAGTATTAGCATAAATACATAAATAACTGAAGCAGAATTCATTTGAATTATTATTTATAATAGTCTGAATTAGCTGGACAGATCTTAGAATTCATAAGTATCATTTTGGTTTCTGTGACGAACCGCACCCCGCAGCCGTGCCCTTCGCTTACGCGGGGATCACGTGGTACGGTTCAGTCTTTGACTACAAACACGTGATGTTCCAGGCCCCCTCGGGGTGTGTAAGGTTACGTATGGCACGGTCTTTCACAGACGCCTCCTGTCCACGCGGGCACAGGCAGGCACAGAAATGGAGAGAGGGTAGCCCACGAGATCCCTGCGTGGTGCTACGCTCACTCACAATCCTGACCAGCTGAGAGACCCTATTCGCTATTACCAGCGAAACCGAGTCTATCAGCCCAGTAGTACTGCCACCAGCTCTCGTCTGATATAACTCCGGTCCGTTAACGGATTATATCGGGTGAGCAGCCAACCCGGTAGCATATAACAATATTACCAAGAACACGGACGTGGGGATTCGTGATCGAGATACAAGAACAGCACAAGATTAAATTATATATTTAATTGCCTTAAGGGCTCACTAGATATAACTATATACACAGAAGATGGATACAATGGTCAGATATGCAAATACAAGTGGTATGGTACAATAGAATTGAACAGAACAATAATCAGTTACCACAGAGATGGATAGTCCGTTAAGATGATTTTTGGGTTGCTGTAAGGCCTAGCTGTAACCACATGGGGGCAGTGATGTCAGCTGCTTGTCCAAGGTGCTCCAGGTGACCCCCACTCCAGAGAAAGACAATGGCTTCTGTTCTCTGGGCCTTTTATCCTGCAGCCGGCCACTCCCTTCCTTTCCCGGGAGGAGTCAACCCCCCCTGTCCCAGTTCTGGTAGCAAAAAGCTCCTCAAAACCAATATGGCCCATAGCTCCAGACCGGGAGGTCACAGGGAAAAGGTTCTGGTACCAACTGACCCCCCTGAGTTCCGGCTACAGGTGGAGACCAAACATGACACACTTATCAGGTTCCTGCTTGGAGATCTCCATATCATCCGCTTCCTGACATGCGATCGCTAACTTATGGACATGTACCTGTCCCTCTCTGTCCCCGCCTCGCAAATATATGATTAGCTTAGGTTTGTAAAAAAACAGCCAGTCCATAATTCTTTATTAATTCCTGGCTCCAATATGTCTGGAAAGTAGGCATAATTTCTAACAAGTGGATAGCTCCCTGCTGAGGGTTCTTCCTATGCAAAGAGCTTTGGTTCCAGAGTGGCTGGAAAAGGTGTGAATTGTATACAAGTGACATGCTTCGAAGACAGGACCCCCCTGTGGTGTTTACTCCATCTGCTAGGTGCCAGCAGATGGCTGTGATTAAATCATGTCTTTGATGGCTGTGATTAAATCATGTCTTTGATGACTGTAATTAAATCATGTCTTGAAGATGGCTGTGATTAAATCACGTCTAAAACCTGGATCATGATTCCTTATTCCTCACAGTTTCCTTTTTGAAATTACGAGGGAATAGTAAAAAGAGATTGTCTATGATAACGCGATATATAAATATTGTTATCATACATAAATTGTCAAGATGACAAAACCGGACTATTTGGCTGTGGGCATTATCCTGGCAATCCCCTGGTTTTCGCCCTTTAACCCCTCTACAGGGATCTGATCTTCCATGCAGGGGAGACACCAGGCCGCTACCTTTTGAGATTGTCCCGGTGTAGTTGGCGACTGACAGATGGGTGCCAGAGAGAATGATGTGAAACACAGAGGGGTTAGGCAATATTTGTGGCCAGGAGACATGTTTAGGTCAGGGCAGGCACAGTTGAAAAATATCCAAGAAACAAGTACAAGGTCAGTGCAGATGGCAATGGATCAATACAAGAAATAGGCTAATGTCAGGGCAGGTGGAGGTGGATTCAGTTATCAAAGTAGAAGTGGATCATCACTCACCCTTTGATGCTAATAAATCTTCACTTTATTGCCATAAACAGAATACAGGCAAATGTGACATGTTTTGGCTAAACAGCCTTTTTCAAACAAGCATGGGCCTGCAACCCAGGATACGAGCACCACCACCTTCTTCCAGCGTACCGACTGATTATTTGTACAAGGAGTCGGTTATCAGGCAAAAGTTTGGTAAACAGACAGTAAGACAGAATAATGCGCCTTCACTAGTGAGCTGTAAAATAGGAACCTAAAACTCAGGCACCCTTCCACTAGGGAAGATATACCCAGGGATAGCCAGCCATAGGCTGGGGAAGAATTTGGATGTCCTAAGAGTCAGGCCAGGAGGCCTAGCAAAGTTGTACAGGCCACAGCCCACAGAAGATGTCATGGGTTGGGACCCTTGCCAGCCAGGAGAGGAATAAACATGGCAGTAGCAGCCATCAGAGTGAGTAGTACGGCACCTGTGCCTGCAAGAAGGAGCTGGGTAGCGGTGGATGTGGGATGCCAGCCTAAAACAGAAATACTTTAAAATAAATAGATGCTTTGTTCCTTCATATGTCAGCTAAGCCCAGAAATGCTTGTAGTGTATATGAATATGTGCATATTTGTAATATTTCTTTCATTTAGTGTTAGTTTTTTTGCCCCTTTTCCTCAATGACTGTAAGCCTTCAAGGGCACAGCACTCTCTCTTCACAGGCAAGACCCAGTCTGTCTCCCAGTGAGCGCACGTTTATTTTAGTTGCTTGTTTTTTTCATTGTTTATGTTAAGTATTTAAACTTTTATGTATTTCATATGTAGATCACCCTGCATAATTAGTCAAAATAGGGTACTAACTCAGTTGCAGTGATAACTGTAATTTACTTACAGGTCCTACGTTCATAAGTATATTTTCAAATAAACATTTGTATTTCATAGTTCAAATTGTTTAATCCATATTATCTGTTCTCACTTTTGTAGTGGACCACTTCATCCAGTGATGCATTGCCATTGTAAGCTAAGAGATCAACAATTCTCCACTGACATTAATGAAACACATAGATGTGAAAGCCACATAGATATGACATCATGAAACTGATCAGTTACATGCTAGGGTTAGAAATGTGAAGCCCCAGAAGAAAAGTTTGAGAACCTCTGCTCTTCATCATAGTTGAATATTTTATACATGAATATATATATAGAGTAGGGATCAATAAGCTATAAATAAACAATATATCAGATATCATTAAAGAGAAAAAATATGAACAGTCATGATAAAAACAGAACTTCTTTTTAATTACATGTAACAAGATTCCACAGACTTGATGAAAGGTCTATGCTACACCATGCAAATCAAGAATTCACAGCACTCCCAGGTAGTTTAGTTTTATTATATTTTTAAGTTAGTTAGAATAATTTAGTTATTTTTATTATAATTTCATTCTCAAGTTTAGTATTAGACAAAGTAATAATCAAAGTGTAAACCAAAACAACGGAATGTTTTGATTGTGGAGACCTACCTTAGCAGTGGGTCTACAGCAGACTAAATACATGGTGATCAATCAAAGGATATAATCACACAAGTAGCACAAGCATATAAGTGGAACAAGTAAACAAGCCAAAAAGTAATAAATCTCTGCAAAACAGAACATATATAGTGTAAAACCATTTAGTCCACTGCAGTAGTTTGAGTAGGTACATAGCAAATGGAAGCCAATGTGTAGTCTTGAGAGACAGACACATTCTGCCAACTTATTACAAAAACATGAATAGTGATATATACATGGTGGATCTGAATTAAAATCTTGTTATATTGGTAGTTGCTCATGATATAAAGCATAAATACACTCCATGATACATGTAGAAACAGAAGATATAACATATGTAACTGATAAATATTTGTGGAGAGAGTAGAGATATATACATATGATTGTAGACCAGCATAGCTCACCTTATGGCAATATGCATGAAGCTGGTGCCTAGTGGAGGGTGGTGGAAGAACTCTGGCGTCTCATAAAGGCTGGGGCACATGCACATGGTATCAGTGGGATGAAAGTAATGTCACAACCTGGTACCAGGATACTATAGGTAAAGCTCATGAAGCTCAACGGCTAGTGAGCATATGTGTGAGGAGGCAGAAGGGATGACACTATCTAGAAAACTAGACACTACAGGAAGACATGTTAGCTGTGTGTGTGCTAAGGATAAAAGAGTACACAACATGATGAAATGGAAAGCACTGATGGTGGACACGCCAATTGGAGCCATAAACGCAATACAGTCATGTGCACAAAAAAGGAGGGGAGTGTATAATAGGATGAGCAGAGTACAATAACAGAGCAGAGTATAATAACTGAGAATATGTCTATATGGAAAAAGATGGGAACAAAACAGGATTTTAAACTATTTACAAGGTAGGACACATGAAAATTGGTTTTGCTGGGTGCTATAAATGCATTTTCTGTGTCTCGTGTTGCATTTAGTTGTTATAGTTGCTTGGTTTTATTTGGCATGGTTTCAGGACTTTGCAATATGATATGACACATTAAAAACGCAAATGCACAAGCCCATATTCAAGACAGAAAAAGAGAAATATATTTGGTTGAGTCCCAAGTGCAATGTGGTTTTTATGAGCACTGGAGGTGAAATCATTACAGCTTTCAGCGAGCAGAAAGAGGAATCTGGTGCTCAGAATCAATAGCTCAGACAACATCTAATTCTTCCCCGAGCCGCGCCAGAAAGAGGATGTGTGTGAGCACTGTTCTAGCTCTCAGACTGCAGGTGCTTGTTGTCACTCCATTTTTTATATTTATTGCGTACAAACTGCTGCGGTTTATACTCAAGACTTCTAGTCCAGTATTATAGCTCATTACTGTAAAGCACGAGTCAGAGCCTTTAACCTCCCCATGTATCACTATCTATATCAAGCATGATTCCAAAAATACAGTTCTGGTGATATAACAGATTGGCATTAGTTGCAATGTAACATTTTATATAGCTTTTATATAAGTTTATATGAGTTCTTAAATCTTTTTTTATGGGACAGTTAGGCTTTCTCTGTCATTCCAAATTGGAGCCAACTAGAGATGAGCAAATTTCTTGAAATTCGTTTCAGGTGCAGTTTGCTGGGTACACAATACTCCATTGCAAAAGAGACACATGCAAGTCAGTTCTTCTTCCATAAGAAAAGGAGTAATAAATATCCAAATATTATGCTTCTCTGAATAAGACACGCAAGTCAGTTATCCTTCCAAAAGGACTTTGTTGGGGTCTTCGGGGTGCTCTTTTCCCATTAGGGAGACGTTTATGAAAAAGCACCAATTGAAAGTTCAAGGTTACCACCATATTTTCCTCTTCTGGTAGCCTTGAAGTGTTCAATCAGTGCTTTTAATAAAGGAAAGCTAGTTTGCATACCTTTGGGTTTCTGAGAAAGATATTCAAATTAGCTTTTCTTCCAATAAGAAAAGAACACTAAGCCTATTTGATACCAGTAGAAGTAAGATACGCTAATTTGCATATATTTTTCCCAAAAAGCAGAGCCGTATTGGCTGGACTACAGTACTCCTCATACATATGAGGTGGTCTCCCTAATGAGAAAAGATCACCCCCAACACAGCAACAAAGGCCACTCAGCTAGCAGCTACTCAGGGTTGGTTTCTCTTTTGACATATTTCTTTTCCTATTTGAAGGAGAAGTGACTTATCTGTCTGATTCAGAGAAGCATAATGTGTGGGTATTCAGTACTCTTGTCCTTTTCAGTACTGACTTGCACATCTTTTTTCCAATGGAGTATAAGGCATACAGTTGAAAACAGAAGTTTACATACTGTAAGGGGATTAGGTAGCGGGTTGGTCGTCTCTTGGGTAGATGGGCACGAATTAGCAAGCACAGACATCCAAACGACCAGGAAAGTTCATTTAACTGACACCAGCCAGTTTTATTGCCAGTTGGTGGTACACAGCAAGCAGCAAAATAAACACAAAAACTAACAGAAAAAACAAATCCTATGCCTGTCCGGCACTAACTAAACAGAGCAATGTCTCTCTAACGGGGTGCCGGCCTAATACCGTGCCCCTCCACAACATATTCATCAGTACACACCTCTGGCAGTGCTCCCACAGGATCCTACCAGCTGTCCTGTTCCCAAGTTGAGAGAGAGAGAGCTCTGCTCCCTGGTTCTTTTTATAAGGCTAGCACACCTTGGCCTCATTAACCAGATAGCCCAAGACCCGGACTGTCTGGGTGGAGTGGGGGACCCACCCTCTTTCCCCACTCCAGCAACACAGGCCCGAAAATGGGTTTTACTAAACCCTGAATGCAGAGATCGCAGATCTCTGCAGAATTCTATTCCCTGGTTGCTTTTATATACTGGTTGCGAGGAACCTTGGGCAAATATATACGCCGTCTACCACTTGTCCAGACGCTCTGTCACAATACACTATATAAAAAGATACATATGCATGTTTTTCTCAATATCTGACATGAAATCAGAATAATCCTTTCCTGTTTTTGGTTAGGATTACCATAATTATTATTATTTGCCAAATGCCAGAATAATTAGAGAGAGAGAATGTTTTAAGGCATTTTTATTACTTTCTGCAAAGTCAAAAGTTTACATACATTTCATTAATATTTGGTGCCATTGCCCTTAACCACTGCCCGTCTGCCCATTGACTATAAACGTCCGGGAAGTGGTTAAGTATCTCTGAATGGACGTTTCTGAATGTCCATTCAGAGATAGTAGCTGCACGCTAATCGTGCAGCTGCACAGTGGGGTGCCTGCTGTCAGTGACAGCAGGGTACCCCATAGAGAAGGCATGGACCGTTCCCAGGGGTTCCAGGGCTATTGCGCTTCCTGTTCCGGCCCGGCGTTCACGTGATCGCCGGGAGCGTGCAGGAGCTGCCGGGTCTTTCATAGACCCGATCCACCCTGCACTGAGGCTGTACAGCATAGTATTATGCTGTACAGCTTCTCTGGGGACTGTATTTCCCCTGTAACTGGGGCTACTATGTCAGCCCCAGTTACAGGAGAAATCAAGTGTATAAATAAATAAATAATAATAATAAAGTTAAATGTCCCCCTGAGGTCTTGTATGGGGGACACAAAGTGTAAAATAAAAAAATAGAGTATTATAAAAAAAATCACATACAAAAATTATTTCCCCCCAAAATATGTCATTAAAAAAATGTTAAAATAAAAATAAATAAAATAGACATGTTTGGTATCACCGCGTCCGTAACGACTGCCTCTATAAAAATATCACATAATCTACCCCATCAAGTGAACCGCATAAAAAAAATCTAATAAAAATTATGCCAAAACAGCTTTTTTTTGTCGCCTCACCTACCAAAAAACATAATATCAAACAATCAAAAAGTCGTATGCATCCCAAAATGGTAGCAATAAAAACATCACCTCATCCCACAAAAAATGAGCCCCCACAGAAGATCATAGCCAGAAAAATAAAAAAAATATGGCTCTTAAAAAATTGCAACACAAAAACATGATTTTTTTTCTAAAAATGCTCTTATTGTGTAAAATAGGGATGAGCGAACTTTTGAAAAGTTCGGTTCGGTTCGCTTCGGCGAACTTTAGTGAAGTTCGGACTCGTACGAACCGAACCTAAAACGAACCTTGCTATAATGGCTGAATAATTGCTGCTACAATAATGGGAGTCTGATAGGGTATAGTTTCGTTTACTTGCAGTTGCTATTACAATGAAAAAAGTGGAAAAAATCCAAGTGACTTCAACAACGGCGACGCAAAATATACGCATATTTGAGAATTTACACTAATGCGTACGCTAATGCGAACATTCCCGCACAAATAACGAACATACAGTGTAGCGTTGTTAAAGGTACGCTACTTAACTGAATATGTACGCATTAACGTACGCATACACTGCGTCTGCGAACATTCCTACTCAAGTAACGAACATACAGTCTAGCGTTGTCAAAGGTACGCCACTTAACTGAATATGTACGCATTAGCGTACGCATATACTGCGTCTGCGAACATTCCTACTCAAGTAACGAACATACAGTCTAGCGTTGTCAAAGGTACGCTACTTAACTGAATATGTACGCATTAGCGTACATTCTCAATAAATATGCGTATATTTTGCGTCGCCGTTATTTTAACCAGATTCGTCACGAACTTTCTGAAAATTCGGTTTGATGAAGAACCGAACTTTTGGGAAAGTTCGTAACGAATCTGGTTCGTTACGGTTCGGTTCGCTCATCCCTAGTGTAAAACGTAAAAAAATAAAATAAAACATAGATATATTTGGTATTGTTGCATCCATAGCAACTGGCTCTAAAAAAATATCACATGATCTACCCCATCAAGTGAACGGTGTAAAAAAAAAATAAATTGAAAAATGCCCCTAAACTGCTTTTTTTTGTGACTTAACCTCCCAAAAATTAGATTAAAAAGTGATCAGAAAGCCGGATGTAACCCAAAATGGTGCCATTAAAAAGCACAGCTTGTCCCACAAAAAATAAGCCCTCACGCAGCTCAGTCCACAAAAAATTTTGTTTAAAAAAAGTTATCGCTCTTAAAAACCATGACAGAAAATTCCATGTTAGAAAATGCAGATGCTGCTCCTCCCCTTCTGAGCCCTGGCGTATCCCCAAATAACAGTTTCCGACCACATGTGGGGTGTTTCTGCAAACTGCAGAATCAAGGTAATAAATATTGAGTTTTGTTTTGTTGTTAACCCTTGATGTTTAAATGGATTAAAATGGAAAATCTGCAAAAAAAGTGAAATTTTGAAATTTCACATCTATTTTGCTTTAATTCCTGTGGAATACTTAAAGGGTTAACAACATTTATAAAAACAGTTTTTAATAGTTTGAGGGGTGTAGTTTCTAAAATTGGGTAATTTATGGGTGGTTTCTATTATGTAAGCCTCACAAACTGACTTCAGAACTGAACCGGTCCTTAAAAAAGTTGATTTAGCAAAAATTGCATCTAAAATTCTAAGCCTTCTACTGTCCTAAAAAAATAAAATGACACTACCAAAATGATGCCAACATAAAGTAGACATATGGGGAATATCAATTAATGAGTATTTTATGGGGTATCATTATCTGTCTTAAAAGCAGAGAGATTCAAATTTAGAAAACAGTGAATTTTTTCAAATTTTCGTTAAATTTTGGATTTTAAAAAAAATAAAATTAAGACATATCGACTCAAATTTACCATTAACTTAAAGTACAATGTGTCACGGGAAAACTATATCAGAATCGCTTAGATAAGTAAAAGCGTTCCAAAGTTATTACCACATGAAATGACACATGTCAGATTTGTAATATTAGGCCTGGTCAGGAAGGGGGTAAATGGCCCAGATATGAAGTAGTTAAACTGTATGACTTGGGTCAAACATTTTGGATATCCTTCCACAAGCTGGTATAACTGTTATAACTGAGTCATGTTTGTTGGTCGCCTTGCTCGCACCTGCCTTTTCATCTTTGCCCATAAATTTTCAATAGGCTTGAGATCAGGGCTTTGTGATTGCCACTCCAAAACACTGACTTTGTTATCCTTAAGCCACTTTGTAACCAGTTTGGCAGTATGCTTTGGGTCATTGTCCATTCGGAAGACCCATTTCCGCCCAAGCTTTAACTTCCTGGCTGATGTCTTGAGATGTTGCTTCAGTATTTCCACATAATCTTCTCTCCTCATGATGCCATCTATTTTGTGAAGTGCACCAGTCCCTCCTGCAGCAAATCAACCATACAACATGACGCTGCCACCCCTGCATTTTAGTTTCGTCAGACCACAGGACATGTCTCCCGAAATGTAGGTCTTTGTTCCTATGTACATTTACAAACATTGGCTTCTTCCTGTCAGAGTGGCCTTTCAGCCCATGTTGATACAGTACTCGTTTCACTGTGGATATTGACACAATCTTACAAGCTTCCGCCATTGTATAATTGTTTGTACAGATGAACGAGGCACCTTCTTGAAGGTTGAGCCAGACTTGTGCAAGTTCACAATTCTCTTCCTGATATCTTGGCGGATTTCTTTAGACTTTCCCATGATGCTACACAAAGAAGCAGTGTGTTTCAGGTGTGCATTTAAATACATCCACAGGTGTGTCTCTAATTAACTCGAATCTTGCCAAAAAACGAGAAGCTTCCAAACACATGACCTCATCATATGGGCAGTCCAGAATTGTTTAAAAGCATAGCAATCTTAGTGTATGTAAACTTTTGACATTGCAGAAAGTAATAAAATGCCTTAAACATTCTCTCTCTCATTATTCTGGCATTTGGCAAATAATAATAATTATGGTAATCCTAATTGACCAAAAACAGGAAAGGTTTATTCTGATTTCATGTCAGATATTTAGAAAAACATGCATATGTGTCTTTTTTATAGTGTATGTAAACTTCTGGTTTCAACTGTCTCTCTCACACCAGAGATGTGGAATGAATACTGAATTGATTTGCTCATCTCTAGAGCCAACATATTTTTGTTATATTTTTGTTTTAAGACTTAGATGGATGAAAATGACCAAGAATAGAAAAATACTACAATTTGTGACAGTTTTTCTTTATAATGCAATATAGTTAATTAAACCAATAAAATCTGTAGCAAATAATTTCTCCAATTCTCCAGTGTACAGTAATACCAAATATGTGCACTTTAATATCAATCTGTGCTATAGTCATTGAGAATAAGTATTCATGTACATTGTTACAGACTCTTTATGGAAGTGCACAGGGGCCATAAAGCTACTTAGTACAGAGCCATGTGGCTCTGACAGCAAAAAGCAGTATAAGCTCCATGCAGTTACTCTCCCCTAGAAATAATGATTTCATTTTGTAAATTTGCAATGATAACTTTTTTTAAATGGTGTTGAAAATGTAATAATATATGCATTTTAACTTTAGTAGTTTCATACATGACCCACATCTAAAAGTATACCTGTTTTCAACTATTAAAGCCATTATTTTGCTCCATTATAGGAGCAGATCAATAAAAATAATAAAAGTACAGGACCTGTCACATGATGGACCTGAATAACACCCCTCATTCGTCAAGGTATGTAAGCAGACAAAATTATTTACAGAATCTGACAGAGAGCCCTAACGGAATGTCCAACACAGATGTGAACGCGACCTAAGTAAACCGGAACCAGATGTGGAAGTTGAAAAAGAGTGAAAATGAAAGAATCTGCAATTTATCATAACCAAATAATTCAGTGATTACATTTTAAAAATATTTGCAACTTTCAGAAACATGCACATCTTCCAGACAATAATTTAGTCTACAAATAACCTCCTCCGCTCAGATTATCACCGAATGCTCGGTAGTCTGGAGAGGTTGATTGATGATAGGTTTGGAAATATGTCTTTCTGGAAGAATTTTACTTGTGAGCCAGTTGAAGAATTTCTTGCATTATATGATGTCATCTAAACTATAATCCATTAAACGGTAAAAAAATATAATTGGGAAATTACATTAAAGTCTTTTTCTGGTGTTTTTCCCATATGCTTCTATATAGAACATAAATGAAAATTATTTGTACACAGTGTTACAAAGCAAGATGTTACTTAGTCTGCTTTAACTTATGAATTTTTATTATTCTACGTCATTTTTAGGGGGTGGGAAGAAATTTAAGTGTAGGGTACATTCAGCATCAGTTTGTTGCTTCCAAATAAATTCTTAATAACAATTTGAGACTTTAGGTTTGCACAATGTTAATGCCAAGCTTTTCATAGTCACACTAGTTAAAGGAATGATTAAAAGATAAAACTGTCACCTCAATTTTTCTACTGCCCCTTGTTCCTCCAGTGTAAGCACTCATGGCCACATTGAAATGCATTGTCAGGACTGCCGTGCATGCGCACATGAGTCCTCTCCATTATGTTAGAATAGCACAGCAGTCCAGAATGTGCATTTCATTGTAGCTTTGAGTGGTCACAACGGGGGAACCAATGGCAGTAGGAAAATATAAAATAATGATCTCCACTCCTTATCTGCAGTACTGCCCATTAATTACTGTAGATAATAGTCTAAAATCAGGGGATTCACTTTAACCATAACAAGCAGAGAAACCAGAGCCCATACAAAACAATAATGAATAAAAGCAGTGAAGTAAGCTGTGAGGTACTAGTGTCTCAGAGCCGAATACTCATACAGAAAATTCCAAACACTAAGATCAACATGTAGCCCATTCTCCTTTGCCTCAAACAATATTATCATTCTCACTTCAAAGGTTATCTTTCCTTGGATGTTTTTTGAAGTTTCTTCTCAGAAGCATGACATTCATATCTGCTAAATTGGGATCTGATGGTGAGATATGATGTCCTACAAGTGCAGTAGTAATCTTCTTTGTGTCTATGCAGGTTCATTATCGTTTTGTAGTTTTGTCCTTTTTTACCAATATATCATCTTTGGCAGAACTTGTTGATGTAGCAGCACAATTCTCTGATGTTAATGGTCCCTTTTGATGGTTGATCAATATGACTGTTCAAGTTTTCGTTTGTTTCTTGTCATCTGAATGAAGTTTCCTGTTAAAATGAGGCTATTCCACTGTGCTCTAGTCCTGTAGGCTTTATATTTGAAGATCTCTGTTAGAACTGTGAGGTCTTTATTTCTGTCTTTTATATCCTCCTTCACATTGCTGAAGAAGGATATAAAATAGGGTGTACATACCTTGTGATAGGATGTACATACCTTGCTGTGGAACATCAGCAAAAAATTGTGGCATGTTCCAATCCAATTGTATTACAGAGGTATTGTCTTCTAGTTGCCACCTGATTGCTACAGGTCCATTATACAGACTCCTAAGAATTCTGTGTGCTGCTATATAGGACAGTGATACAAAATATACATTGGTATATGGTTAAATATGATTGATATATTATATTTTGGGTGTAAAAGCTGGAATTGTGGAGTTAAAGGGTTTGTCTCATTTCAGAAACTGGCATTTATCATAGAGAGAAAATTAATACAAGCCACTTACTAATATATTGTTATTGTCCATATTGCTTCCTTTGCTAGCTTGATTCATTTTTCTATCACATTATACACTGTATACACTATATACAATAACAATACATTAGTAAGTGCCTTGTATTAACATCCTCTACATGATAAATGCAACTTACTGAAGTGAGACAACCCCTTTAAGGTTCATGCACACAACGTCTATGGGACCCTACTGTAACCTCTGTATGCCTTCAATTTAATTCTCAATCCAACAGAGCAAATTTTCCAGACTCACACTGACCCTCAAGGGAACAGGTAAGTTCCTGGGCCCTTGAACCAGAATTGGCTACTACATATGATATTACCTTTTACAGAATATGCTATGAATGTTACCTCTGGGATCCCCACTTATCAGCTGAACAGGAGTCCATTAATTCCTGCCCTCTGCATTCTCCATACATTTCAGTGGAGACGTGGCACTCAGCCACCTTTGAATGGAAGTGTATGGAGAATGCAGTGCCTGGGAGTTCGCGAATGGGGATTGGTCAAATAATATTTGTTTATAGATGTACAGTGGGTCCCCAGGATGATTTTTGCCGTTGGGCCCTAAGTACTCCAGTCTGACAGTGTACATTGGGGGCCATATTTTGATGTTATTGCCCTCTAGAAGCATTCTACTTCTATAATATGGGGCCATATTTAGTATTATATAACAGAATACACTTAGACTTGACCACAGAATGGAGAGGACAGGCAGTCTTTCTAGTCCAGTCTTTGGTGTATTGCATATGAAGCACTGGTGGGGCAAAATATTTCCCACCTTTCCTCTGGTCTCCCACTCCATTTATGATGCCATCTAGTTACAGGCTCCTTTATAGTCACTTGCCAGCTGGTGAATCTTTTTAAATAATGGAGACTAAATGTATTCTACAGGCTTAATTATGATTATTTTAAAGCCTCTTGATTGACTTACACTTTTCCTCAGTATAGGTCATCAATATCAGACTGGTGTGGGTCCGACTCCCAGCACCCCTGCCAATCAGTGTTTGAAGAAAGAGCGCTCATATGAGAGGTGAATTCTCTTCACTGTTTACCTGCTCACTGTCGGCATTGCATACGCAGAGCAGTGTAATTACAGCGCCTCTGTTCCATTCAGAGGAATAGTTGTAGTTACACTCTGTTCCATTCAAGTGAATGGGATGGGCGACTTGTAATTACACCTGCTCATGGCCACAGTTGCAATGGTGAGTAGTGGTCTCTTCAAAGAGCTGATCGGAGGGGGTGTCAGAACTCAGACCCCTGCTGATCTGATATTGATGATTTATCCTGAGGATAGGTCAACAATATCGAAAACCAGTCAACCGATTTAAGGAATTTTAACTCCTGTAATACTAGGAAGAGATCCAGTGAAAAACAGTACTAAAGGGAATGCCAGAACTGCTATGATGTCCCCCTTGACAATTGAATCATGTCTCTGTTTTAGTTTAATGTTAGAAATTGGCTTTATCTTTCCTAAACAAAACTGCATGTGGTCGTGACGAGACTAAAGAATCATGTGCTTGCCTCTCACTAAGCTTCGTTATGACATCATCAGTTTCATCATCACCTCATTATTCTTGCCAATTGAAAGCCTCAGTCATGTTTTTTCTGATCTTGTTAAACCACTCTTCTGGTGGTTAAAGTTACTAGCCCTTTGACCTAGGCGTCTCACAAATCACCTAAAGCTTATTTCAAAGCCCCCCAAAGCACCTTGTCATGTAGTTTGGCTTAATGAGCAAAATGTATGAGGTGGATGGCCAGAATTACAAATTGACATATATCTATGAATTTATACTAATGCTTTAAATCCTATATAAGCTGGTGATGCTGGCATTCTGGCAGATGATGGCATTTATGAATTGCTAATTAAGAAATGAAAAAATGCTTCTACCATGTTATAATGACCATTTAATAGAATAAAAAGCAAGCAATGCTAAATAAATGGAACATAAGCAAGTAGGCATTTGCATAGCGCTTTCTGTACAGTAACTCTTGTAGTGCACTATAGGTCAGTATTACAGAACTGTAAGTGCTCTGCATGCCACCGCATGTTGCTTCAGTGATGCACTGTACATTGCTCCATAATACATGTCATTAAAAGGCCACAGTTTTGTTCTCATGGATTTATAGGGATAGAATTCTATGGCTGCTATATACTGTACAACACATATCTGCAATATTGCCATTTATATACGGAAGAAAGAAAGATTTGCACTCCTGCACTTGCTTGTGACTCTTTAGCAATTGCTTTGTATAGTACCTAGGATAGTAGTCATTCTGTAATGCCTTTCAGTTCTATCTGAGTCTTCTTAAAGTATACATACATTTGAAAAAAGCTTGGAAAAAGATGAAACGTGTCCCTGAGAGACTACTTGATTAAAAGATTAGTTATTCTTTAATTAATGATGCATTAATTGGTGCAAAAGCATGACAGTAATACACAGCTGCACTTCCTTCATTACTTCTGGGATCCATGCAGTTAAACCCATTAGTATCATTTATTAAGCCTGATCACAACACAGTACAAGGGGGACCCCTAAATACCAATAATCATCACCCCACTGTGATCCTATCCCTAGTGTCACTATGGAGACAGTCCGGACTCTTGGAAATACGTGTTAGGACAGACCAGTGACAGAGTCTGTGCATATTTCTGTGCACTTGCCTATATACAGTAAAAGTGGCCATACACATTAGATAGATATAGGTTGATGTTTAAGTGGTCTGCTGAACAATTATTTGTTACACTGACGCAGCCATACATGGTTTAGTCTTTATTGCCCATTACAGTCATTTAAACTGGCCATACATGTTCAATGACACTGAGTGAAGGAACAATGATCTTTCTGGGAACATTCAGGGAAAGTTCTTGTCTGGAAAGATTTATTCTGGGCTGGCGACTATCTGATTTTTTTTTTTAAACACAGTCGACCTCTTTCCAGACTGTTTGCCTTTGGTTGGCCAAAATGATCATTTGTTGCTAAATTTCACCACACAAAATAACGCTTTGGTTGAAATAGTCCATGTTGATTAGGTGTAGATTAATGTTTATGGCTCCCTTAAAGGGGTACTTCAAGATTTTTTACCATTCAGCAAGGTCCCCATTGCTGTGATAATGATGTCACATTCATGTGGCCTCTGCAGTCAATCACCAGTCTTAGCAGTCACATGTGCCTGAATGGCACATGACTGCTAGGGCCACTGGTAGGCCTCAGTGGTCATGAGAACATTGAATGGCACATGACCACTGCAGGACCTGTGGGGACTGGAGTATGTGTCCAAAAAAAAGGGAAATTGGTAAGAAAAAATTCTGAGTTGAAATAATTTAGCATTTTATGTAATCCCAGAGGTCAAAAATTGCTTGAGCCTTCATGGGTTAAATTGGGTTTTAAGCTTATTTAATATATAGTTTTTGGGTGCCTCTTAGTAGATATTTAACATACGAAATGTAAGAAAACATAGTTCTGTATTTATAATAAACCTTTTTTATTTTTTAATTCAGGATTTTACTATTTTCTCAGTATGTTCCATTACCAAGTTTACTTCAAAATGACTAATAAGGGCAAAAGATTAAGCACTCCAGAAAAGCTTTCTTGAATAAGCCCTCCTGACATAAAGCATTTGTAAAAATTTTTGTGTGTGCTATTTTTATTATGTCTCTGCCAGAAAAAAATCCCAAGCACCATCCTTAACCACTCAATCAGGAAAGGCAAACATAGGCTGTTTTCTCAAGACTTACCAGACTGTCACTGCTGTCACTAAATGAACCCTCCAATATAAGCAGAGTTACACCACATAAGTCTCTTTTCTTTTCCTGATTATTAATGTATAATAAAAGCTGAGCCAATATAAACAAAGGCAGGATTTCTAAGTCAGGAGCCTAAGCCCTGCCTTACATACACAGCATCTGTGTGTTTCAGTCTGACTGCTAATGTCGCAGCATGGCTTCTAGTTACCACCGGCACTATACTGCTGTAACTTTGTAACTTCGAAACCTACTAAACCTTATATGGTTAGCATAGTTCAAAAAGGACATGTACCAACCAGTGGTGGAGAGAATGTGGATGAAGGCAGGGGCGTCGCTAGGCACCTAGATCCGGGGCCTATGCCCCGGATTACAAGTATTTGGCCCCGAACCTTTGGCCAGCAGTGGTCCTTTGCTCTGCACTGAGCCACCAGTGTGGAGCTATTGGGCAGCTCCGTATGAGTTTAGCCAGTGGCAGCCAGTATTATAATTCCCTAAAGTGTAGGGAAATGAGCCAGCAGCCCTGCACTGGTGGCTCAAGATAAGTCTATAGAGACCGTCCTGTAGTTTTCCCGTGCCCTTAAGCAGTCCTGGCAGCTGAGCACCGCATCCCAGACAGGACTAGCAGATCACAGAGCTGCTGTGTCCTGTCCTCACCCCTGCTGGTACCAGTAAAAAGGATGGGTAAAGTGCCTCTTCCAGCCCAGAAGCAACCAGTGCCATGGTGAAGGAGCACAGAGAAGTGCAAACAATGCAGGGAAGCTACATGTAAGTCCACCTTCATCCATGTCTGTTTATGGGCCCATATGTGTGTTACACTATAAACTGCTTCTAGGAGCTGTACATATAGTGTCTACTGTGGGTGGAGGAGCTGATCATTTATACTGTGGGTGAAGGAGCTGTGCATATATACTATATACTGTGGGTGGAGAAGCTGTGCATATATACTGTGGGTGGAGGAGCTGATCATTTATACTGTGGGTGGAGGAGCTGATCATTTATACTGTGGGTGGAGGAGCTGATCATTTATACTGTGGGTGGAGGAGCTGATCATTTATACTGTGGGTGGAGGAGCTGATCATTTATACTGTGGGTGGAGGAGCTGTGCATATATACTATATACTGTGTGTGGAGGAGCTGTACATATATACTATATACTGTGGGTGGAGGAGCTGTGCATATATACTGTGGGTGGAGGAGCTGATCATTTATACTGTGGGTGGAGGAGCTGTGCATATATACTGTGGGTGGAGGAGCTGATCATTTATACTGTGGGTGGAGGAGCTGATCATTTATACTGTGGGTGGAGAAGCTGTGCATATATACTATATACTGTGTGTGGAGGAGCTGTACATATATACTATATACTGTGGGTGGAGGAGCTGTGCATATATACTATATACTGTAGGTGGAGGAGCTGTCCATATATACTATATACTGTAGGTGGAGGAGCTGTGCATTTATACTGTATACTGTGGGTGGAGGAGCTGTGCATATATACTGTATACTGTGGGTGGGGGTGCTGTGCATATAGACTCTGAGTGGAGGAGCTCAGTTTGGGGGGGGGGACTTCGGGTAGACATATGCCTTGGGCTCGTGCCCCTGATGTTTTAAGTCCCTAGCAACACCCCTGGATGAAGGAAATGGGCAGGAGTATATCTAAGGAGTGTTCTTCTTCTGATCAACTGCTGCACATCTTCAAAAGTACTTAATTGCAACCATAAAGCATGGTGGTGAGGACGTCATGCCATGGGAATGATAATGAAGCAAACTACAGGCAAATCCTAACGAACTAGATGACAATCCAAGACAATATGTAGTTTTATCACAATGATGTTTCATTTTTAAATGAAAGATCCACCTTTAAAGGGTTATTCCCAACTCAACCAAACATGGCTTAGGCTACTTTCACACTAGCGTTTTATAATTCCGGTATTGAGTTCCGTCATAGGGGCTCAATACTGGAATAAAATGCTTCAGTTTTGTCCCCATTCATTGTCAATGGGGACAAAACTAAACTGAAGACAACGGAATGCTCCTGAAAGCATTCCGTTCCGTCTTCAGACCGGAGAACTAACTGCGGTTTGCTCTCCGGTCCAGGCATCCGCACCAAGACGGATCCGTCATGACCCCCAATGAAATGGGAACGGATCCGTTTGGTGTGACAAAATGGTGAACGGATCCATCCTCCATTGACTTTCAATGGAGTTCATGACGGATCCGTCACCTGCACACATACACACAATACACACATACAGACAGAGACATACACATAAACATAAACATACACAGACATATACACATACAAATACACATACATACTTACATGCTCCCCGGCAGGTCTCCAGAGCGCAGGAGGAACAGGTCGGCGCGCACAGATGACGATTCCACCAGGCGCCCAGCAGAGGGCGCTGTGGGGAATCGTCATCTGTGCGCGCCGTCCTGCTCCTCCGGCACTCTGGAGACCTCCAGGGAGCATGTAAGTATGTATGTGTATTTGTCTGTGTATATGTGTGTGTGTCTGTGTGTATGTATGTACTGTGTGACATGTGTGGGGCCGGAGCGCGGTTCCTTCACCTGCCGGATTCGTGCTGCTGCTAGCGTGAAAGTAGCCTTAGATCAGTAGAACCCTCGTGTGCTGTGGCCAGGGAAGGCCACTGTTACACAAGCCGTGGTATGCTGTTTTGATAACTCACATAGAAGCTAATGGCAGCTATGGAAACAAAGTAACCCAGCGAGCTATGCCATTTCCATACCGCAGGAACTACAGAAAAAACTTAGCTCACTATGTTACACTGTTTCTGTAGCTCACTATCACTTATATGGGAGTTACGTAAAACAGTGTTCCTCAGCCTGCTAAGCTATTTCCATAACTCTGGCCACTCCCAGTCATGGCATATGAGGATTCATCCAATATCAGTTAGTGTGAGATGGGAATAACCCTTTAAGTATGTTGATATGTCTGTGTCCAATTTAGTGAATGGAATATTCTGTGCTCCTTTATTTTACTGATGAGAGGGGGTTATAGAGCACAGAACCCCACCAATGGCATCTTCTAACATGTGAGACATTCCCAAGATGGTTAATGGTTACCATGTCCTGGTGACCACACATCAATTCAGTTGAGAATGGACCTGACAATAACTTTATAACTTCTGTCTTCATGCAGCTTGAACAGTCTTGAAAAACAAATTGCACTGTGTTCAAAGCTGACAGAGAGCTTATTTCATCCGTGCATTTTGTGGGATGTACACTGTTCTCTGGACATTGCATCGCAACTATAGACATAATTGGGAAAATAATAAAACTTTGCACTCCAGAATTCTTTTTTCAAAAAGTCGCAGTGCGGGTCTTTGCAACTTTTTGAGGTCACTTGACAAAAATGTTTGCCACGTTTTGCATTTTTTTCTCACTCACTCCAGTTTGGGTGGGAAAGTTGGCATGGTTAGCTATGTTAATTTGTTTCACTCCAGATTTATGACTGGAACTTTTTTAAAAAGTCACAAAAAAATATCCCAAATCTACTTCAGTATAAAAAACTTGAGTAGCATTTTTAGACAAATGTGTTAGGTTTAAAGATCAACCAAATTTTAAAAATAATGTATGCTGTTTGATAAGTTTAATGCAGATTACGCCAATGTAGACTCAAAGAAAACTGACAGATATTACCCTCATTATTATTTCCCCCACTGTCTATGAAAAGGAGATTTTACATTGCTGTATATAACAGGAGAATGCTCACTCACCTATTGCCATGGCAGACGTCCCTTCCTGCATGTCGCCACTCTTTGTCTGAGCGTCTAGGTTTTTTGGTTTTCTAGAGTTCTGTGAAGGTGTCATTTTGCTACTTGCCATTCCTGACTGCGTTTATTGATCACTGTCTGGTCTGACTTCTGCCTGTTTTCCATATTGTGAGAACATAGCCACACCTAATCTCGCAGATATACAACTATTTGCCTGCCTATGGCTTATGCTACCAGGCTTCGAGGCTTCGGAAATACCAGCTTGCAGTTAGCTATTACTATGGGAGACACTATGAAGGCAAACCGGGACCCTAAGAGAAAGTTCATACTTCCCAAGAGTAGATATGTACGGAACAGTCTATGTCTTATACTTTAGGCTTAAGCCAGATCCAATTACAACACAGTGGGTCCACTGTCGCATCACCATATACACTGATCATACAAGATGCAAGTAAAAATCAGCCGATTGTAGCTCACCTTCTCTGTTCATGGGGAAGTATAGTGACCTTCCTTAGATACCGGACAAAACTTGCAATGACTCTGGACCACAGCATGTATGGCAGTATTTGGGCAACATATAAAGTTATGTTTGCCGTCTTGTTAAAGAGAATATTAATTATTGATATTTTGTGGAGTATCAATAATTAATATTCATAAATGAGCAAAAACCCGCTTTTGCTGGCTCCTCCTATTTATGCCTTTATTAATACCTATCGCCTCTACACGTCCTAGCGCTACGTGCAATGGTCATCTGTAATAGTATGGTTATACTATTGTTATGTTCTGCTATAAAGACACAAAGCAAACAGTATTTAAATAATAAAATTACACAAATATAAGGCTGGCAGACAAAGAGTTAATAAGGCAACAGGGGACGATGATGAAATATGGTAGGGGATATGATTTTATGGCAAGGAAAGGGTCAAGTGCTGGGAATGGGGTATGGCGGAGATGGGGTACGTTGGTGGAATAGGGTTATGGCCAGGAAAGGGTTAACTGCAGGGACTGGGGCAGCGTTAGTGGTATAAGAGTTATGGCCAGGGAAAGGGTTAAATGCAGGGAACGTTGGTGGTATAGCAGGGAGGGGTTAATGGCAGGGGAAGATCGTTGGTGGTACAGTGGATAATGGCAGGGGAAGACCGTTGGTGGTATAGGGGTTAAATACTCAGCCAGTCCAAAGTAATGCTCATTTCTAGGGGGAGTTGCTCGTCGTCCAGGGGTTAATTCTCATCTTGCTCGTTTCAGGGGACGATCCTCGCTTCAGGTAGGGATGCACGGCTCAACCTGTCGAGCGCAGGGTGGCTGGGTTATTTAAACCTGGCCACGCTCACTCCTGTGCTGCCGGCGCGGTGATATGATGTCACCGCGCCAGCCTGTGCATACCTGTGCTGGTTCCCAGGCGGAGGATCTCTTTGACTGCCTGGGGATTGCTATGCATCTCCGGTGCTGTAATTACCTTTTGTTTCCCTGCCCCTGTTATGTTAAACATCTCCAGCATGGCCGGAGGTGTTTAACAACAGGTCAGAGGATCTTATCGATCCTCTATCTTTGATGTACCTGAGACTGGACTTAATAGTCCAGTCATCAGGTCATCATCTGTCCCCTGTAAGGCGCTTTGGTATGCGCCTGTTGGGGATGCAGGGGGAGCACCTGGACGTGGGGACATTTAGATACATGTATACACTATTGGGGGCATATATACATGTATCTCCATACATTTGTAGCTATTAAGAGGGCAATATTAGCTGGGCATAATATATATTATATATATATACATAGATATAGGAATATAAATATGAGGGCATATATACCTATATCTATATATATTAGAGCAATCTGGATACAACAGTGGTTTAATGGGGCCATATCCATATATATATATATACTAGCAGAAAGACCCGGCTTCGCCTGGGTATATTTCATCTATTTCATTTAATGTTTCTGTGTTTCGTTGCAGAGAGAAAGTCAATGCAGCTGACAGGAGGTGATTTTTACCTTCATTTTTTCAATCCCTATTGGCTGCGGAGTGGAAGGGGGTGTGGTTTAATGGGACACGGGGGGGGGTTAAGTCCTTCATTTCAGGGTGGCCTGAATTATAGGTTAATGCCATGGTAATTTGAAGAAACACAATGGGTAGCAGTGGAAGAAAACATTGCTTTGCGCGGGTATATTTAATCTATTTCATTTAATGTTTCTGTGTGTCGTTGCAGAGAGAAAGTCATCCTCCCTCCCATCCCTGCAGCTGACAGATGTTGATTTTTACCTTCAATTGTTCAATCTCCATTGGCTGCGGAGTGGGAGGGGTCATGGCCTGACTGAGTCGGGGGCGTGACATTGAAAGACCTAGGGCAGGGTTTTAAGTCCTTCTTTTGATGGTGGCCAGAATTACAGGTCGATGCCATGGTAATTTATGAGGACACGCCATGGGTAACAGTGGAAGAAAACATTGCTTTGCACGGGTATATTTAATCTATTTCATTTAATGTTTCTGTATGTTGTTGCAGAAAGAAATCCAACCTCCCTCCCGCCCCTGCAGCTGACAGAAGTTGATTTTTACCTTCATTTTTTCAATCCCCGTTGGCTGCGGAGTGGGAGGGGGCGTGGCCTGACAGAGTCGGAGCGTGGTTTTGCGAGATCTGGGGCGGGGGTCAGAGTGGCATGAATTACAGGTCGATGACATGGTAATTTATGGGGACCCGCAATGGGTAGCAGTGGAAAAAAACATCTTTTATTAGTACTGAATGGTCGTAGTCTAAAATTAGTCAATTTCATCTACGATTTTTGTGTGTCATTGCAGAGAGAAATTCACCCTCCCACCCCTGCAGCTGATTTTTTTCAATCCCCGTTGCCTACGGAGTGGGAGGGGACATGGCCTGGCAGAGTTGGGGGTGTGGATTATCAAGATGCTTCGAACGGTTGTAGTCTGAAATTAGTCTATTTCATTTAAAATTTTGTGTGTCATTGAAGAGAGAAATTCACCCTCCCACCCCTGCAGCTGACAGAAGTTGATTTTTACCTTTATTTTTTCAATCCCTGTTGGCTGCGGAGTGGGAGGGGGCGTGGCCTTACAGAGTCGGGGCGTGGCTTAGCAAAGCGCTTCGCATAGGTGCATTTAATCTATTTCATTTAATGTTTCTGTGTGTCGTTGCAGAATGGCTGCGGAGTGAGAGGGGGCGTGGCCTGACAGAGACGGGGCGTGGCTTAGCAAAAGGCTTCGAACAGTTCTAGTCTATAATTAGTCTATTTCATCTAAAATTTTTGTGTGTCGTTGCAGAGAGAAATTCACCCTCCCACCCCCGCAGCAAACAGAAGTTTATTTTTACCTTTATTTTTTCAATTCCCGTTGGCTGCGGAGTGGGAGGGGGCGTGACCTGACAGAGTCGGGGGCGTGGATTAGCAAGACGCTTCGCATGGGTGGATTTAATCTATTTTATTTAATGTTTGTGTGTGTTGTTGCAGAAAGAAAGTCAACCTCCCACCCATCCCTGCAGCTGACAGAAGTTGATTTTTACCTTTATTTTTCAATCTCTGTTGGCTGCGGAGTGAAAGGGGGTGTGGACTGACAGAGTTGGGGGTGTGGCTTAGTGAGACCTGGGGCGGGGGTTTTAAGTACTTCTTTTAGGGTGCCCTGAATTAAAGGTCAATACCATGCTTATTTATGAGCCCACGCAATAGGCAGCAGTGGAGGAAAACATATTTTATTACTACTGAACTGTAGTAATAGAAAAAAACATAAGTTATATTTATGGTAACCGGAATACCTTTAACAGTGTCAGTAAATAGAAATGGATGAGATCCTCAGCTGCTGATAATTACCTGGTTGTTATGGAAACCTGCCCTCCCTGTGTGGCTTTGCAGAGAATGGCAGTTGGAGTTTAAAACCAAAGCTCCCAGTTGTAATGTTGGCTAATGGAGATCATATTTTGGGAATATCTCGGGAACGGTACGTCCTAGAGAGATGAGACCTGGTCTAAAACCTTCCCGGACACCTGATGTACCTGTGTGCCGAATTTAGTGAAAATCGGTCCAGTAGTTTGGTCGCGCATAGAGAACAGACAGACAGACAGAAATTCATTTTTATATTATTAAGAGATATATATATATATATATATATATATATATATATATATATATATATACACATAGGGGAGGGATGAATGGCATGTATATATATATATATATATATATATATATGTAAATTTCAGCACTTCCTTCTACACGTCTCCAATTACATTTTGTATACACCAAGATACTTTGGCATTCTGTTATTTAATGGAAGTAAAATCTAATTAACCCCTGTTTGTACAGCTCTGGGTTATTCATTGCAGGCTGATTACATTGAATAGTCACACTTTAGCACGTGTGTTGACAATTTAGGTTTTGCTCCACTGGTATAATAAAAAGGATTGATAATGTTAAACATGGTGTTATTTTAAGAATTAAGAAGTTTTCATATCTGCTTTAATGAGCCACGCTCTGTTGACATGCGAAATATCTGTTAAAAATAACTGAACAAACACCCTCAATCATGTAGTCAGAAATTAGGAAATTCCCAGTTGTAGGTTCATTAAGTCTCATAAATCAGATTTGCCATCAGAAGAAATATGACATCTCGGATACAGACTAGTTGCTTCTTTAAACCAACATGGAAGTAGATGATGGTGTTAAAACAGTGAAGCAGTTTACATAAACTTGCATAGTGATATAACACATATACATGAAAATAAAAGAAACTTGGCAAAACCCAGGAAATTTGCTGGGGGAAGATGACAGCTTATAATGAGATATGGGAGAATTCACATCTCTGTTTTATTTTCTGTTCTTCTGAACAATTAGACACACAATCCTGTAAAAAATGGATCTTGTTGCATCAGTCATGCACATTTGGAATCCGTTTGACCCATTTCCTTCAGGGCTCCGTTATTTTAAATGGGAAAAAAGGCAGATCAGAAGAATGGAAAATGAGACAGAGATGTGAACTCTCCCTAATAGATACTTTTCATTAGTGAGACGCCTCCTAGACCTCTTTTCACTATTAAAATCTCAATGGTGCAACGGACCTTAATATACTATAGATATCTAGAAGCCTAAGAGGAAATCTACTTTTGTTATATTTTACAACCATAGCTGAATCTAATATATAAAGCTGAGTGTATGTGCTACAATCACAAAATGTGGCACACATGTACATCAGGTGTCCAGGAAGGTTTTAGAACAGATTTCAGCTCTCCAGAACGTACCGTTCCTGAGATATTCCCAAATAATGCATTAGCCAATAGTAGCCTGGTCACATGACCCTTATCAGCCAATAGAAGCTCACAGGCAGTCTCCACACACCAGTTTTCTATGACAACCTAAAAAATTCACAGAAAGAATACCATAAAACATAAACTTTATTAGATATATGTTAAAAAAAAAAAAAGGACTGGTAATCTAATACACAAAATCAAAGAAAAAAAAACAAAACAAAACAACAAAAAAAGAATAACACCATAGATAAATTCCCGTGTGTCGGATGATGCGTGGTAATGCAACAGGCGATTGGGTCTAGATGAGGGGCCGTTTCTATGATGGAAATGATAACTGACCCTATCCTCGCCCTAATCAATGATGCCCTGCCTATAAACGGAATAGCCGCCCCGGTAGGGGCGATCCCGTGTCAGGAACCTCCTGGGATCCCTAATGAGGCCCTGACACAGAGATAGCCACCACCACAATCCTAATTGTCAATGTAGGTCTGCATTAAAGAGGCAGAGCACTGTGGATGACAATGGTAAAGGGCTATTTCGGTTACCATAAATATAACTTATGTTTTAGACTAATTCATCATCAATCATTACCTCATATAATGTAAATTTCACATATTTACTGTTCAGTAGTAATAAAAGATGTATTTTTCCACTGTTACCCAACTTCCTCCTAAATTACTATGGCATCGACCTATAATTCACCGTCAAAAGAAGGACTTAAAAGCCCCACCCCCAGATCCCACTAAGTCATGCCCCTGACTCAGTCAGGCCACGCCCCTTCCATGCCACATTTGACCGGGATTTAAAATATAGCTAAAAATCACCTTCTTTCAGCTGCAGGGGTAGGGGGAGGGTGACTTTCTCCCTGCAGCTCATTGCTCAGACTGTACAGTGCTCCTGCTGAGAGTGAGCTGTTCAAAAGGACATCCCTGTTTCCATCCAGGCCCTGCGCATGACAGAGGACAGGGAGTCTGAAAGCCAGACTGTCCAGCCTAAAACAAGACCTCTGGCAACCCTAGGGGCAGGCTGATGTTAGGGTGGCCAGATGTCCGGCTTTAGGCTGGACAGTCCAGTTTTCTGGCTACCTGTTCCACGTTCGACGCAGTGCCTGGACAGACACAGGGATGTCCACCCTTTCAGTAGCTCGCACTCAGACAGCTTCTCCTCTGTGTCTTCATGGAACCAGGGGGGCGTGGCCTAATGTTTAGTGGTGTGTCTTCATGGGCGCTGTTTCACGTTTGGGGGAATGGCTGGTGAGGTCTGGCTTTCTGGGGTGAAGACAGTGGCCACTCTAGCCGCTGTAGAGGTCACTGTTAAAGGGGCGGGCTGCTGTCGAGGTTACTGTTAAAGGGGCGAGCTGCTGTAGAGGTCACTGTTAAAGGGGCGGGCAGCTGTAGAGGTCACTGTTAAAGGGGCGGGCTGCTTTAGAGGTCACTGTTAAAGGGGCGGGCAGCTGTAGAGGTCACTGTTAAAGGGGCGGGCTGCTTTAGAGGTCACTGTTAAAGGGGCGGCCTGCTGTAAAGGTCACTGTTAAAGGAACGGGCTGCTGTAGAGGTCACTGTTAAAGGGGTGGGCTGCTGTAGAGGTCACTGTTAAAGGGGCTGGCTGCTGTAGAGGTCACTGTTAAAGGGGTGGGCTTCTTTAGAGGTCACTGTTAAATGGGCGGGCTGCTGTAGAGGTCACTGTTAAAGGGGCGGGCCGCTGTAGAGGTCACTGTTAAAGGGGCTGGGCGCTGTGGAGGTCACTGTTAAAGGGGCGAGCTGCTGTAGAGGTCACTGTTAAAGGGGCGGGCACTGTAGATGTCACGCTTGATATCTTTTAACGACACACACACACAAACAGTAAATGAAATAAATTAAATATACCCGGGCGAAGCCGGGTCCTTCAGCTAGTTATCCATAAAATTCTCCTATATTTGTATTATCATTTTAATTATCATCGTTGTTATAATTATTTCATCCATATTGATGACTTCAGGATATATTAGACCCCCATATCGATCATGCTGAGTTTGCTTGTGAAGTATATTTATAACTTATTAAAAGTATTTCTTCTGATGAGCAGGCTTCCAATTAGCTTCACCTTTTTCTTTACTTCTCGGAGAAGCCGAGCATGCGTGTAAGAGGGGTGGGGAAGGGAAGTGTGATTTGCAAGCACTCATGCTTACCCCCTTACCATATTATAATGCTATGTTGTGTTATAATGCAGTCTTGAAAAATGTTCATGTGTCTTTAAAGAGGACATGTAACCTTTGCTAACATGTCTGTTGTAGTAACTACTTGCATACTCCATGTAATAGCAAATCTGGAGCATCTGTTCCTATGGCTCTAAGTTGTGCCATTCCTTTATTATTCCCACTATAAGTTATAAATGAATTGCTAGCAATCTGCAGTTTGCTCCTGGTTTTTGTTAATTAGTTTTCTTTCTTGTTTGCTTCTTTTGAAAAAATGCAGCATGCTGAGGTAGATTTATCAAAACTGGTGTAAAGGAAAACTGGCTTAGTTGCCCATAGCCACTTTACAAAATAAAAGGTGGAATCCTATTGGTTGCGATGGGCAACCGAGCCAGCTTTATTTTATACCACTTTTGATAAATCTTCCCCACTGTATGTGAAAACACACCACAAGACATATGACGAGAACATCAGCAACACTGATGCAAAAAACAAACAAACAAACAAATCTAGCGCTTACTCCGATTTCTTTTTACACGTAAAAAAAAAATGCTAGAGCCGAAATCATGTGTGTAAGGACCCATAAACACACGTCAGGAAAGCTTACAGGTCATTTTTAGACATTCTTTACAATTATAAGGCATACACTTATGGATCATGCCCCACTCCTGGGGCTGATTGGCCATAGACCTTACAGGGAAATTCCCTGGTGGGCTGATGTCCAGGGGGCCGCCTGAGCCCTCCTCATGGCTGACCAGTGGTGGAAGTTTTTGGGAATGTATTTTGTGCTCCTGGCAGTATTTTGTGATGGGGTATAATGTGACACAATATAGTATAGTTGACCTTATCTTCCATCAGTTTGGACCCAATTACAAAACGGGGCCACTTTTTGTATTTTTTCCAGAGCCGCCTTAAGTTCCCAGTCCACCCCTGCCCCACACATTCATCTTCTTATTGTGAAATGTTATATACGGTATTTGTATTGTTATTATATGATGTTACGAAGGAGCTGATTAGATTGTTAAAGGGCTTCATTGCTACTAGTTATTAAATGAATACAGCATTCATGTCAGTCTTCTAATACTTGACAACCAGATTCAGAGCTGTCGGAGAAAAATACACAGGCATATTTACTTTAGCAGGTGGATCAGGATGACTTGGCAGCATTTTCTAATTACACAATTATCAAGAAATCTTTTGATAATGTTCAAAACAAATATAGGGGAGATTTATCATCTTTCCGCGTTTGATTTCTAGCATAAAAAAGTAGCAAACCTTGTGTTTGTGACCTTTTAGACAACATTGTTGTCGCAAAATGGGGCATGATGAAGGCGTGGGTGGCCAATGGCCATGAAAAAATGCATCTTCTTTTTGATGCAAATAAAAACAGACATGTACATCAGCTCTGAGCTGCTTTAGCGTTTAGGTGCACAGACTGCTAGAGGATGCACCTAATATATGATGAGGGCTGTACCTCATCAAAAATTGGACGCATCCTCTGGCAGCGCAGGAGATATAAGGGATTTCTGTGCCGGTCTTGATAAATCTCCCCCTACATGTTTTTTAATTTGATGCTGTGATTCCTACTTTCGCAGCGTGGGAGAAATGATGATGATTGCAGTGTTTTGATGATAACATATCAGTTGGTGATATTCTTTACAAATTAGTTTCATATGTCATGTAAAACTGTGTTCATAAATTAGAGTAGGAAACAATCACCAGCAAATGATTGATTTAGGTTGGAGCTACCTGTACATGGCGACATGTGTCTGTGACATGAAAATCAAGCAACATTGCACCTAATGATTGTCACTGTCACATGCTGCGACTGTGATGCGACAATTGAAGAAAATCACTGTTGGATGCTTAGTGGCAGCTATCATAGAGTCTAATGAGTCGCATGCAACTGCAACTTACCTGCGACTTTTCTGTGATTTGTGTTACAGTATGGTTTACTCTTGCACGGGTTGCTGTGTTACTCACATTTGTGATCTGGGGTACTAGCTACGGTGATTCCGTGTTGGTTGTTTGCAAGGGGTGATGTGTAGTAACGGCAACCTGTGTGTGTTATGTCTCTACCTTGCTTTCCCCTCCCTGTCTCCACGTTTGTGTGGGGTTAATGTCTTGGTCTGGGTGTTGTCACTAGGCGCTTTTAATTCCTGTTTGCTGTGCGCCTGGGGGTCAGTGTGTCTCCAGCCTTGCTGGGTGCAGGAGCTATGCACCTGTCCTGGGGTTATTCCATCCTGCCCTGTCTATGTGGCCACCTAGTAAGACATCAAGGTCACCTTGTCTGATTCTGTATCTGGTCTGTGACCACCATGTGTCGTTCCACATGGGATCCAGGCATTTGCTTGTGTATTCCGTGTCTTGTCTGTGACCGCCATGTGTCGTTCTGTCTGTGCCTTGTGTGCGGCTCTGTCTGTTCGTCCATGTACTAACTTCGTATGGGGAGCAGGCATCCGCTAGTCCTGTCTACGCCTTTGGTGAGAGAGCTCCTGGGACATCCAGTCTGTGTGCAGCTCTGCCTGTGACCTCCATGTGTCGTTCCGCATGGGGTTCAGGCATCTGCTTGTCTGCCTATTTGGGCAGCTCTGCCTGAGACCACCATGTATCATTCTGCATGAGGTCCAGGCATCTGCTTTTCTGCCTGTTTTGGCAGCTCTGCCTGAGACCACCATGCATCTGTTCTGCATGGGATCCAGACAGCTGTTTGTGTGCTTGTTCCCATTTTTCTTGTCTGTACTATGTCCTGTGACCTTTTTTTCGGGTTACAGTATGGGTCCCTGAGTTCCAGTCCTTGTCTTTGTGGACTGCTGGTGCTTGCACCATCAGTCTTTGCAGGTAAGTGGCCAAATGTACTTGGACCATCTTGGAGGTGCGACCAGTGAGTCCTTGGCTAAGTTTAACCCCATCATCTGGGGCTCTGTGAAGAACAGGGCTCACTGAGTCTCGGCCTTTTTTGGTTTGGCCCCAGGTAAAACCGATGTACTTGGTCCAGTGGTATTTCCTGCCACTGGTCCCTTACCTGCTAATCCAGTTTTCTGCCAGTCCTGAATCTTGGTATTAAAGTATTCGGTTTTGCTCACTATCTCTGCTTGCTTTTGTGTGTTTGCCTGAGATGTTCTAGTGGTCGGTAGGGCCCTCACTAAAACATGAAAATTTGGTTGTGTTTTTACAGCCTAATCAAAGCTCTAAAATAGAGACTGTAAAGTGTCGCATGATGGCAAGTCTCAATAAAGCCTTGCATAAAAAAAAAAAAAAATTGTCTGATTTGTCAGCAACTTGCTGTTCTGTGACTTTTGTTGCCATGTAGCTCCAGCCTTATGCCTAATTCAGACAACCGTGGAGCATGGTCTGTGAAAACCCGGACTGTGCTCCTTCTGAGGGCAGGAGTGCACGGCGTCACTGGTTGCTATGACGCCGTGCGCTTAGTGAGGCCGCTGCTGTACAGTGATACACTGTATATATATAAATATATATATTGCAATTCACTCTCCTATTTCCCCTCTTATGAGGATGTGTCTATGTATCTAACTCCTTTCTCAAGCCTCACTGAGTTTGGGCTGAAACATTACTATGGGAGAATAAAGTGGACACTATTTTTCACCAAATAAGGCTTCTTTCACACGAACGTTGTGTTTTGCGGTCTGCAAATTGCGGATCCACAAAAAAAAACGGATTACGTCCGTATGGCATCCGTTTTTTTTGCGTATCCATTGTAACAATGCCTATCCTTGTCCGCAAAATGGAGAAGAATAGGACATGTTCTATTTGTTTTTGCGGGCTATGGAACGGACATGCGGATGTGGACAGCACACAGTGTGCTGTCAGTTTTTTTGCGGACACATAGAAATGAATGGGTCCACATTTTATCAGCAAAAAATGCGGATCGGAGCCCGCAAAAATACTGTCGTGTGAAAGAGGCCTTATCCAGAGTGCTGCCTCACTTCATGGATTTACTCCGAGGATCAGTTTCCTAGAGAATTTTTGCACCCACTATCTATTGTTGCTGCTCATTTTTTCCGTTTTATTTCTATCTATCTCTTTTATGATTCAAACTGAAAAAGAAACATGAGTCATTTGATGATTTATTTCTGATCTACAAAAGAAAACTAAATACAATATAGTAATAGGTATTATGTAACACTAGAAGACATGGTGATTGAGAAATTAACATGCCTTTAACAATAAATAGCTAAAAAGGGATTATAAATATGTTAAAAATATTTTTTTTCAAATCTTATTGTACAATTTTTAATTCTATTTTCTTAACATGATGATAGGGCAGCCATCGTTACTAAGTGTCTGCTCTGCTCTGTAATCAGCAGGTCAGTGATTTACCTTGCAAATCCACATGAGCTTACAGTAAAAAAAAAAACTGTCAGAAAAAGATATACAGTATTTATTTAATTTGTAGGGTTTTGTGAGCGTGGTGTGTGACCTTGGAGGAGAAGGTGAGTTGTCACCATCACAGATTGTCAATGGGTCTATCCTGTGAAGAGTGGATCTATGGAGATCTCAGTGGTTAGTGTACAAACTGCAATATTTTAAGAATTTATTTTAATAGAGATCGTAAAATGTTAAACGATGCCTACATCTGTAACATATTTACATAAAAACATAATTTTAACAATACGTTGTTTTTGACATTTAAGTTACCTCTGCAGGCTAAATACATCACACTGTAACTTTCCAGAAATGTCAGTGACGTCCATGCACTAGTTGTAATACACATGGTGAAATCTGTGGTAAATTACACAGTAAAGTCCACACGTAACACATGTAGATTTAGTCACTAATTTGCTGGGGACATGAAAAATTCCTCAGTGGTCTGTATATGCTAGGCCCGTAGGACATAACATTTCCTCAGTGATCAGTAGAGATGGTAAGACTAAGGCCCCTTTCACACGAGCATGACGGATTAGATCAGGATTAGAGATGAGCGAGCATACTCGTCCGAGCTTGGTGCTCGTTCGAGTATTAGGGTACTCGTAAGTACTCGCAGCTCGGACGAGTATCTCGCCATACTCGAGGAAATGGCAACTTCCGCATCGTGCTTTTTTGGCGCCTATAAACACAGCCAATCACAAGCCAGGAGACTCTACAGTACACCCAGCATCACGTGGGGCCCTTACATGTCGATAGCAGGGGTTGGCTGGCCTGATCAGGTGACCCTGGAATATACTAGTGACTGGCCGCGGCGCGCGGCTCAGATGCCGTCTGGATGTCGTTAGGGATAGAGCTGCTGCCTTTCAGGGACAGTGTTAGGGCCTGAATTTAGTTCTCAGTTAGGCAGGAATCACCCACAAAGAACCCAACAGCCCTTCTAAGGGCTAGAAGAATTTTTTTTTTTGTCTCCTGGCTTGGCTGGCTGGCTGGCACTACTAGTGCAGTATCGCCATATCTAACCCTGTTTTTTTTTTTTATTGTTCTATCTCAGTGATACAAATCCATTGCACACAGCAGTGTGGAACCATTCTGTGTGTCACAGTTCAGCACTGACTCACTCCAATCCATATATACTGTCCAGGTGACACTTTCTGTACGTCACAAAATACAACCAAGTCATTTGCTACCAATATCATCTACAGCTTGATCCAGAAAACTCTCTGTGCGACATTTGTCTGGGTCGCAGACTAAATAGCCACCGTTAACAGGGTGTCAGTCAGTCCTACCATAGTTCCTGCACGTCACGTTCCCAAAAAAACAAAATATAAAAAAAAAATATATTTTTTCAGTTGTTTTAGCTCAGTGATACAAATCCATTTTACTCAGCTGTGTGTAACCTTTCTGTGTGTCACAGTTCAGTACACTAGCTCCCATCCGTATATACTGTCCAGGTGACACTTTCTGTACGTCACAGAATACAACCAAGTCATTTGCTACCAATATCATCTACAGCTTGATCCAGAAAACTCTCTGTGCGACATTTGTCTGGGTCGCAGACTAAATAGCCACCGTTAACAGGGTGTCAGTCAGTTCTACCATAGTTCTTGCACGTCACGTTCCCAAAAAAAAAAAAAAATTTTTCAGTTGTTTTAGCTCAGTGATACAAATCCTTTTTACTCAGCTGCGTGTAACCTTTCTGTGTGTCACAGTTCAGTACACTAGCTCCCATCCGTATATACTGTCCAGGTGACACTTTCTGTACGTCACAGAATACAACCAAGTCATTTGCTACCAATATCATCTACAGCTTGATCCAGAAAACTCTCTGTGCGACATTTGTCTGGGTCGCAGACTAAATAGCCACCGTTAACAGGGTGTCAGTCAGTTCTACCATAGTTCTTGCACGTCACGTTCCCAAAAAAACAAAATAAAAAAGCTGTGTGTAACCTTTCTGTGTGTCACAGTTCAGCACACTCGCTCCAATCCGTATAGTCTGTCCAGGTGACACTTTCTGTACGTCACTTAATTCTACCGGACTTAACAAGTTTGTGGGTTTCAGTATACCAGGCCCTTGTAATTTTTTTTTTTTTTATCATACACCTATATACAAAAAATGTTGAAACCCAGGGCTAAGGGGCGAGGGCGTGGGCCTGGGCAGGGTGAGACAGTACCCGCTGATGAGGGAGCAGGGGAATTCCGCAGAGCTACACTCCCTAGCTTCATGTCTCAACTTACAGGGACACGTGGTAGAGGACTGTTGAAACCACAACAGTGCGAACAGCTGATCTCATGGATTGCGGACAATGCTTCAAGTAATTTGTCCACCAGTCAGTCTTCCACGCAGTCCACCCACGTTACCCAAGGGAGCACTCCTCTGGCTCCTCCACCTCAACCTCCTTCCCCCCAGTCTGCCCCCTCCCAGGAAAATTTGGAATGCGATCCGGCATACTCTCAGGAACTGTTTTCTGGACCCTTCCCAGAGTCACAAACCACTTCTCAGGTTGCTGCTGACCTCGTTCCCGATGCCCAAGTTTTCCAACTGTCGTAGTCTGTGGGTGATGATGATGATGATGACAATGTTGACTTAGTGGAAGAAGTTTGTAAAGAGGTGTCGGACGATGAGGAGACACGGTTGTCAGATAGTGGTGAAGTTGTTGTTAGGGGAGGAATTCCGAGGAGGGAGCAGACTGAGGAATCGGAGGATGACGAGGTGACTGACCCAAGCTGGGTTGATATGCCGAGTGGAGACAGTGCTTCTGAGGCGGAGGCGAGTGCTGCACCAGAACAGGTTGTAAGAGGCAGTGGTGTGGCCAGAGGGAGAAGCAGGGCCAGAGCTGGTGCATCATCAGCAACTGTTTCACGTAGTGAAGCTCCCGTGGCAAGGCCTAGATGTTCGCAAGTCTGGAGGTTCTTTAAAGAAAGTGAGGATGACCGACGGACTGTGGTGTGCAACCTGTGCCACACCAGGATCAGCAGGGGTGCCACCACTACTAGCCTAACCACCACCAGCATGCGCAGGCATATGAGTGCTAAACACCCCACTCAATGGAACCAAGGCCGTTCACCACCTCCTGCGGGTCACACCACTGCTCCTTCCCCTGTGTCACTCGCTGCCTCTGCTAGTCAACCCCCCGCGTCACTAGCTGCCTCTGCTAGTCAACCCCCTGCCCAGGACCCCGGCACGAGCGCCTCCCGCCGGAAAACCACACATTCGCCTCCACGATCCTCCACAGCGTCCACCAATGTGTCCCAGCGCAGCGTTCAGCTGTCTTTACAGCAGACGCTGGAGCGCAAGAGGAAATACAGTTCCACCCACCCACATGCCCAAGCCCTCAACGTCCACATCTCCAAATTGCTTAGCCTGGAGATGCTGCCCTATAGGCTGGTAGAGACCGAGGCCTTTCGAAATCTCATGGCGGTGGCTACCCCTCGGTATTCCGTCCCCAGCCGCCACTATTTTTCCCGATGTGCCGTCCCAGCCCTACACCAGCACGTGTCACAGAACATCATCCGTGCCCTGACCAACGCTGTTTCTGAGAAGGTCCACCTAACCACGGACACATGGACAAGTGCTGCCGGGCAGGGACACTATATCTTACTGACGGCACATTGGGTTAACTTGGTGGAGGCTGGGACCGAAAATGACCCTGGGGCCGCTCATGTACTGCCCACACCGAGGATTGCGGGGCCTACCTCGGTCACGGTCTCTCAGACGTACTATGCCTCCTCCTCCTCCGACCCCTCCAACTCCTCCACCGAATTACCATCCGTGGGCATGGCGCCTTCAGTCGGTAGCTCTAGGCGCAGCAGCAGTGCCGTGGGTAAGCGCCAGCAGGCCGTGCTCAAACTGCTGAGCTTAGGTGACAAAAGGCACACCGCCCAAGAGCTGTTACAGGGCATCACGGCGCAGACCGATCTGTGGCTGGCACCGCTGAACCTCAAGCCAGGCATGGTTGTGTGTGACAACGGGCGTAACCTGGTGGCGGCTCTGCAACTCGGCAGACTGACACATGTGCCATGCCTGGCCCACGTGTTCAATCTAATAGTTCAGCGGTTCCTCAAGACATACCCCAATCTGTCTGATTTGCTCACCAAGGTGCGCCGCATCTGTGCGCATTTCCGCAAGTCGAGCACAGATGCCACTCTCAGGGCAGCGCAGCGCCGCCTACAACTGCCCGCTCACCGACTGTTGTGCGACGTGCCCACGAGATGGAATTCCACATTAAACATGTTATCCAGAGTTTACCAGCAGCGCAGAGCGATTGTAGACTGCCAGATGTCATCTTCCACCAGAACTGGTTGTCAGGTCTCTCAAATTCCTCAAGTCTACAATGAGGAGTGGACGTGGATGTCTGATATCTGCCAGGTGTTGAGCAACTTTGAGGAGTCAACACAGATGGTTAGCGGCGATGCCGCCATTATCAGCCTCACCATCCCGCTGCTTTGCCTGTTGAAAAAATCACTGCTCAGCATCAAGTCGGATGCTTTGCGCTTGTCACAAGACACGGTGGAGGAAGATACGTCACTTGATAGCCAGAGCACCCTCCGGTCTGTTTCTCAGCGCGTATCGGAGGAGGGGGATGAGGATGAGGAGGAAGAGGAGGAGAATGTCGGCGAGACAGTAGAGGGTACCAGTGCTCAGTCCTTAACTCTTGAGCGTGTATGGGCTGAAGAGGAGGACTTGGAGGAGGAGGAGGAGGAGGAGGAGGAAATGGAGAGTCAGGTCAGTGAGGAGAGGGAATTCTTGCATGTTGGGACTCTGGCGCACATGGCAGACTTCATGTTAGGCTGCCTATCCCGTGACCCTCGCGTTAGAAGAATTTTTTCAAACACCGATTACTGGGTGTTCACTCTCCTGGACCCACGGTACAACCAGAACCTTTCCACTCTCATCCCTGCAGAGGAAAGGAGTATGAGAGTGAATAGGTATCAACAGGCCCTGGTGCACAAGCTGAAACAATTCTTCCCATCTGACGCCGCTAGCGGCAGAGGGCATGGTTCTGTGGGCCAAATAGCGGGGGAGAGGAGGCGAGCAGGCAGCTTGTCCAGCACTGGCAGGGGAACGCTCTCCAAGGCCTTTGCCAGTTTTATGTCACCCCAGCAAGACACTGTCACCTGTCCCCAGTCTAGGCAGAGTAGGGGGGAGCTGTACAGAAAGATGGTGAGGGAGTACCTAGCTGACCATACCAACGTCCGTAGCAATCACTCTGCTCCATACAACTACTGGGTTTCAAAGCTGGACACGTGGCCTGAACTGGCGCTGTACGCCTTGGAGGTGCTGGCCTGCCCTGCCGCTAGCGTGCTGTCAGAGCGGGTATTCAGTGCAGCTGGTGGCGTCATCACCGATAAGCGTACACGCCTGTCAGCTGACAGGCTGACGCTTATTAAAATGAACAAAGCCTGGATTTCACCGGAATTCAAATCTCCGGGGGAAAGCAGCTAAAGATTTAAATAACTTATGTATCCGATTCCTCTTCTCTATTCCTCTTCTCTACTCCTCCTCCTCCTCCATATCATCTTTGCCTAACGCTGACCCAAAAAACGCCATTTTTTAGAGGTCCAACTGGCACTCTTTTAGCACAATTTTTCAGGAGGGCCCCCTACAGGCCCTCTCTTCAAACAATTTTTCAGGAGGGCCCCCTACAGGCCCTCTATTCAAACAATTTTTCCAGAGGTCCACCTACAGGCCCTCTATTCAAACAATTTTTCCAGAGGTCCACCTACAGGCCCTCTCTTCAAACAATTTTTCAGGAGGGCCCCCTACAGGCCCTCTATTCAAACAATTTTTCCAGAGGTCCACCTACAGGCCCTCTATTCAAACAATTTTTCCAGAGGTTCCACCTACAGGCCCTCTCTTCAAACAATTTTTCAGGAGGGCCCCCTACAGGCCCTCTAAATTTTCCAAGGCCCTAAACAATTTTTCCAGAGGTCCACCTACAGGCCCTCTCTTCAAACAATTTTTCAGGAGGGCCCCCTACAGGCCCTCTATTCAAACTATTTTTCCGGAGGTCCACCTACAGGCCCTCTCTCCAATTCCAGTTCCAAGTTTTATTTGCGCATACTGCATACCTTTTTATTTTTGGGATAGGTTTGAAAAATAATATTACTTGCGAATCTATATTGCCCAACATTGGATACGGTAGCAAGTAGAAGACCAAACACATGCTGCTCACAGGGTTCCGCAAATTCCTGGTCCACCCGCAAATTCCTTGTCCACAATGTCAAGGAGGACGAGGTTCTGTGGATGAGCAACAAGTCCTTCTGTACTGAAATCGCCGACAAAGTCTCCATCTAAGAACACACAGACCATTGTGGAGAGAGCGGCACAGCTCGCCATCAAAGTTAGGAACCCCAACGCCAGACTGCGCAGAGAAGATAACGAATAAATATCTCTGTGGTTATTTTTGCTAAATAAAAGTTAACTAAACCCCCCAAAAAATTCATCTGTTCCTGTGCCTGATCCACCCAAGTTGAATCTGTCCCATCATGAGAAATTCCCCCCCAAGGAGTCCCCACTGTAACTTGCTTCCCATACAACTAACTCACCCCCCGACACCTGTGTCTCGCCATTGTCCACCACCTAATCAGACAACACTGGTAAATCACCACTGTCAGCACACGGAAACAGCAAAAGGTCTTGCGAATTGGGGCAGAGAATGTTCTGGGCTAGCACATCAGGGAAGGGGTGACTATGGGGTTCCAGGGAGTACATGACCACATGCAATATCCATTTAAAAGTCATGCCGCACTTGATCAAGCTCATAATTGACAATTGTACCGGTTGATTCTAAATTTTTAAGTTGGGGTCCTGCGTCGTCATTCTAACTCCATCCGGCTGTTGTCACCACCACACACGCTAGCCCCAGGGGGCACTCCCCTGGCTCTTCCAGCGAAACCTCCTTCCCCCCAGCCTGCATTACCATCCGTGGGCACGGCGCCTTCAGTCGGTAGCTCTAGGCGCAGCAGCAGTGCCGTGGGTAAGCGCCAGCAGGCCGTGCTCAAACTGCTGAGCTTAGGTGACAAAAGGCACACCGCCCAAGAGCTGTTACAGGGCATCACGGCGCAGACCGATCTGTGGCTGGCACCGCTGAACCTCAAGCCAGGCATGGTTGTGTGTGACAACGGGCGTAACCTGGTGGCGGCTCTGCAACTCGGCAGACTGACACATGTGCCATGCCTGGCCCACGTGTTCAATCTAATAGTTCAGCGGTTCCTCAAGACATACCCCAATCTGTCTGATTTGCTCACCAAGGTGCGCCGCATCTGTGCGCATTTCCGCAAGTCGAGCACAGATGCCACTCTCAGGGCAGCGCAGCGCCGCCTACAACTGCCCGCTCACCGAATGTTGTGCGACGTGCCCACGAGATGGAATTCCACATTAAACATGTTATCCAGAGTTTACCAGCAGCGCAGAGCGATTGTAGACTGCCAGATGTCATCTTCCACCAGAACTGGTTGTCAGGTCTCTCAAATTCCTCAAGTCTACAATGAGGAGTGGACGTGGATGTCTGATATCTGCCAGGTGTTGAGCAACTTTGAGGAGTCAACACAGATGGTTAGCGGCGATGCTGCCATTATCAGCCTCACCATCCCGCTGCTTTGCCTGTTGAAAAAATCACTGCTCAGCATCAAGTCGGATGCTTTGCGCTTGTCACAAGACACGGTGGAGGAAGATACGTCACTTGATAGCCAGAGCACCCTCCGGTCTGTTTCTCAGCGCGTATCGGAGGAGGGGGATGAGGATGAGGAGGAAGAGGAGGAGAATGTCGGCGAGACAGTAGAGGGTACCAGTGCTCAGTCCTTAACTCTTGAGCGTGTATGGGCTGAAGAGGAGGACTTGGAGGAGAAGGAGGAGGAGGAGGAGGAGGAAATGGAGAGTCAGGTCAGTGAGGAGAGGGAATTCTTGCATGTTGGGACTCTGGCGCACATGGCAGACTTCATGTTAGGCTGCCTATCCCGTGACCCTCGCGTTAGAAGAATTTTTTCAAACACCGATTACTGGGTGTTCACTCTCCTGGACCCACGGTACAACCAGAACCTTTCCACTCTCATCCTGCAGAGGAAAGGAGTATGAGAGTGAATAGGTATCAACAGGCCCTGGTGCACAAGCTGAAACAATTCTTCCCATCTGACGCCGCTAGCGGCAGAGGGCATGGTTCTGTGGGCCAAATAGCGGGGGAGAGGAGGCGAGCAGGCAGCTTGTCCAGCACTGGCAGGGGAACGCTCTCCAAGGCCTTTGGCCAGTTTTATGTCACCCCAGCAAGACACTGTCACCTGTCCCCAGTCTAGGCAGAGTAGGGGGGAGCTGTACAGAAAGATGGTGAGGGAGTACCTAGCTGACCATACCAACGTCCGTAGCAATCACTCTGCTCCATACAACTACTGGGTTTCAAAGCTGGACACGTGGCCTGAACTGGCGCTGTACGCCTTGGAGGTGCTGGCCTGCCCTGCCGCTAGCGTGCTGTCAGAGCGGGTATTCAGTGCAGCTGGTGGCGTCATCACCGATAAGCGTACACGCCTGTCCAGCTGACAGGCTGACGCTTATTAAAATGAACAAAGCCTGGATTTCACCGGAATTCAAATCTCACGGGGGAAAGCAGCTAAAGATTTAAATAACTTATGTATCCGATTCCTCTTCTCTATTCCTCTTCTCTACTCCTCCTCCTCCTCATTCATCTTTGCCTAACGCTGACCCAAAAAACGCCATTTTTTAGAGGTCCAACTGGCACTCTTTAGCACAATTTTTCAGAGGCCTACAGGGCCCTCTCTTTCAAACATTTTTTCAGGAGGGCCCACAGGCCCTCTTCAAACAATTTTTCAGGAGGCCACCCTACAGGCCCTCTATTCAAACAATTTTTCCAGAGGTCCACCTATACAGGCCTCATCTTCAAACAATTTTTCAGAGGAGGCCCCTACAGGCCCTCTCTATTCAAACAATTTTTTCCAGAGGTCCAC
>ONZH01004927.1:0-10558 GCA_900303285.1 Rhinella marina
CCCATGTAATAACAATTTTGAACATCTATTTTTATGGCTCTGTGTTCTCATTCCTTTATTATTCCTGCTAGAAGTTATGAAAGAATTGCTATTAGCCTTCAGTAAAGGAACAGAGGGGAGGTAACAAGTTGGGGGTGTGTACCTGCAAAGACTGACTCTAGCCAATCAGTGCTGTCATGTTCAGACTATGCAGGTACACCCCCCAACAGGTTACCATCCCTCTGTACCCTTACTGACGGCTAATAGCAATTCATTAATAACTTCTAGCAGGAATAATAAAGGAATGGCACAACATAGAGACATAAGAATAGATGCTCTAGAATTGTTATTACATGGGGGATGCATGAAGCTATTAAACCAGGCATGTCAGGAGCGGTGAAAGGTCCTCTTTAATAGATGTGTAGGGACATGTCAGGTTTACTACTTTATATTCATCTTACTTGCTGTGGAAGGAACATGTCAAGTGAAGACATGTCACCTGCAGACTGCTTGGGATAACAACCCCCCATTTCAAATGTAATTTTTTTGTATCAGCCCCTAAACTATGCATGTATTGTTCACATCTTATAAAGAATCCTTTTAGCAGAGTTGTATTGTTTGATGTGTCACAGGTCTAAGCAGAAGTAAGAAAAAAGTGGAATCTGCAAAGAATGTGCCGGTGAGTAAATCCTAATCCTTCACACTAACCAATTTATCTGAGTTTGGTGACTTCTCAGTTTCATTACTTTTAACCACAGCTTCCTAGTTGCAAGCATACTTTTCTGTCCATACTATACAGACGATACATGTAGCTCTTGTCATTATAACCTTCTGTGCCTTTGTTCAGCAGACTTCATCAGAAGGTGAAGAGCATCCAAGCAAAGATCCTGCTGGTCCTGGATCCCTAAAGGAGGAACCAGGTGAAAAGGGTGCAGGAGAGCCACAACTATCTGAACCTGGGATCCAAGAAGTGCAAGTAGAGAGAGGATTGAGAAGAGGAGGGAGGAGAATTGCAGAATCACAGACCAAAACTACAGCGAAGGAAGAAATTCCTGTTGCAACCACTTCTCGAAAGAGAACCAGTAAAACCTCTGAGGAAGAACCATCGGGATCAGAAATTAATGAGAAGCGTGGCAGGAGGCAAGTTTCTAGGAAGACGGCCATAAAAGTGGTCGAGGAAGATTACAAAGAAGAGCATGAGCAGTCCAGTTCCAATATTGAGGAGGCTAAGGAGGGTTCTGCCCCAGAAATCCTACCAATAAGTCCCCCTGAGGAAATTGAAAGCCTGAAAGCAGAAGATCACCAGAAAGATAACACAGAGGAGCAGACGTCCAAGGAGTCAGGTGATCAATCTTCTTTGGAGAACAAGGATATTTTAAGCACATCTTCAGCAGTTGTTGAAAGTAATAATTCTATGGAGCCAAATGATAATTCTGCTAAGGAGTCTGATTCACGTGACATCAATGTGAACGAGAAGCCTGGAAGAAACAAAAGACGAGTTGCTACAAGGCTAAAGGGTGAAGATGCGGATAAAACAGAGTTCACTGATAATAAAGAGAAAAGACAAAGATGAAAGTAGAGGAGATTGTAACGTGAGGACAACTAAGAAGACCGATAAAAGCAAGCAAAGCTCTGAATCACCGCAGTCACAGCAGGTAACACAAGAACAATCTCAAGGAAGAAAATCAACTCGGAAATCTCGCACTAAGCCTTCAGGACCACAGTCAGACAAAGGTGAGGACACCACGATCAGCAGAGAAGAAGAAATCTGTCCAGCAGACCCTGGGAATGAAAACCCAAGAAGAACACGGAGGAGTTTGAAGGAAGAAATTGAAGAAGAATCTGAAAACCTTCAAGACATGGACAAGAAGGGGAAAAACCTTGAGGAGTGCAAGTGTTAAAGATGCTGAACCAAGAACTAAAGACGAAGAACAAGGAAATCTTGAGGATTTGGCAGCAAGTAATAAAGTACCCAGAAGAACGAGAAATAATTCTAAGGGGGAAACCACAAAGTTAGAACAAGTGAAAGAAGAAAATGAAGTAGTTAAAAAAATCTAGGAGGACACAGAAGAATCTGAAGGAAGAACAGAAAACTGAAGATAATACTGAAACCCAGGGCACATCCAGCAGTGAAACTCAAACATCAAGAAGAACTAGAAAAGAAAATCGAGAAGAAGACAGTGTGGTAAAAGAAGAAACGGTAAAAGAAACCACCCCGGAAGAACAAGGAGACACTCGAAGGAAGAGCCAAAGAAATTGGAAGAAGACCAACCTAAAAAGTCTAGGAGGACTAGAAAGGACTCTAAGGAAGAGGCGAAGACTGAAGAATCGGTTGAGGAGAGTGTCGTAGAGGAAAACAAAGAAACAGTTGGAAGAAAGACTACTCGAAAAACTAGGAAAAATGTCAAAGATGATGAGAAATCAATTCTGCATGAAGAGTCAAAGCAGACTGAGGATAGTTCTAAGTCTGAAAGATCGTCAAGAACACGAGCAAAGGCATCTGATGAAAATCGAGAGTTGCATGAAGAAAGTGTGAACAAGGGAGTGGAGGAGAGCCAAAAACTGTCCCCACTTGAGGAGAAATCAAAGCCTGCAGTTGGGAGAGGCAGACGAGCTGCTAAAAAAGAAGATATACCTGAGGTTTCTACTCCAGTTGCTTCAAGAAAGCGAGGGCAAGCAGCAAAGGCAGAAGTAGAAATCAAGAGGAAAAAATCAGATGAGGGAGAAGAACAAGAAGAGTTAGAAGTGGTAGAAACTCCAAAAAGAGGGAGGCCGAGAAAGCTGGTTACACAAAAAGAAAGCCCGCGGGCTGGAAAGGTAAGTTGGTCCTTAAACATAGGAGCAGACACTGGTTATGATACACATCAGATTATTTATTTTACTCACGTATATATAGCACTGACATATTCACTTGCTGTCCCCAGTGGAGCTCTCAATTTAAGTTCCCTATCAGTATGCCTTTAGAGTGTGGGAGAAAAACCCCATGTAAACACAGGGAGAACATACTGCTGCAACTAGAGATGAGCAAAGCGAGGTTCAGACACTACATCTAAAGCCACTTCACTTAAAGAAGAACTCCCACAAAAATTTTTTATTCTCTGACCTGTTAGAAAGGTGCATGATATAATCTGTAGTGAATGTCATCTTCTTATCAGTGACTGTTTCTGTGAGTAAAAACCTCTCTTCTTATTGTAGCTGGGTCATGTGACCAACTCCCTGACCTCCAACTGACCCAGGACAGGAAGCCAGTAACTGCTCTATTCATTTCTATGGGAGCCTCACTTTCAGTCTCATAGGAATACATAGAGAATTAGACTTCCTGTCCACACATAAGTCTCTGTGTGAGTTGGTGGGTCTAATTCCTAGTCACATGACACAGATAAGAAACTTCAGGACGATATAAGTCAAAAATTCAAACACTGGAAAGAAAATGACATTCACTACAGATTACATCATGTACATTTCTAGCAGGACATGGGAAAAATTTTTTGTCGGGAGTTCTTCTTTAAAAAATTTGTTTCCATACAGTATTAGAACGTATGGGTCTATGGCTGAGAAGACTGATAGGAAAACTCACCAATATGTAGTATATCCAAGTGGCAAGTAATATCTGTTGTGGTATCTCTTACTTTCCAGGAAATCTCCACACCTGATCCATCCCCATCTCGAAGCACCCGACAAAGGCCAAGTTCAGCTTTAAGTAACCCACCAGAGGCCAGAACGCCCCGACGTACTAACAGGATGTCCACTACGGCCACCAGTCCTTACGTTTCTCAGTCGGGATCTGCTCCTAAGGTATACATGACTTGTATCTGGCCAAGATCTTAAGTCTTATCCTTCACAGTATTTTTTTTTTTTCTTTTTAATAAATGTTTACTCCTCTTCTCCAGATTCTGTTCACAGGAGTGGTGGATACAGCAGGCGAGGAGACAATCCGCTCTCTGGGTGGTGAGATCGCAGAATCTGTATTTGACTGTACCCACCTGGTAACTGACCGGGTCAGAAGAACAGTCAAGTTTCTCTGTGCCCTTGCGAGAGGCATCCCTATCGTCACTCTGGACTGGATAGATAAGGTACGAGTGTGTTACATTTTTTAGGGTGCGTTCACATGACTGTATGTGTTTTGAGGTTTGCACAAAATACGGATGACTTCTACGTGACGTTCGTATTGCATCCGTTTTTCTTTTTCGGATCCACTGTAACAATGCCTATCCTTGTCTGCAAAATGGACAAGAATAGGACATGTTCTATCTTTTTTTGCGGGACGGACATACGGATGAGGAGGACCTTTGTCCGTATTTTTTGCAGCCCCATTGAAATGAATGGGTCTGCAAAAATACAGTCGTGTGAATGGGGCCTTAGGCTCAAACTTTTTTTTTTTCATCTCTTTCTAAATTAACCCTTGATTAAATATTTTCCACCATATTTTCTAAGGGTGTGCATTCTTGTACAGAGCTTTAATTTAGATTTTTAGATTTTCTTTTTCGAGTGTAAGAAGAAGAGCGGATGTTTCTTGTCCCCATCCGGATTTCTTGTAATGATAAAGAGCAAGAGAAAAACTTCAACTTTAACGTTGTCGGAATCGCTGCAGAAAAGCGAAGAGGCTTCACACTTTAGAGGTCGGACATCGCTGCTCCGTTATTTTTCAGCCTCTTAGCTTACACAGCCAGCCATAAGTACTCTTGCATGGAGTGATCATTTTTGGGGTATAGGGGACTTGCCACGTTGCTTACCTGTGCAAAAATTGCAGGTATTTTTGGTGCAAAAGCAGCAATAAATTCAGTGCTACAGCAGCATATGTGTCCACACCTGGTTTTAGGGACCGAAAGATTGAGGAACAGAAACCAGCGTGCAGGAAAGTTGCAGTTTGTAGGCCGTTGCGTAGTGTTGGCTTAAAAGGGTTTCTGTCACCAGTTTTTTCGGTATGAATCAGGCTGACATTAGAGATGTGCTAATGTCACCTGATTCCAAATATATATCTGTTTTATTTACTGGTGCCCCCATTTTTATATAAAAATGAACTTTTATTTTATGCTAATAAGGCCTCTAGGTGCAAGGGGCGTTACCCCTGCTCCTAGAGGCTCTGTTGATTGACAGGCCCAGGCAGAGAAGAAACACTCCATTCACCATAGCTTGCAAGGACCTTCAATGATGTCATGACCATGTGATCAGTCACATGGTTTAGGAGGAGACAGGCTGTTTGTGTGATCCTAACCATGTGACTGATCACATGGTCATGACATCATTGAAGGTCCTTGCAAGCTATGGTGAATGGAGTTTCTTCTCTGCCTGGTCCTGTCAATCGACAGAGCCTCTAGGAGCAGGTGTAATGCCCCTTGCACTTAGAGGCCTTATTAGCATAAAATAACAGTTTATTTTATATAAAAAATGGGGGCACCAGTAAATAAAACAGATATATATTTGGAATCTGGTGACATTAGCACATCTGTAATGTCAGCCTGATTCATACCGAAAAAACTGGTGACAGAAACCCTTTAAAGGGGTCTTCTCACTTTAGCAAAAGTTACTACAAGGCGCTTACTAATGTGTTGTGATTCTCCATACTGCCTCCTTTGCTGGCTTGATACATTTTTTTTCATCACACTGCTCGTTTCCAGGGGTTACGACCACCCTGCAATCCAGCAGCGGTGGTTGTGCTTGTACACTATAGGAAAAGGCGCCGGCTAATGCACACTTCCATTCCTAGCCACCAGAGAGGCCTGTGCTTTTTCCTATATTTAGCAAGCACAGGCAATATAGACAATCGCAAAACATTAGTAAGAGCCTTGTAGTAACTTTCTCTACGTGATAATTGCCAGTTGCTGAAGTGAGAGGACCCCTTTAAAGGGTTTATCCCGTGATTAATGTAAAAAAATGAAAATTAGAAATCATATAGTACATGACAATCTCTTTCTGACAAAGCTAGAAACAGCCCTGTACCTCACATGGATTCAGTGATCTCCACATTCATTGCTCTGCTAGATTTATATCATGCTGAAAGCTCAAGGAGAGTGTCTTTTCTGCTGCAGCTCAGGAGGCATGTCTCAGCTCTTCGTATCACAGCTCAGGAGGCGTGTCTGTTCTCTCTCTATCACAGCTCAGGGGGTGTGTCTCAGCTCTTCCTATCTATCACAGCTCAGGAGGCATGTCTGTTCTCTCTATCACAGCTCAGGGGGGCGTGTCTCAGCTCTCCCTATCACAGATCAGGAGGCGTGTCTCAGCTCTCCCTATCACAGCTCAGGAGGCAGTTGAAGGATGAAACTGAGCATGTGCGGCCTTCTCAGTGAGCAGGTCAAAGAAATGGGAAAAATTAACAGCAGGTGGCGCTATACAGATACATTTTACTGAATAACTCAGTGGCTATACATAATTTATAATTGCCTGCAATTGCAAAAGTATTTAGGTGCTGGTTTGAAAACTGTAAAATATTTTTTTCATGGGACAACCCCTTTAAGAACTGTTCTAGGCAGAGGGTTTAGCCAACTGTGGAGCTTCAGAAAGGTTTTTGGGTTTAGACCAAATAGCTACTACTTTCTGCTTCAATGGATTTATCATTGTAGGGCTATGAGATTCATGTAACTGCAAATGTCAAACCAGAACCTGACCACATGAAGGATATCATCCGCTGCAGTGGAGCAACCTTCCTCCCTAAAATGCCTCGCTCATTCAAGGTAAAGTACGACACAAACACCATATATATACAGGGAATATAAGTTTCCCTGAGTATCGAGTCGTCAGGCCATGTGATGTTAATTTTTCTGTCCATCTTTTCATAGGACAAATGTGTCGTTGTGTCCTGTCCTGAAGACGCTGCTCGTTGCAAGTCAGTCCCAGCGTCTGTTCCGATCACATCGGCAGAATTTATCCTCAGCGGGATCTTGCGTCAAGAAGTAAACCCAACCGCGTATCTGCTGACCCCTGCGGCGCAGGACTCTGGACCCACTCCGGCGAAGCGAAGGCGCTGAGTCCTTGTACATAATGCCCTTTATTACTAATTTCGCATTGAAGATGTTGGACGGGCTTTACAGGGTTATGACCAATTTCCTTATGAAGGCTTAAAGCAGGAAGTCCATTGTATTCTTCAGGACCGTGGACCAAGTACTCACATAACACGTAGAAGCACCTTCTCCAAGATCCACGTGACTAGTTCTGAAGCTAAATCCACACCTCATCAATCTGTTCAGCCGTAGCCCACGAGCTTTGAGATGTCCTTGTCCTATCTTTATGGGGTAGTCTGGCAGGGGAAAATCAGTGAATGTTTTTTTTTTTTCAGCCCATTCCACTCTTTATATTAAAACTCTGATCCCACTGAAAAAACTCTTTTAAAGGAACAAAATTGATATTGTGAAGAGGGGATGTTCATTATATTCCTGTGTCACGCCCTGCATTAGTTATCGTACAGGGCGTACATTTTACCTGGAGTGTTTGGTTGCACAGTCTTTAGGATTTGGTTGTCTTCTGATTCCACCTCATACGGTTTGCTGCCCAGTTTGGTCACAAAGATTTAAAGGGGTTGTCCAGAAATGCCGAACTGTTAACTGATTCCTGCACTGCAGCCTATGGAGCAGGTGACCATGTACAGGAGGTAGTTGGCGCGAGGAACCGGAGCGACATTGACTCTTTCAGCAGCGGAGGCAGGCTGCGGGCATCAGTTCTCCTGGACAGCCTCTTTAAAGGGGTATTCCCATCTGACAAATGTAGTTTGTATAGTTAGATATAGCCATACCAATATTATTACTAATAGAATGTATTTATATAAAATGTACCATTTAGAAGATTTTCCTATTTGTATATCCATTGTCCCACCACATCAGTCTGGCCGTTGCCCGTGGTTACGGCCACCACAGCCATGTAGTAGTGGAGGCCGGCTTGTTCCTGTTCAAACCCGCTCTGAGGTAACTGCTGTATTGTGAACGCACTTTACATGAACATGTGGAGACACATCTTAGGGTACTTTCACGTCTACGTTTTGGACGCTACCAGTCTAAAACGCAATGGTCAGGATCCATCCAAAACGCAGACTTTATAACCGGATCCTGCTCCATAGAGATGAATTTATCTTGGAACAGGATCCGTTTCTCTGCATTTTGGAAGCGCAGACAAAAATACTACAACCCTAAGATGTGTCTCCACATGTTCATGTAATGTGCCTTCACAATGCAGCAGTTACCTCAGAGCGGGTCTGACCAAGAGCAAGCCGGCCACCACTACTACATGGCCGCGGTGGTCGTAACCAGGGGCAACGGCCTGACTAATGTGTGTGGGACAATGGATATACAAATAGGTAAATCTACTAAACGGTACATTTTATATAAATACATTGTATTAGTAATAATATTGGTATGGCTATATCTAACTATACAAACTACATTTGTGAGATGGGAACACCCCTTTAAAGGTCATGTACACCTTTACAACACTTTGTTTTTGTCTCGGTGCCTTTAAAATGAAAACTGATGCCGCTTTAACGGTTTCTACCATTTTGTTTCTGCGTCTCCACGGTAACAGACAACAAGAAACCCTGTGTAGTCTAATCCTGCCACCCTGTTTCCTTCCATATGCTTTATGTTGACCTACCTTTGTCAGGTTATTAAGAAGCAGGGGACAGTTGAGAAGAGTATATAACTGCAGAATCTGACTACACAGTATGTTTGTTGTCTGTTACCATGGAAACAGCTCTGCTGTAGAAATAAAACAAAACGACAACCTTTTGCTTCATATTTTATATTCTATGCACTGAAAAGATAAAAGAACATTGGTTATGAAGTTGCATATAGCCTTGAATTGGTGCGGTCATTGAGAATAAGCTGATATTTCATGTTCCATGTAATGTAGCACCCCTGTGCATCCATTTTTGCAGTGCATTGTTCTAGATAAATCAGATGCAGTGTATTGCCTGGTCTGTAATGTGATATTGGGTACAAGCCGAGCTGCCCGTGTAGGAGCGCAGACATCACTGATTTCCAGAATGAAAGATCTTTGTTGATCTTATAGCCATTGTCTTAAGAAGATCTATCAGCTGGATGGTCGCCCCCTTCTAGATTTCTTTAATCCTCTGGAGGTGGTTCCAATGTCAGATTGTAAGGCCTAGAAATTCCTTACTGGAAGGTGAAAGGCGACTGTAACAGAAGCGAGTTCCTGTCACTGGTCACGTCGTCCTGAAGAAGACGCTCTGCACGTTGTGGACTGTTAATTTATATGACTGTAGATATCTTATGTCCCGACCCTGCTCTTAATATGCACCATTACCCCTGACACATTGCGCAGGGTGAGCTCTCCGCCTGTATATAGTGCGCAGCATTTCTGTACATAATAAACATGTGCTATTTTTTATTCTTGTTTCCGATTTTCCTTTGTCTGATAAGAGTTAGAATCCAATGGTCCAATATCTGTGAAGAGCTGTGATCTCCAGCCTGAGGCTCGCCCCATCATGGGCTATGACGAAAAAACAAAAACACTCATACAGGGCAGCTAAATCTCACCTGCTACTAGACGAAATAAACTCAAAGCTGTGCAGGGACATCCTAGCGATATGCCCCCATTGTCTATGATGGGAATAACCCCTTTAAGTCATATATGCCACTGTTTGGCGCATTAAAGTCACAGATTTTGTCGAAGCGTTTTTGCAGCAAAATCTGCAACTTTTCCATGCTGACGCCACTTTTCCAGACTGCAGAGAAATGTGGGTGTGGCGTTGGCAGGGAAGCAGTCCCCGGCTCATTTATCATTTTCCACGCCAGTTTTTGAAGTGGAAAATGTCTTAAAGGCTGCGTACACCTTTGGTGGCAACTTTTTTTTTTTTTTAATTATTGCATGGTACTCATTTTGAGCTAAAAATCATTTTTTAAAAAATTGGTCTTTATTAAAAAATGAGCTGTTTCCCCCCGACAAAGCAGGATCTGTATTTTCTCTCTGCTCCGTCAGGCAGGGAGCTGATGGGCTCCTTATCTCTGACTATAAGGTCAACACTCATTAAAGCTCAATTCTTATCTTACTGATAAGAATGATAAATAAATGTTTATAACCTGTAAATTAGAGATAAGATTTATTAGATGATGTCACAAAGCTAGAAAAACAGTTAACCCCTTGCGACAGAACCGCTCAATATTTTTAATAAAGACCAAATGAAAAAATGATTTTTAGCCCAAAATGACTAAAATGCAATCATAAAAAAGTCAAACCAAAGGTGTACATAGCCTTTAAATGTATGCAAGGTTGTTGGTGTAGATTTACAGTAATTCTGATGCACAGCCTGCTGGAGAAAGCGCCAAACGCGCTTGCCTGCGTCTCTACATAACTTTAGTGCTTCCTCTAGCCGCTTGAAGGACCGGTGTAGAAAATGTTCGTCTTAATAAATGCCACCCCCCCCACCCCCGCTCAGTAAGGACAAGTCGTATATAAATCTAGTACGTGATTTGAGGAAAGGACAATCTTATCTAGAAACTATAAGGCCTCATTCACACGACCGTATGAATGGGGCCATATCTATTCCGCAAAATAGAATGCGGCTCCATTCAACTCTATGGGAGCGCACAGGCCGGGGCACGGAGCTAGCTCCGCATAAAAAGATAGAACATGT
>ONZH01004928.1:0-43557 GCA_900303285.1 Rhinella marina
ACCATACCTTTATATACCCAGGTATTTAGGATACACAAACGTTATACAGCAGACGCTGTGCAGGTGGTTTTAAGATCAGGCAAATTTGCGCAGTTCTAGCCCCCTCAAAAAAATATATTGTAGCCAGATGAAACAATAGTTCTTAAAAGGACTTTTGGGTCTTTTGAAACGAAAATCTAAGTCTGCCTAACAAATTCCTGTCCCTACACTATCTTTCCCTCCTTGCAGCAGCTCTCCCTGTCTAAGACTGAGCCGGGTCACATGTCACCGGGTGCTATATAGCACCCGATGACGCGTTCCCGGCCAGCCAATCACTGTAATGCCAGTAGCCAACATGGTTACGGCATTACAGTGGAATGCCAGTACCTCCCCGCACGCAGAAATGTGCGGGAAGGGGACTCGAGCATGGCCCTCGAGCACACCCGGTGTTCGGCCGAACACCGCGTTGTGCCGAGCATAGCCATGCTCGAGTGAAACTATTGCTCGGGCGCCCAACACTAGAAATTACCTTAATTTGTATAGTCTTTAAGAAAGAAGGGAATCAGAGGGCATGATTATTTTATATAAATCTGAATTTAAAAATATCTTTAAATCTGATAAAATGATTATGTAGACCCCGATTTAGATTCTAATTCTTTGAAGCAAAGAAAAGCCCTTTTGTCTCAATATAGATGGTAATATTTACTGTACTTGATGCAAAAACTTTAAAATGAATAGTTATATCTAGAGATGAGCGAGCATGCTTGGCCGAGCGTACTCGGGAGCAATTTTCGAGTAGTAGCGTACGCATCTTCTAATCTGTACGCTAATGCGTATGCATCTTGTAATTTGTACGCATTAGCGTACAAATTTATAAGATGCGTATGCATTAGCGTACAGATTATAAAATTCGTACGCTACTACTTGAAAATTGCTCCCGAGTAAGCTCGGCCGAGCATGCTCGCTCATCTCTAGTTATATCCATTTAGCATTTTTCATGGCAATACAAAATTATTCTATTACTGCAGTTAGGTTGTTGAATCTGGTTTATTGCTTTCGTCTAATTGTCTTCTAACTCTAGCCCTAATTCTCATGCTGACTACAGACAAACTGACAGAGGAACACCAAAATTTCTCCATTCTGCCGAATTTAAGAGATTGTTTAAGCTCACCCTACAAATTAGATAAAAGTTATCTAAATCTGTCTGTATTTAGTGAATTTGGTATAATTATTGACTAAACAAACTATTGCTTGTGCATGCCTGGTTTTAAAGGAAATGTGTCGCAAAAATTTTTATTTGCCAGTTAGCAACACATATCCAAACCAGATAGCAACACATATCTTTTTTATTTTATTTTCTGATTATAGATTTTTTATTCTATTTTCTGAATATGATTATGCGGGCAACCATCTTGTCTGAGCTGTTCTTAACAGCATTTACAAAGCATTAAGAAAATTGCTGTATGGCAGCTACTTGGGCCATAGAAACAATGATCTGGAGTTGATATGCTTTGACAAATAAGCTTTGACAATCACCTATTGTGAATGGTGGATCCTGTCTTATCTATGCGCAGAGGTGATATCATTACAGGCAGGATTAGAATGACCTATAAGTAGGTAACTGCAATCAAGTGATCTGTACAGACCAAGAAGTGGCACCTATTAATAGGCTTAGTGATCAGTGTGAATACTGCAGGATTTTATGTTTTTTGTTTAAATATAGTAGGTATTGACATTCAAATTAAAAACGACCTCACTAAAAAATATTTTAAAATATGTTAAGCATAAAAGCATAGGGGATAGAGATGAGCGAGTACTAAAATTCTCGGGTGCTCGTTATTCGAGTCGAATTTTTCCCGATGCTTGGGTGCTCGTTTCGAATAACGAACCCCATTGAAGTCAATGGGAGACTCGAGCATTTTTGCAGGGGACCAAGGCTCTGCCTAGGGAAGGCTGGGTGAAAACCTGGAAACCTCAGAAAATGATGGAAACACCACGGAAATGGACAGGAAACAGCAGGGGCAGCATGCATGGATGCCTCTGAGGCTGCTTAATCCCACCATTACCCCAAATTCTCAGGCAACAGCCTGGTGGTTAACCTCATGGCAATTGTGCTCACCCAGACCAAGAAAGGCGAGGCAAATACCCATCACATGTTAGGGAAGCACCCAACTAGGTGCAACGAAGGTCCATCACCGCCTGCAGGTGACACCACTGCTCATGCTGGCACTGCAGCTGACATCAAGTTTAGTATCTGTTCTTATCAGTTGCTGTGGCTGTTGGTGGTATAGTGGTAAGCATAGCTGCTTCCCAAGCAGTTGACCCGGGTTTGATTCCCGTCTATCGCAGGAGGCAATTAAAAGAAGATCTAAAAAAAAATCAGTATAATATCTAATATGTCCCCTACCTGGGTAAATTGTTTGGAGAGAGGGCCTGTAGGTGGATTTTTCGACCACAGAAAACGGAAAAAGAGCTTTCTCAGGCCAGGGGAGTGTCTTTCCCACTGCAGCTAAGGGGACGTGTCCATGCTCTGCCTATCACAGGTCAGGAGGCAATTAAAAGAAGAACAATAAACATCAGTACAATATCTAAGATGACCCCTATCCAGGTAAATTGTTTGGAGAGAGGGCCTGTAGGTGGGGGGAAGGAGGTTTCGCTGGAAGAGCCAGAGGAGTGCCCCCTGGGCTAGCGTGTGTGGTGTTGACAACAGCCAGAATGGATTTTGAAAAACTGTTGCATCAACAGGTATGGTATCGATTCTTCTCAGTTTAATACCGTATACGTCCCCTATCTTGGGACCTTATATTTCATGGATTTTTTTACCACGGAAAACGGAAAAAGAGCTTGCTCTGGCCAGGGGAGTATCTATCCCACTGCAGCTAAGGGGACGTGTCCATGCTCTGCCTATCACAGGTCAGGAGGCAATTAAAAGAAGAACAAAAAAAAACATCAGTACAATATCTAATACGTCCCCTATCCGGGTAAATTGTTTGGAGAGAGGGCCTGTAGGTGGGGGGGCAGGCTGGGGGGAAGGAGGTTTCGCTGGAAGAGCCAGAGGAGTGCCCCCTGGGCTAGCGTGTGTGGTGGTGATAACAGCCGGGTGTAGTTAGAATGACGACGCAGGACCCCAACTTAAAAATTTACCATCAACCGGTACAGTCGTAAATTATGAGATTGATCAAGTGTGGTATGTCTTCTATGTATACTACTCAGTTTAATACCGTATATGGCAGCTATCTGGAAAAATAGTTTGGAGAGAGAGAAAGATAGGACAAAGACGTAAATTCTTTGGAGAGAGAGCCTGTAGGTGGGAGGGAAGGCTGGGGGGAAGGAGGTTTCGCTGGAAGAGCCAGAGGAGTGCCCCCTGGGCTAGCGTGTGTGGTGGTGACAACAGCCGGATGTAGTTAGAATGACGACGCAGGACCCCAACTTAAAAATTTAGCATCAACCGGTACAATTGTCAATTATGAGCTCGATCAAGTGTGGCATGACTTTTAAATGGATATTGCATGTGGTCACATACTCCCTGGAACCCCATAGTCACCCCTTCCCTGATGTGCTAGCCTAGAACATTCTCTGCCCCAATTCGCAAGACCTTTTGCTGTTTCCGTGTGCTGACAGTGGGGATTTACCAGTGTTGTCTGAGGAGGTGGTGGACAATGGCGAGACACAGGTGTCGGGGGGTGAGGTAGTTGTATGGGAAGCAAGTTACAGTGGGGACTCCTTGGGGGGACTTTCTCATGATGGGACAGATTCAACTTGGGTGGATCAGGCACAGGAACAGATCAATTTTTTTTGTGTTTATTTAACTTTTATTTATCAAAAATAACCAGAGATATTTATTCGTTATCTTCTCTGCGCAGTCTGGCGTTGGGGTTCGTCATTTTGATGGCGAGCTGTGCCGCTCTCTCCACAATGGTCTTTAGGTTCTTAGATGGAGACGTTGTCGGCGATTTCAGCACAGAAGGACTTGTTGCTCATCAACAGAACCTCGACCTCCTTGACATTGTGGACCAGTAATTTGCGGGTGGACCAGGAATTTGTGAAACCCTGTTGGCAGCATGTGTTTGATCTTCTACTTGCTACCGTATCCAATGTTGGGCGATATAGATACGCAGGTAATATTATTTTTCACACCTATCCCAAAAATAATAATTTACGCAGTTTGCGCAAATAAAACTGGAAACTGGAATTGGAGAGAGGGCCTGTAGGTGGACCTCCGGAAAAATTGTTTGGAGAGAGGGCCTGTAGGTGGACCTCCGGAAAAATTGTTTGGAGAGAGGGCCTGTAGGTGGACCTCCGGAAAAATTGTTTGGAGAGAGGGCCTGTAGGTGGACCTCCGGAAAAATTGTTTGGACAGAGGGCCTGTAGGTGGACCTCCGGAAAAATTGTTTGGACAGAGGGCCTATAGGTGGACCTCCGGAAAAATTGTTTGGACAGAGGGCCTGTAGGTGGACCTCCGGAAAAATTGTTTGGACAGAGGGCCTGTAGGTGGACCTCTGGAAAAATTGTTTGCACAGAGGGCCTGTAGGTGGACCTCTGGAAAAATTGTTTGCACAGAGGGCCTCTAGGTGGACCTCTGGAAAAATTGTTTGAATAGAGGGCCTGTAGGGGGCCCTTCTGAAAAATTGTGGTAAAAGAGTGCCAGTTGGACCTCTAAAAAATGGCGTTTTTTGGGTCAGCGTTAGGCAAAGACGATATGGAGAAGGAGGAGTAGGAGGAGTAGAGAAGAGGAATCGGATACATAAGTTATTTAAATATTTAGCTGCTTTCCCCCAGAGGAGCTTTGAATTCCAGTGAAATCCAGGTTTGTTCATTTTAATAAGCATCAGCCTGTCAGCGCTGTCAGTTAACAGGCGTGTACGCTTATCGGTGATGACGCCACCAGCTGCACTGAATACCCGCTCTGACAGCACGCTAGTGGCAGGGCAGGCCAGCACCTCCAATGCATACAGCGCCAGTTCAGGCCACGTGTCCAGCTTTGAAACCCAGTAGTTGTATGGAGCAGAGTGATCGCTACGGACGTTGGTATGGTCAGCTAGGTACTCCCTCACCATCTTTCTGTACAGCTCCCCCCTACTCTGCCTAGACTGGGGACAGGTGACAGTGTCTTGCTGGGGGGACATAAAACTGGCAAAGGCCTTGGAGAGCGTTCCCCTGCCAGTGCTGGACAAGCTGCCTGCTCGCCTCCTCTCCCCCGCTACTTGGCCCACAGAACCATGCCCTCTGCTGCTAGCGGTGTCAGATGGGAAGAATTGTTTCAGCTTGTGCACCAGGGCCTGTTGATATCTATTCACTCTCATACTCCTTTCCTCTGCAGGGATGAGAGTGGAAAGGTTCTGCTTGTACCGTGGGTCCAGGAGAGTGAACACCCAGTAATCGGTGTTTGAAAAAATTCTTCTAACGCGAGGGTCACGGGATAGGCAGCCTAACATGAAGTCTGCCATGTGCGCCAGAGTCCCAACACGCAAGAATTCCCTCTCCTCACTGGCCTGACTCTCCATTTCCTCCTCCTCCTCCTCCTCCAAGTCCTCCTCTTCAGCCCATACACGCTCAAGAGTTAAGGACTGACCACTGGTACCCTCTACTATCTCGCCGACATTCTCCTCCTCTTCCTCCTCATCCTCATCCCCCTCCTCCGATATGCGCTGAGAAACAGACCGGAGGTTGCTCTGGCTATCAAGCGACGTATCTTCCTCCACCGTCTCTTGTGACAAGCGCAAAGCATCCGACTTGATGCTGAGCAGTGAGTTTTTCAACAGGAAAAGCAGCGGGATGGTGAGGCTGATAATGGCGGCATCGCCGCTGACCATCTGTGTTGACTCCTCAAAGTTGCTCAACACCTCGCAGATATCAGACATCCACGTCCACTCCTCATTGTAAACTTGAGGAATCTGACTGACCTGACTACCAGTTCTTGTGGAAGTTGACATCTGGCAGTGTACAATCGCTCTGCGCTGCTGGTAAACTCTGGATAACATGTTTAATGTAGAATTCCATCTCGTGGGCACGTCGCACAACAGTCGTGAGCGGGCAGTTGTAGGCGGCGCTGCGCTGCCCTGAGAGTGGCAGCATCTGTGGTCGACTTGCGGAAATACCCACAGATGCGGCGCACCTTGGTGAGCAAATCAGACAGATTGGGGTATGTCTTGAGGAACCGCTGAACTATGAGATTGAACACGTGGGCCAGGCATGGCACATGTGTCAGTCTGCCGAGTTGCAGAGCCGCCACCAGGTTACGCCCATTGTCACACACAACCATGCCAGGCTTGAGGTTCAGCGGTGCCAGCCACACATCGGTCTGCGCCGTGATGCCCTGTAACAGTTCTTGGGCGGTGTGCCTTTTGTCACCTAAGCTCAGCAGTTTGAGCACCGCCTGCTGGCGCTTACCCACGGCACTGCTGCTGCGCCTAGAGCTACCGACTCAAGGCGCCGTGCCCACGGATGGTAATTCGGTGGAGGAGGAGGGGTCGTAGGAGAAGGAGGAGGCATAGTACGTCTGAGAGACCGTGACCGAGGTAGGCCCCGCAATCCTCGGTGTGGGCAGTACATGAGCGGCCCCAGGGTCATTCTCGGTCCCAGCCTCCACCAAGTTAACCCAATGTGCCGTCAGTGAGATATAGTGTCCCTGCCCGGCAGCACTTGTCCACGTGTCCGTGGTTAGGTGGACCTTCTCAGAAACAGCATTGGTCAGGGCACGGATGATGTTCTGTGACACGTGCTGGTGTAGGGCTGGGACGGCACATCGGGAAAAATAGTGGCAGCTGGGGACCGAATACCGAAGGGCAGCCACCGCCATGAGATTGCGAAAGGCCTCGGTCTCTACCAGCCTATAGGGCAGCATCTCAAGGCTAAGTAATTTGGAGATGTGGACGTTGAGGGCTTGGGCATGTGGGTGGAACTGTATTTCCTCTTGCTCTTCAGCGTCTGCTGTAAAGACAGCTGAACTCTGCGCTGGGACACGTTGGTGGACACTGTGGAGGATCGTGGAGGCGAAGGTGTGGTTTACCGGTGGGAGGCGCTCGTGCCGGGGTCCTGGGCAGGGGGTTGACTAGCAGAGCCAGCGAGTGACGCAGGGGGTTGACTAGCAGAGGCAGCGAGTGACACAGGGGAAGGAGCAGTGGTGTGACCCGCAGGATGTGGTGAACGGCCTTGGTTCCATTGAGTGGGGTGTTTAGCACTCATATGCCTGCGCATGCTGGTGGTGGTTAGGCTAGTAGTGGTGGCACCCCTGCTGATCCTGGTGTGGCACAGGTTGCACACCACAGTCCGTCGGTCATCCTCACTTTCTTTAAAGAACCTCCAGACTTGCGAACATCTAGGCCTCGCCATGGGAGCTTCACTACGTGGAACAGTTGCTGCTGATGCACCAGCTTTGGCCCTGCTTCTCCCTCTGGCCACTCCACTGCCTTTTACAACCTGTTCTGGTGCAGCACTCGCCTCCGCCTCAGAAGCACTGTCTTCACTTGGCATATCAACCCAGCTTGGGTCAGTCACCTCGTCATCCTCCGATTCCTCAGTCTGCTCCCCCCTCGGAATTCCTCCCCTAACAACAACTTCACCACTGTCTGACAACCGTGTCTCCTCATCGTCTTACACCTTTTTACACACTTCTTCCACTAAGTCAACATTGTCATCATCATCATCACCCACAGACTGCGACAGTTGGAAAACTTGGGCATCGGGAAAGAGGTCAGCAGCAACCTGAGAAGTGGTTTGTGACTCTGGGAAGGGTCCAGAAAACAGTTCCTCAGAGAATGCCGGATCGCATTCCAAATTTTCCTGGGAGGGGGCAGACTGGGGGGAAGGAGGTTGAGGTGGAGGAGCCAGAGGAGTGCTCCCTTGGGTAATGTGGGTGGACTGCGTGGAAGACTGACTGGTGGACAAATTACTTGAAGCATTGTCCGCAATCCACGAGATCAGCTGTTCACACTGTTGTGGTTTCAACAGTCCTCTCCACGTGACCCTGTAAGTTGAGACATGAAGCTAGGGAGTGTAGCTCTGCGGCGTTCCACAGCTCCCTCATCAGCAGGTACTGTCTCACCCTGCCCAGGACCACGGCCTCTGCCCCCTGCAGTAATTGAATGCCCACGCCCAATCCCACGCCCTCGACCCTTAGCCCTAAGGTTCAACATTTTCTGTATATAAGTGTATGATATAAAAAAAAAAATAGACGGGCCTGGTGTACTGAAACCCACAAACTTGTTCAGTCTGGCTTAATTAAGTGACGTACAGAAAGTGTCACCTGGACAGAATATACGGATTGGAGCGAGTGTGCTGAACTGTGACACACAGAAAGGTTACACGCAGCTGAGTAAAATGGATTTGTATCACTGAGCTAAAACAACAAAAAAACAAATTTTTTTATATATTTTGTTTTTTATATTTTTTTTATTTTGTTTTTTTGGGAACGTGGCGTGCAGGAACTATCGGAGACCTAACTCACACCCTGTTAACGGTGGCTATTTAGACTGCGACCCAGACAAATGTCGCACAGAGATTTTTAGGATCAAGCTGTAGACGTTATTGGTAGCAAATGACTTGGTTGTATTCTGTGACGTACAGAAAGTGTCACCTGGACAGTATATACGGATTGGAGCGAGTGTGCTGAACTGTGACACACAGAAAGTTTACACGCAGCTGAGTAAAATGGATTTGTATCACTGAGCTAAAACAACTAAAAAACAAATTTTTTTATATATTTTTTTTTTATTTTTTTTTTTATTTTTATTTTTTGGGAACGTGACGTGCAGGAACTATCGGAGACCTAACTCACACCCTGTTAACGGTGGCTATTTAGACTGCGACCCAGACAAATGTCGCACAGAGATTTTTAGGATCAAGCTGTATACGTTATTGGTAGCAAATGACTTGGTTGTATTCTGTGACGTACAGAAAGTGTCACCTGGACAGAATATACGGATTGGAGCGAGTGTGCTGAACTGTGACACACAGAAAGGTTACACGCAGCTGAGTAAAATGGATTTGTATCACTGAGCTACAACAACTAAAAAACTAATTTTTTTATATATTTTGTTTTTTATATATTTTTTTTTAATTTGTTTTTTGGGAACGTGACGTGCAGGAACTATCGGAGACCTCACTCACACCCTGTTAACGGTGGCTATTTAGACTACGACCCAGACAAATGTCGCACAGAGATTTTTTGGATCAAGCTGTATACGTTTTTGGTAGCAAATGACTTGGTTGTATTCTGTGACGTACAGAAAGTGTCACCTGGACAGTATATACGGATTGGAGCGAGTGTGCTGAACTGTGACACACAGAAAGGTTACACGCAGTTGAGTAAAATTGATTTGTATCACTGAGCTAAAACAACTAAAAAACTAATTTTTTTTTATATTTTTTTTTTAGTTTAGTTTTTTTGGGAACGTGACCTGCAGAAACTATCGTAGAGCTGACTGACACCCTGCTGACGGTGACTATTTAGGCTGCGACCCAGACAAATGTCGCACAGAGATTTTTAGGATCAAGCTGTATACGTTATTTGTAGCAAATGACTTGGTTGTATTCTGTGACGTACAGAAAGTGTCACCTGGACAGTATATATGGATTGGAGTGAGTGTGCTGAACTGTGACACACAGAAAGGTTCCACACTGCTGTGTGCAATGGATTTAGTGTATCACTGAGATTCAGTGTATCACTGAGATATAACATTAAAAAAAAGGGGGTTATATATGGCGATAGCTGCACTACTAGTGCCAGCCAGCCAGCCAAGCCAGGAGACCAAAAAAAAAATGTCTTCTAGCCCTTAGAAGGGCTGTGGGTTCTTTGTGGGTGATTCCTGCCTAACAGACAACTAAATGCAGGCCCTAACACTGTCCCTGAAAGGCAGCAGCTCTATCCCTAACGACATCCAGACGGCATCTGAGCCGAGCACCGCGGCCAGTCACTAGTATATTCCAGGGTCACCTGATCAGGCCAGCCAACCCCTGCTATCGACATGTAAGGGCCCCACGTGATGCTGGGTGTACCGTAGAGTCTCCTTGGCTTGTGATTGGCTGTGTTTACAGGCGCCAAAAAAGCACGATGCGGAAGTTGCCATTTCCTCGAGTATGGCGAGATACTCGTCCGAGCAGCGAGCACTTACGAGTACCCTAATACTCGAACGAGCACCAAGCTCGGACGAGTATGCTCGCTCATCTCTAATAGGGGATCATTTATCAAACTGGTGTAAAATAGAACTGGATTTATATTCCACCTTTCCTTTTGATAGCTTCTTTGGAAAATGAAAGTTGGAATCTGATTTTTTGCTATGGGCAACTAAGCCAGTTCTACTTTACACCAGTTTGATCTCCCCCACACCTGGCCGAACCGAAAATGTATGTATATGTGGGAGTCAAGAGTAGGTCAGGAGACATAGCTGTCAGCCGAATCATCGCCAACATCTATTAAATGTATAGGGCCAACTTTAGACCATCCTCATTCTTGTTTGCTCATTACTGACTGTAGCACAGACAATCCACCACCTAGCTCATAACAAGATTGTATCATGCAATATGAATTTTGCCTGAAGGTTTAGAATATATAATAGTAGTGATATAAAAACTGCTTCTACTGTCTTATGGGTTATGGAAGAAAACTCACCTAGTATATAACTTTAGAAGGAACCTTGTCAAAACAGAAAATAAAATATTGTACAATGACTATGACGTTAGTTCAAAGAGCAAATCAATAGCACTTCAATTAGTACAGACATAAGAAGGAATGTGAAGGAAAGCAATTGACTAATGCAATCCTACAAGACATGTCATATTATATTCCAGTATAAATACTCTGGGGTTTGTGGTAAAATGTGGGCATTGCTGTTTATGACATTCCATGTATATGTAAAGTGTATGAATTGATGAATTGGAGTATTATAATAACACAATCGGAAAGATAATGACTGTAATTGAATAATGTGACTATTATTGAATACAAAGTTGGAGTCTTAAGAGACCGTATAAAGATTTTAATTTGTAAAATATACTTGTAAACTATTTTCATAGAGTCTCTAACAATTTTGTAATGAGTAATTTCCTAGTGTGCAATTATTTAGGACTAAAGTGAAAAAGTTCCCTTAAGCATTATCACAATTTCTGCAATGAACGTTTTAATTGTAGCCAGACTTTGTAACCTTAATATGGCCTGTGTCCTTGTCATAACCTTGGGTTTGAACTTAGCTCATCTGACATGGGAAATTTTTTCTGATGATTACTCCAGTCTGATTTAGGGGAAGTTATGGATCTGCTACTTAGCCATTTATGCTACTATCCCCCACATCTGCTTTCTGTGAATGGCCATTAAACCCAATTCCTATTTCTACACATTTGTCAGTATTTTTGAATTCTATAATTATAAGACTCTGCTAGTGCTGGTTTTAACATAATAATGGCTGGCCAAAGTGATATAATGTACCAGACAAGAAATCTCTAAATATTAGTAGATCTCTTAAATACTTTCTGTGACAAATCATTTTTTTTTTTTTAATTCAAGCAAGCACAGGTGTCCCCAGCAATGAAGGAAAGGATTTATGGTACAATATTTTAAAAATCTAATACTTAATTTCTAGGAAATCCATATCCTAATTGGTAATTTGGGAACTTAGCATTTTGGGAGCAGTTCATTTCTACAGCAAATTTCCTATTGTCACTTATGGTATGTATATTTCATAAAATAATGCACGCTTTGACTTTTCCTGAACTGCAATAACTTACTGTCAAAACTATACAGCTGCTTATTTTTAAATTGGTTTAAGAAGCAATTAGACATGCCTCGTGATGAGAAACCCACAGTATTATCTTGAAACGTTATATAAATAGCATGCAATCGAGGTACAGCATTTTTAGTGGCTTCAAATATTATGTCTATATGCAATCATTTAATAATGCAAACATAAATAGCTAAATTAGCAATCTGTTATCTAAATGTTCATAGCCACATGCACAATGTATTTCACAAACAATCTATAAAATACTTTCAGTGCTGATGTCCATGGTAAATTAATTCCTAATGTTTTCTACCCATTGGACATGCTTGTTCTTGCAAAAAAAATGACGTTTATCTATAAATTAAGGAAAAAATGAGGAAAATAAGAAGTCCAAGATGATGCCACACTAATAATATTACATGTCTTCTTTTTAGATGAAAAGGAGGATTGAATTGCAAAAACATTTCTTAAAAACATTACCTATATTGTCACTATTATGTCTATAACAGTTATGAATAAACACCTAGGTCCTGGTGTTTGACGATTTCTATATGCTTAAAGTGGACCTTTCACCGCTCCTGACATGCCTATTTTATTAGCTTCATGTATTCCCCATGTTATAACAAGTCTGGAGCATCTATTCTTATGGCTCCATGTTGTCCCATTGCTTTATTATTACTACTAGAAGTTAGGAATGAATTGCTAGCAGTCTGCAGTAAGGGTACAGAGGGGTGGTAACAAGTTGGGGTGGTGAAAGGTCCTCTTTAAATGGCAGGTTGGGGCTTCATTATAGACTGTGAATTTGGAACCAAGAGCTTCAATTCAGTCTTAATCACAATCTATTAGAAGGCCTCACTGCGGTAACCAGTAAAGGTCTAAATCACTAGGCTGATATCTTGCTAGCTGTTATCACCAGGCTGTTATGGGGAAACTGCTGTCTCATCAATTCATGTGTGCCTCTCAAGCCTTGTTCACAAGTCAGTTTTTTTGATCAGTTATTTCTAAAACAGATGGAAATAACTGATCAAATAACTGACATGTGAACAAGGCCTTTCCACCTATGTAAGTACTGTTAAGTCTTAACCCCTTCCTGTTTTGCAGGGTAACAATACATCACAGTTGATGCTCAATAATGTACTAGCATCGTGCATAGGTTCAGGAGCTGTGCCCATGCCATCCCTTTTGTAACACAGCTGGCACCCCACTCTAACATCCAGGATTTCAGATAACACCAATCTAAGTTGTTTAACTCCTTAAATGCCATGGTCAATGTTGACCAGGGAGCCCAAGTTGATAGAAAGAAGGAGGGAGCCCCATCTTTCACCATGCTTGTCGTTCCATAATGCAATTCTCAGGTGTTGAGGGGTTGCTCTAGCAGTTATATAGGTATGCCTATTCAAGCTTCTGAATTTAACTGGATTATTTTCTTCAGTATGGTGATTGGGCAGTATTATGCACTGTGGTATTTGGTTTGGCTGGGGTGGTATTTTGTGCTGCACTATGGTATTGCTGGCCCCGCCTACTTCTGTTGTCCCTGTCTATTTGTGTTGTCCAGTCTTATGTCAATATGAGCTTCTCTACAACATAGGCCCACTTTTAGGTTTTTTCCCCACGGCCAATTTAGGTTCCTAGTCTGCCCCTGGCCGTGTCTTGATCCCTGATTGCCCAGCCTGTATTGGGCCTTACTGACCAATCGTTTTTCTTCCTTTTTCATCGTTGCCTTCCAAGAGCTATAACTTTTTTATTTTTCCATCTATATAGCTATATGAGATCTTGTTTTTTGCAGAACAAGTTGTAGTTTTAATGGTGCCACTTTGGGGTACACATAGCTTTCTAATTAACTTTTATTAATTATTTCTGGGGGCAAGATGGGAAAAACAGCAATGCTGCCACTGAGTTTTACGGCATTCATTTTTCGGTATAAATAACATAATATCTTTATTCTCTAGGTCAGTATGATTACAGGGATACTAAATACATATAGTTTTTTTTTTTTCTTTTTACTACCTTGGTTCAATAAAACTTCTTTTTTTTTTAAAGGAAGAAAATCTTTTTGCATCACCGCTTCACAAGACCCATTACTTTTTTTTATTTTTCTTTCTATTGAGTTGTGTGAGGGCTTTGTAGTTTTCATTGGTATCATTTTGGAGTAAATGGTGCTATTTATCATTTGTTAATTAAGTTTTTCCAGTGGCAACTAAGTATAAATTAGCAATTCTGTAATATTTTTTAATTTTTTTACGGCATTCACTGCATGATATTTATGTAGTGCTGGTTGTTATGGATGCAGCTATACCAAACATATAGGGGAGATTTTTTTTTCCATTGAAAAGCGTATTTTCAATAGAAAAAAAGCTTTTTTTTCTGACATTTTTTAAATTTAATAAATTTACACGCATCGGCACCACACAATCACATTTGCGGGGTGCCAATGGGAGGCAGAGGGAGTTCTGTATTTTGTGGAACGGAACAGCTGGCCTCTAATAGAACAGTCCTATCCTTGTCCATAATGTAGACAATAATAGGACATGTTCTGTTTTTTTACGGAACGGAAATATGAACATACTGTATGGAAACGCAATGCACACGGAGTAACTTTAAATTTTTTTTGCGGACTCATTGAAATGAATATTTCTGCATACAGTCTGCAATAAAAGCGGAACGGACACAGAAAGAAAATACGTTTGTGTGCATGAGCCCTTACACTGATTAAAATCAGCCTAGGGGCAGACAGGCTGGCCAGAGGTGCAAGACAAATTGGATTCAGCCACACCTCCAGCTCCAGTACAACTGCAAAAAAAGGGATTAGTCAGCACATCCCAATGCACAGATGCACACTGCCATGGCACGCTGTGATGTGGCCTTATGGATGCTCCAAAGACAGGATCCGTTGTGTTTTTATTTTTCGGTTCTTTTGACAGATCAAAAGAAGGGTAAAATAAACGGTGATGTCAACAAGGCCAAGGGGACACTGGTGGCCCCAGAACAGAAGGATGGCAACAGCATGATAAGTCAATGTAGTGGCCCAGTCACAGAGTGAGGAGGGTGGAAACAGCATGAAGAGTCAACACTCTGGCCAGTCACAGAGTGGAGAGGCAGTAGAAGATGGCAGCAGACGCAGCAGGTGTGTGTCATCAGGCGGGTGGCAGCATCAGAATAGTGGCTGAAGCATGTGGCTAGAAGTAACAGGCCATATTTCACATTGTTGTGGTGTGGCAGCACACTTCAGTCAGAACATTACTGACAGAATAATCTAGTCTGATACATCAGGCACCGGTGTGTGGAAATCCTGACTGATACATGCCTGATTCATCTTTATAAAGGTTCTTTAAAGAGTTCTCTTTGGGGTAACTATGCCCCCTGCCACACTAAACACCCGCTCTGTTGCAACACTACTGGCTGGGCAGGAAAGCTTGTCCAGGGCAAACACAGCCAGCTGCAGCCACAATTCAAGTTTGGCTGCCCAGTAGTCCAGGGGATCTTGGATCTGGGATGACAGGGTAGAGTCTGAGTATGCCACTACTTGCTGGTGCCTGGTTTCTTCAGTAAGTGGGTGAAGAAACCTGCTCATCAGAGACTCAAGACTCAAGTTGATGCTGATGGAGCTGGTGCTGCTTCTGCCCCCCACCCCTCCTCCAGCAGTCATAACTGTGGAGCGTGAGCACAGAGGGTTCACCTAGTCAGACCTTTGTGAGAATGGGAGATGGCACACATAGGCAGCAACCAACTGACTACATAGGATGTCTTGATAGTAGCTGAGGTTATCATCCCTCTCAGAAGGTGGAAAAAAGGTCCCCATTTTGGCCTGGTAGCGACGGTCTAACATTGTGGAGAGCCAATAGTCATCCCTCTGCTGAATGGTAATAATGTGGCTGTCACCATGCAAGCAAATCAGCATGCACCTGGCCATTTGCACAATCGAATCAGAGGGACTCTATGCCTCTATCTCCACTGCATACTGCCACGGTCTGTCAAGTTCATCTGCCTGGTCTTCCCTATCGCTTTCCAGCTTCTCATGCTCCTCCTGTTCCTCCTATACCTCTCCTGTTGCTTGGGCAGATAAACCACCTATTTCAGTATAGAATTCCAGGGCATTAATGTCCTCCTCTTCGTCCTCCAGTTCACCCCCCACAGGGCTAATGTCCCTCATGTCTTCTGGCCAGCCAGACTTATCAGCATCTGCTCCAGGACATGAAGGAATAAAATTACATAATTCATCCCATAGTGTGGTCAAATGACAAAGAAAGTGGACTCCTCAAAGGGCCTGAGAATATGGGAGGTGTCATGCATGAGCTGCCGCTGGCTAACATTGAAGTTACACAGTTGCATCATCAAAAAATCGTTTAGTTGGTCCAACATGTGGAGAGTGGAGTTCCAATGGGTGGAAATGTCATATATAAAGCGATGTTGGGGAACACCACTCTGCCTTTGCAGCTCAAGGAAGGCATTTTTTACATGGTAAGAGTGGCTGAAGTACATGCACAGTTTCCTGGCCATGTTCAAGACATCTTACAGTTGGGTGGAAGACTTTGGGAAACAGGTTACAACCAGATTAAAGACATGTGCCATGCAGGGTACATAGGTCATCCCTCCTTGATGCAGAGCCTACAGAAGGTTCTTCCCATTATCAGTGACCATAGTTCTTCACTTGGCAAGGAGAAAGCCAGGATTCAATTTCTTTGTTGATGATGCTGAGCAATTTCTCCCTGGTGTGACATGGTGCAGAGGTGCAGAACAGCGTGTCACAATGCAGTGCTTTGCATAGTTAGTATCCAGGAGAACCACTCAGAACTGTGCCTACATTGGAGGCTGAGGACAAGGTGGATGATAAGGAGGCAGAGCAGGTAATTGGTGTCGGAATCAAAGCATGAGACCGTGGAGCTGGCATTGCCATCATCTGTCCAAGTTGCTGGTGTGCTTGAGCAGGAACCACATTTACCCAGTTGGTCGTAAAGGATAGATAATATCCTTTACCATGGTTATAGCTCCACAAGTCGGCACTGCCATAAACTGTACCAGACACTGACAGGCTCAAGGACTGGCCCATCTTCTTCTGTACGTATGTGTATGGGGCTGGTACAGCTTTTTTAGAGAAGTAGTCAAAGCTTTGAACTCTGCACCTTGGCTTGGCACAAGCCATCAGTTCTCTGAAATGTGCAGAGTCAACCACATGGAAAAGGAGGTACATGCAGCTTTTGCATCATTAGATGAGTGCACGCATACTGTTGCTTCTTTGCAATCATCTCGGTGATCGATTGTTGGCCCAACGTGTGATGAGGGGAAGGAGGAGCATCAGGACCAGTAGACAATAGGAAGGAAACACAGCCCCCTTCTCAAGAGGTGGTGGAGCCTTGACTGCTGAATAAGGGGTGAGAGATGCGTCAGGCTGTACCACTACATATGCTCCATGTGTTGATGCAGGGCAGTCACCCTGGCTGCGCTTCACCTTCTGCCCACAAATATTACAAATGGCCATGTTGACGTCCTCAAGTGACTTGATCAAAAATTTGGCGAGTATGGCATTTTACCCCTAAAACTCCTGAGTAGCAGATGGTCTTCCCTGGGCACGCTTGGCTCCAGATCTTACACTGCTGCTACCCTTCTAGCTCATGTCCATGCTTTCACCCTGCTGGCTCAGCCTTATGCTGCCACCTTGCCCCTGTCTCATGAGCAAGCTGCCACCCTCACCCTCTAATAATGATGATAAAGTCCCCTCTTCAACGGGCTCCCACGTGTTATCAGCTACATTATCATCCACTACAGTCTGCTCTTCACCCTCACCAATCTCATGGCTGCTTTCCTGAATGCTGAAAATACCACTCTCACTTAACTGTCATCTTCGTTACTTGCACACCTACAGGAGGAAGCAGCGGACCTCTCCTCCAAATCTGGGCTGGGCAGTAGCTGCTGACTGTCCTCAATTATATCTTATTTGCTGAAAAGCTGAGCAGAACCAGCTGCATACATTAATTGCCTGGTAGAAGGAGCAGCAAAGAAAAGAGGAAGGTTTAGAACAGGTGAAGGCACAGAGTTTAATCCTGGGCCATGCCAACTATGTGTGGTATTAGAGGAACCAATAGTCTCCTGGCTGTGGGTGTCTGATGTCAGTAGAGATGATGTTGTAGACAGAGTCCACCATTCCAGGACAGTGGGATCAGTCGTCAAAATGCGACTGCTGGATGACAGTGGCGGCTGTGGCCTGTTGCTGTGGCTGCTGCTACCACCCCCTTCTTCTGTTGCTTCTTCTTCCAGCTCCAGCAACATTTTTGCCATTGCCAATTTCTTTGGAGGGCCCTGGCAACTGCCTGTTGGAAATACTTTACTGTAATACTAACTGTATATGTAAAATAAGTTATTCAATGCCAATGGGGACATCCCATTAACAGTGAACAAGAAAAGTTATTCATCCTAATTTGAGAATCAAGGCCTGATAGACTTGTTTATCTACTAAACAAGGTGGACACCCCAATAACAGTAGAACTAAACAGCTTACTCACCCCAATTTGAGAATCAAGACCTAACTGAATTGCTTATCTATTAAACAAGGTGGACACACCAATGACAGTAAAATTAGAAAGCTTATTCATTCCAATTATAGTATCAAGGTGTAATAGAATTGTTTATCTATTAAACTAGGTGGACACCAGAATAACAGTAAAAGTAGACAGCTTATTTACCCCAATTTGAGAATCAAGGCCTAATAGAATTGCTTATCTATTATACAAGGGTGACACTGTTTAATTAGATAGCTCTGTGCTCTATACAGGGATAGTTGCAAACTGCTTACAGTCCCTGCATTGTCCCTGCAGTCTTCCTATGCTCACCTCATGCTCTCCCTACAGTTTGTAAAAACAGTCCCTTACACTTTAAATTTCTTTAAATATTCTGTAAAATTCTCTAATCTAATTTTAGAAATGCCCTTGTCAAAAGCCACCATTGTAGAATTAAGTTGAAAAAGTAGTTATATAATGTATAATGTATAATGCACACACTGTATAAGGCTAATATTATATTAGTAGATCATGCAGGCGAGGAGGGAAACGATCTCCACAGTATGGTGAGGAGCTATCGCTAATTCTATTGCTCATCCCCATACTGAATCACTGTTTGCTGGCAGTAGATTGTGATTACACAGAACAATCTGTCACCAGAAAACAAGGATTTTTAAACCGGTTGAAAGATTCAAAAAAACAGATGAACGAGGAAAAGCTGGGCAGCAGATCAATATATAGTTTTGGTGAAAAAGATTCAGTAAAACTTTGTAATTTATACATTTACATCTTTGTTTGTTCTTATTCTTAAGACCACCTCTGTGAACAGCTCTCAATCTGCTCAGCGTCTCCTGATCAAACAACTCATAGATACACAGTAAGAAAATGCCGATAGTCAAGGGTGTGTCAAACATAAAAATTGCAATGCAGACTGAACAATCAAGCCTCAAAATATAAGTCTACTAGAGGAGTTTCAGTCAAGACAAAAAAGTGGGGTAATGATAAAAAAGAGATAGGAGAATTGTAATGGAAAAAGAGGGTGGTTGGAGGATGTTGGGCTGGTGGGAGAGTGGCAGTGACCTTGGGACATTAGTTCTAATCTTAAAAATTATTGACCCAAACTCAGAAGATGGATATAGTCTTGGGAGCCTTGGAAAAAGATACATGTGGTCTAAGAAGCAATATAGGAGTCATGTTTGTCTGGGTAATGCAGTGAGTTCCTACATCCTCAACTTTATGAATCCAGTTGGTCAAGGAGGGTGGTGTCATGCATTTCTACTGAGCTGGGATGCAGAACGTGGCAGCATTAATAAGGCATTTGAGTATCAATTTTCAAATCATTTTAGGTAGTTAATGTGAAAGTCAGACTACAGAGCAAAATAGCAAGGCAGCAATTTTTATTTTAGCTGTACCCATGAGAATATTAAATATTGCAGGAGAAAAACAAGCCTAGCAAAAGTATATCATGAATGTGTTTATTTATAGTTGTACTATGCATTTCTTACAGTAATCACCTGTCAACAAGTGACCAATCATTCCACAAGCATTACACAGTGCCTATTGAAACCATTGAGTAATCAGATAAATACACATGCCGAATCTGATGAAGAGAAAGATACGTGGTGTAAACCACCAGCTCATTGATGGTGGTCCCAAAAGAATGGTTTCCCATCATTAACTCAGAATGCCCTGATGAAGGAGTTAGAAAATTGGCCTTCTATACAGCAGCGCAATCAAATAGAGCAATCATTCGTTTATTGATCCCAATATATGTGTACCTTAAAGGGGGTTGTCTAAAAGAGGCTGATCTGTGAGTCAGACTTATGTAGCCCATGAACAATGGAGTGATTTATGAAAAAGCATACCCTTTTTCCTGTGTCAGACAACCGCTGTAATCACTTATTCTCTAGAAAATTGCAATATATTCGTGTCTCAATAATTCTGACCATTTGCCCTGGTTATATTTCTTATGTTATGCATCTGCTATGATCTTTATGTTGCACTTTACAATAGGACATTATTGTCTGGCTCTCATTCTGCACTAAGTTTCATACTGATGTTTTCTGATATTATTTTTTTGCTGTATTTTGCTATGCTGAAAATGTTTCAAAAATGATCAATCTATTTATTTATTATTATAATATTGAGAACCATCATTTTGTCTCCATGGAGACAAATGTTAAAGTGTCTCCCACCCAACCTGACATCAGGTGTGTACAGATGATTCTGCATACTGGGTGGTATAGTTACCAGGGTAACTGTGTAATGCCAGGAGAGTATCATGTATGGGTCCAATTAATTAACATTGGACCCATGCATGATACTTTACAGGTGTCTACTCCCACATGATGTCAGGTTGGACAGGAGGTACACTTTATAGGGAGACTGTCACCTAGTTTTTACTAATATCTTCTGGCTCTTTAGTGAATGTTTAGGAAAAACACTTTTAATTATTTGAAAAACAGCTTCTAATTTCCCAGCGTGGCAGGCTTTTGAAAAATGCCCAAGCCTACCACCTTTCTCCACTTATATGAGTACCAGGCTGATAATGTAAGGGTGTTGTATCACTAAATTTCACGCAGACACCCTATGCTGCACTCCCAGCACCTCTGCAGCTCCTTCACTTGCCCACAATAAGGAAGGAACTGTATAGTTGCCTGGACTGCAGCTCAGGGTGCCTGCGCAAGATTTGGCAATGCATCCCTGATATTAGGGGAGAGAAGGAAACCTGTGTAAGCTTAGAGAAGAACACATTGGGGAAGTTCAGCATGGTACTGATGTAAGTGGAGAGGAAAGGAGCAAACAGCAGTGAAGGGTGACAGGTTTTGACACTTTAAAAGTAAAGCCCAACCTGCTGGCCATTTGGGAGCCATTTTTCAAAGCAAAAAAAAAAAGTTTTTTGCTTAACATTTGCTAAAGAGCCAAAAGATTGAAAGATATGTCTATCAAGCTTGCACAACAGTATTGGTTTGTGAGCTTTGTGAATTTTTGTGCACACCTACGATAACCGTAAGTTTCCCAAGCCTTCTTTTCACTTAGGAATGCTTATTGTTAATAAATATTTGCCTCATCACTATTCCACCACCAAGTCTTACCTGTGTCTGAATTAACTGTGCACTGCCTGGATCTCTAAAAAACAAAATTGTAGTCTTGGTGACTGTTCAGATTATATATGTGGTTTTCCTCCGTGTGTTTTATGTACCCTGAGCTTCTAGCGTTTGCACCAGAATCCCTGACCCCAGTGGGTTAGCTGCCAGCTACACTGGGACAATCCAAGGAATTAGCAGTCCGGTTGCTTCCTGCAGTGAAGTCCAAATCCTTGTATATAGGTTAAAGGGTGAATACCAAGGTAGAACCAGAATAATGTCTGTAGAATTTAACCCGAAGCCAAGCTGATTAGTTGGCACAGTGGTTTTACACTTGCTGATCCGTAACAATGAATTTGCAAATTTTTACAATTTTTACAGCTCCACACTAGCTCCAAGTTATGAAGAGCCAGGATATGGCACCCACAGAAGCATATGGGATCATGCTTTAGAAGCCTCCCATTTCACATAGAGACTGACAGAGGTCAGAAGTAACCGGTCCCAAAAAATGAGCTCCACCCAAAGCAGAGTTCCCAATGTACTATAGTGTTATATGGACACATTGTATGATGGTGTGTGGTATAGCACATTCAACAGATCCATAGATACTCCATGCCTCCACCATGTAGGCTCTTAAGAATTGAATGAGAGTTCATCATGAAAGGTATTAGAAATTTATTTTTAAAAAGTAGACCATTTCATTTATTGGCTATAAACTTTTTCTGAAACTTACATAAACTTTTGCAACAAAAATATAACCATTATATGGAACTAGTTAAATAGCTGGTTGGTTTCTGGTGTTTAGAAATCATCACTGGCTATAAATTAATAAGCTAATTGTACATACAGGCTGTCTAATAGAGGTGTGTGACAGATTCCAGCTGTGTATTTGTAGGGATAGACTGCTGTTGAACTCATTACAACTAACAGTTTGACAGACGTAATGCGGTCCTAAATGTAATGATTACAACACGCTTAAAAGCAGTACTTGAAACATGGTCAGGGAATGGTTCTCAGCTGCTTGGGTGTTAACTTGATGTTATATCAAGTTGCTTAATGGTAAAAAAGCATTACAGCATATCATATTTTTAAATGGTGGCGTTTAAAAAATATACATCATCACATACGTTTCCAAAATTCTTTTCAAACAGGTTCCTTCTGTGCTCAGTTTCTTCTTTAAGTACTGATACATGTGTGTTTCTTTTGTGTGAATCTGTGTGACCTCTTAATGCTGAATGGGTACTTGAGTGAAATTTTTCAGCTTTGTAATTAATGACCTCAAGTTGAGGCCACCTGTTCATACAAGTTTTGTGGTTTCCATCTTGACTTCCAAGACCTAAAAGAGCAATTATTAAGGTTGTTTCATTTCCCATTGCCTCAAATAGCTTTTATTCTTATTTATTTGATAACAAATGAATAAACTGGAAAGTGTACTCTCAAACTGGATATGTATATATGGAATGTAGGTGTTCAGAGGGCAGGGGGAAGTTGTAGTTATTACAGAAGAAAATTAATTTGGACAAGTAACTAAAATTAATATGTACCATCCTAATCTAGACATTGCTGTCTAGTATGTACTTTTGTGGCAATTTATGTACAGTTTTTACTAGGTTGAAAGAAAAGTTGTTTCTTTACATTTTGTTACATTTTGTTACATTTCTCCATAACCATAAGATCATAATGATAATCATTCAATTTGGCAAACCAGTTTTTAAAAATGTGTCTTATCATTCAAATGTACCATATTATTATCATTTGTATTGACAAAATACATGTATGATGGGAGAAAATTACCATGCAGAACAATTTTAGTAAGTTTTGCAGAGGTCTGCTTTCCCAAAATGTGTGCCAAATTTATGAACTGTTGCACAATGTTTGATAACTATCTGCATTTTGTATTATATTTTGTACCCCATTAACCATAATGTATGGGTTATCCCTTCTACAGCTTCATGTAATTATGGTTAATTAAGTTGTTTTAAAGGATAGCTTCAAACAATCAAGTAGAAATATTTCTCTTGCAGCAAAATAGAGCTGCCTCAACTTTATATGCAATGGGCAGTCTAAATGAATGAGGGATGTCATTGTATTCTTCTTTGTATTCTCTGTGCATAGATGTGGGATATCATTTGGACAATTTGCACATATTTATACAATTTGTCATCATTCTGTCTTTGCAGTTTTGAGAACTACAAGATTTGCCTTCAGGCTAACTTTTTCTCTGCACAAAATACTCTGTGAGAATCACATGTCAGCTGCAGAACAATTTTAGCAATTTCAGTTTCAGGTAAACAGCAGACCTATTTCTCATATGCAAAGTCTAAAAAAAGTGAAAGAAAAAATATGTAAACCTGAGACAAGGTAACCTAAAACAGGGAAAAGTATTTTCTAAATTTGGCAAAGTCAATTATTTTCACTATAGGTTACACAAAAATAATGACACTGACATTGAGTTGTGGTACGAACCTAATGGAATTTCATGTGTACAGATCAATGTGTTGTAAAGGGAAAGATAAAAGTCTTCCACTGCTTAATAACTTTACCTTGAAGCATTTTGTGTGATAAATGTATTGAAGTAGTCAGTCATAGGCTGCACCTGCAGAACAAATAACTTTCTTCCTGCACTGATCTCTAATTTTCTGGGCCCCAATGCCAAATCTGTAACAGCTTTCTTTAGGGGCACAGATTGGATTTGATATCCCTGGCACAAGGCTAGGGTAGCACAGTGACAATCACTGTTATGGGAGGAGGTTATAACAATGTGTCTTTCACTCTTACGTGGATGTTATGCCTATCACTGGTGTAGGGACCCTGGGCCGTTATTAGTGAAATACGCAAATGTTCAATTATCTTGATATTTCCACCAGATGCTTCACAAAACAATACCAATTCATTCACTCCCGTCTTTATTGTTTGAGCTTAGAAAGCCCCTGTTGTATTTCATTTTTTAGGACAAGTTATACAGTGAACACTGTGTACGGGACTGGTACAGCACCTGTTCAGTCAATTTGTATCCTTCAGTTCCATTTTGTCATCTAACTTAAATGGATCCTGCCATCCATATAAGAACCCCAAAAATGAAGTGTATGGTCCATCAATAAACATACTTTTAATCCCAGTTCATTTTAAAAAACACTGAATGTACCTCTGCAGTCCTTATCAAAAACTTTCTTTTTTGTTTATCTCTCTCAATTATATATTTTTAATTTTTTTTCTCTTCCCTCTCCCTTTTAATCTCTTTATTGACATATGTAGTAATGGGTATACTCATGGTTGACAAGCAGCCTGTTTAAAAATGCATAGCATCATAGCATTTGTTATGCTTTTTTAAAATTGAAAAATGTCATAGAATAAAAAAAAAAATCAGTAGCTTGTTCTGAACTAGCACCTAAAAAATCTCGCTTTTTTGTTAGCAGTGCAGTGCGGAAACTCACGGACAAGGCAAGAGATGTGCAGCCATTTAAAAGTAGTAGTAGAGGTACCAGGGAGAGTAGTAGTTGTGGCAGCAACAGCTGCAGTGCAGTCAGAAACACAATGAACAGGCAGACAGCGGTGGTTACATCATTGGGCGAGTGATAAATTGCCAGTGTCAGCAATGGCAGATCTATTGTTGGTCAGTAGGTGGAGATATGTGGAAATCCTCAGAGATCCATGTACCTTATTCATTTTGCTAAAGTTTTGGAAACTTGTGCAGGATGTGAAAACACAACCTGCCACTCTGAAAACCTACTCTGGGACACTGCAGGATAGTATAGCAATAGAAAACTGGGCCAGTTCCAGCCACTGTTCCAATCTGCCTTCCCTCCATGAAGTCACAGAACAGGGTATGTGTTGAAGAAAGGACACAGTCCAGATATGACTGGACCTACTTGTTCAGGAGTCTGCTGATGTGTGTCAAGTTGGCGCAGCAGTGGGAAAAACAGTTCCATCTTGAAGCAAACTGAACTGGCTGTGGCTTCTGCTACTTGTACTAGAGCCAGCATTAGAGTGGTTACTTAAATTTTGGTGAATGTGCAGGACTACGCTACATTTGCAGAATGGGACAATTTTTACAGACAACTGTCAAGAAGTACTGTTGCTTGATGAACTCAATTTTTGTGAAGGCACAGAAACTGTGCTACATTTGGAGAATAATGTAACAAGTTTTGCGGACAGGCGGTCAGAAGTGATAATGCCTGTCCGTCTAATTAAATTTGGGAGAAGACAAGTAATAGAGCCACATGTAGAGAATGATGAGACAACTTTTGAATTACATTTGGGTGAAGGTGCAAAACTAGACAATGATGACACAAGTTTTACAGACAGCTGGACAGAAGTACAAATGCCATAGGTAAGAAAAACATTGGGTTAAAGGTGTGCAACTGCACCACATTTGGAGGACAATACAAGTGGCAAGAAATGATAAAGCCTGCTGAATTAAATTTTGGTGAAGGCACAGAATTGGCCCACATTAGCAGAACAAGACAATATTTAAGGACAGCTGTCAAGAAATAATAATGCCTGCTTAATAAAATTGCAGTGAAGGCGCAGAGCTGCACCAAATTTACAACTAACTGGTATGGCAGCAACTGCACCACCATCAACTTGGCCAGGTGGGAGTTGCTTCAATAAGGCCCTGATACATTTGATTGTAGAATTATTTTAATCCTTAAGATCTTGCACACGGAAGAGGTTTTGTGTGCCAGCCCTATGGAGTTGAACTGCCATGTGGAAGATGCACACACAGTGCTAGTAGAGATGAGCGAATCTTTTCGCTGCTTCGTAGATTCGTATCGAATCTTGGAAATTTTCAGCTGCGAAGCGAATCCGAATTTCTTTGGATTATTCTTAAATCTTCGCAAAATTTAACACGCTAAAGATGCGTACGACATACGTATGAAACGTAAGAAATGTACGCATCCAGCGTGAGGCGGGACAATGACGATACGCCCACGCAAGAGCGGGAAAGTGTAGACACGCCCCTCTCAGAACTGGAAAAAAACAGCCCGGCCCACCGGGATCTAACTGTTTTGCACGTATAGGGAGTGAAGACTCTTCCCTCAGTACTCCACCCTCCTCTGAAGTCTGAACCAGTTTAGACCAGTGCTGACCTCAGAGCAAGAGACAACCATCATGGCTAAAAAACAGCTGCGTCCAAATTGGAACAAGATGTATTTTGGGGACAACTTACCTGAACCACCACCCACTCAAGACATCAGGATGTCACAACTCTCCCAGAGAAACACAGCTTCAGTGCCCTTTTCGTCCTTACCACCTGCTGAGGTTGCTGCGACTCGTGAGGCAGCTGGGGCATCTGCTGTGGCTCGTGCGGCTGGAATGTCTGCTATGAGTGGTGTGGCTGGAGCGTCTGCTGTGGCTCGTACGGCAGAGGTGGCTAGAGCATCCACTTTGCCGCCCAGGAGGAGATCCACCCCTTCCATACACCAGAACCCAATTGTTTCACAATCTGTGATGGCCCAAGCACAGACCCTCTGGAACTATAAAACCGCAGTGGAGAACTGGGTCATCCAGGTACTCGACCACCCTAGACTGGGAGATCCTTCATTGGGACGCCGAAATGGAACTGTGCTTTGGTTTTCCGTTGGGAAAGGGTCTGGCTTCCTGCAGGATGACGAGGATAGAAAGGAATATTTTGTGGGCCATAGGTTGGTGAAAAGGCCATACCTGCCACAACATCATCATAGCCTGTACGTGGGGATCAGGTGGAGTACACCCCCATGGCGTCCCTGAAAGGCCCATTTGCGACCGGGGTTACCCTCCTTTCAAAGCCTCTGGTGCCTACAACGGAACCAGAAGTGTGGCCGGATGAATCACCAGGTCCAGGATGCTTGCGCTGCCTGCAGGAGTTCCCAGATGGCATCCTACGGTTCAGGGAAAAGCCACAGCCTCAGCCAGAGCCTCTGATTCCTGGACTGCCAGCACCACCACCACAGTCCTTACAGCTGGGTCAGCTGACCACGTTATTGTTCCCCTTCCAATCCACGGTCATCCACCAATACTAGCTGCCATGGAAGATGAAGCCAGTAGCAGCCATGGAAGCTGGGTCTTCTTCCCTGGATGCAACCTTTCCGGAACCGCTGCAGCCGGAAGTCCCTACCCCTGCTGTCCTGGCAGGAGCTTTCGGAAAAGCGAAAATGGCTGCAGTGCTCACCAGCGTCACCACTACCCGGACCCAGTCAAGTCCAAATTCAGGAAGAAAAGAGCACTGGAGTTCCACCACCGCAGCGAGCATGGCCTACAAGAAGCAGGAGCGTCCTCTGATGAGGTTCAGCAGCAGCTCGAGCAAGGAGGAATTCAGGTCCCTCATATGAGGAACCCAACTACTGGCAGTGTCAAGGACACTGGAGGAGGACCTATGGGAGCCACACCATGGACTGCACCTGACGGGTGAGATACTAGTTGGCAGTTGTTTTTGTTTAGTTTCTGTTGTGCCCGTTTGGCTCTCACCCAGATGGGCATGACTGTCAGGACTCCCCCCATTCTGTAGAAAATTCCCTGTTGCGCCGAAGTGCGTCTATTTTCCTTTTTACCCCCTTCTCAGGTTATTTGGGAGCCCCCTTGGCAAAAAAGGTTCTCCATTTGCTGCTATTCTCTATTATCAACTAATCAATGTATCACTTGTGAACGTTCCTGAATATAAATACAACTAAGTCTGAATAGAACGTTAAAATAAAATAATAAATCTTTATTCAAAAACACTTAAAAGTCTATGTCTTATTATTTATCAGACTTTTGTTTTAGAAAGTCCCTGTGGGTGTGTACGATATGTATATGTTCCCTACTGGCAAATATTATCTCAGGCCATAAAGGGACACCCAAATATCAGGGTAGTCTAGAAACAGCTAAATGTAGTGCTAAGGTTGATCACTACTGTACCATACTAGATACATAAAAGAGTATCGCCACCTCCAAGGTAAGGGAGAGCGATAAATACCGCTAATATGATAGTCTGAATGGGCTATCAAAGCATAACTGTGGTATCTACCAAGCATCTATGGTGTGTGTTCACCGTGCTATATGTAGATTACCGCTAACAAGTTATGCCATATGTAGTTGCTGACCCCGCTCAGCTATCCCCCCGTACGACGCGTTTCTGTGCAGTCTATAGCGCCACACTTCATCAGGAACAAGAAAGTTACTAATACACAAGAGCAGGTAAGTAGCGCCACATAGTAGCGTGGTTGCGCGGTAGCAAGTCCGGCGCTGTGATGGCCATGCCCGGCCATGCACACGCCGAGGCTATAAGACTTAGACCCCTCTATTATCCATGTGGATTACACATTACCTGTTTGGATTACAATTTTAACTCATGTGGATTACAATTGAATTTTGGAATATGTGTTCCAGACAGACAGTGTTTTATCATGCCAACTAGGAGCCATAAGGAGAGACTCAAACGTATATCTGAGCTTTTTATGCTTGCAAATGTGAAATTGATTGCACTAAATTGTTTGCAAACTTATGTCTTTGCTGTATTTTAGCTACACTGTTTTTAATGGTTCAGCACTTTAGCCTATTGTGTGTATTCTTTTTCTGGTACTGCAATGTGTCCTATTATGCACTTATTATACGGTGTTTTTAGTAAATTATTCACTTATTGATAGCTAGCAGCAGTGAGCACCTTATATTTCTAGTTCATATGGACTGCCTCTAAAGATTGTACGCTGCTGCCTAGCCTTGTGCATGTGACGCATTCGTGCGTCAATAGTACGCTAAGGGTTGGTACGCACTTTTGTACGCTATTGCGTACTTTTAACTACGCTGACTGTACGTACGTAATTTGGGCAGGAATGTTCGCAAAAAAAATTTTATTTTTTTTTTACATAGATTCGACGAATACGTTCGTTTAAATACGAATCTTGTCAGAAATTCGGCGACTATTCAGCGAAGCAAATTTCGAATGATTCGCTCATCTCTAAGTGCTAAGCAGCTAAACTTGGCTTAGGTTTGCATGATTTTAGCCTGCACGAATAGTTTCAGTTCAATCCAGTACAAGCAGAGGTCCACCTCTGGTGAATTCCTGTTATATAAAGGAAAAAGGTGAATAATAATCTTGAAGAAAGAAGCATGTTCTGCTCTGAAACGTGTTAAATAAATAAAGCCGCTAGTGTTGAGTGAATCGAAGTTAACGAAGTGGAATTTGATCCTAAATTGATTAGTCACAAATCCGAATTTCCTCATGCTTCGTAGTAATGAATCAGATTTTTTCTAAAATGGCTGCAGCACATGTTACAAAGTGAAAGTAAGAAGCCTGGGCATGAGGAATCACCCATAATGCCCTGCAGCCAGCCAATCAGCAGCTAGCAAGCCGCTTTGATGTCACAGCCCTTTTAGAAGCCTTATCCTCCACTGTCACAACATTTTACTGGGAACTTAGTGCAGGAAGAGAGATGACAGACACTAGGGACAGTGATTAAGAAAGCATTTGCTTGTAAAATTCTAGCTAGAAAGAGTGCATGGACAAAGCAGGGAAAGTGTAGAGAGATCATAGGGAGACTTTTTACACACAAATTGCTGGTACTACAGTCCAGGGCCACTATGTAGACTTCTCATGCTGTTGCCACCCTTCTCACTCTGTGACAGGCCCTGGTGTCCCCGTTTGGCCTTGTTGACATCACTGTTTATTTTACCCTTCTTCTGTTCTACCAGAAGAACTGTAAAATAAAAAAAAAACACAATGGATTCTGTATTGGGATCATCCGTAAGGCCTCTATGACACGGTCCCTATTTTGCATCAGGATTTGCTCAGGATTTGGAAACCAAAAGCAGAAGTGGGTCAAAAACACAGAAGACAAGCAAATATTCCCATCACATCTTAAAGAGGACCTTTCATGGGTCCAGACTCTGTTTACTAAGTACCAGGTTATAGAGGGCATGTGAGGTGGAGGCCAGATCACTTACTACTATCACTTACTACTCAGGGCGCCGCTCCGTTCGCCCGCTCTGCACCTCCAAAGTTCGGGCGCGCTATGCTAATGCATAGCATCGGAACAGGAAGGAGGAGACGCCAGGGATTCTCAATGGGCGTCTCCTTCACCCTGGCTGTAGCGCTGTCCAATCGCAGCGGAAAGCATCACAGCCAGGGAGGAAACCTTCTCCCTGGCTGTGACACTCTCCGCTGCGATTGGACAGCGCTACAGCCAGGGAGAAGGAGACGCCCATTAAGAATGCCCTCTATAACCTGGTACTTAGTAAACAGAGTCTGGACCCATGAAAGGTCTTCTTTAACTCCGTTTTGGACCCACTCCTGTTTTTTTTGCCTTACTAATACTGATGAAATTCTGATGCAAAAAACTGTACCGTTTGACCAAGGCCATCATGCAGTCATGCATGCAGGACTTCTTTTCCATCTGAATAAAACCGATTTCAGAGGCAAATAGCCAAAACTCATGCAAATTGAGCATAAAGCCTCTATCACACTGTCAGTATTATATATTAGGATTTGCTCATGATTTAGAACCCAAAAGTAGAAGTGGGTACAAAACACAGAAGACATGCAAATATTCCCATCACGTGTCATCTTTGTTTTGAACCCACTCCTGTTTTGTTTTTTGGCCATAACAATACTGATCAATTACTTACCAAATACTGACCGCGTGAAGTTGGATGCTCACAAGACAGGCTCCGTTTTTTGTGGTTGTTCTTGTGATGGATCAGAAGAAGAGAACAATATACAGTGATGTCAACACAAACTTACTGCTGACACCCTCTCCACTCTGTCATGGGCTCACTACTTGTGTCAGCATTTAAAAGAACTGTTTCTCTAGCAATCTACGTATGTGGAACCAGCAGATGGTTTAAAAGGAGAGCGCTCTTTCTATAGTAGAATCTTGGGCCACTGCACAGTTAAGTACATTGTACCTGACGCTAAATTTGACCTGTAAGGCTGAGTTCACACTTTTTTTGACCCGTAACTGACCAAACAAGTGAAGTATGAACTGAGTCTAAGAGTGACGCCTGTCACCTTCCTGTCATACTGACGCACAGTAACTGTTTCACTACCACAGCGGACTAGCTATGCATGTTTCTGCAATGCACAGTGATGTACACCGAGATACAAGCTCTCTGCAGTCGGGATATAGCTCATTTATAACACGCTTTGTGACAAATTAATTCAGATCAAATCAAATTTTTGGGAAACAAGACATAGACAGGACAAATGCATAAAGGAATGGCCTGGAGCAGCCACTAATATCATTAAAATAGATCATAGCTACCCATTATCTTCTACAGGTAATATTCTATTGATCACATAAAGCTCAGTACTCCTCCCAAGGTGCCCAGATCAAACTGGTTCATAGTAGTAAATAAGAGGGCTGCATGGTACTTCATACTCCTCACATCTTTCACTGTATCCACCAAATCCTGTCTAGAAGGAGCAACAAATTATTTCCAAAACCTTGCTATAAGACATCTGGCTACAGCAAATATATGTAAGGCAGGCATTAGAGATGTTTTATGCAACTTCAATTGAGAAACATTTAAAAGAAAGAATATTGGATTGAGAGGGATCTTAATAAGTAGAATTTGGTACAGATGTTATATTAGTCAGAAGACTCCTGTAGACAATTTGGGGATCAAAATAGACAATCCTATAAAAAATGAATTATAATCTATACACCAAGCTCAATGATAAATAATCAAGTGCTTGTGAAAGGTTTAAAACCCATATTTATAACCTGTAATGATGATGGGTTATGTTAAGAGATTAATCATTTCTGTTATGCAGTAAATATCAAATTATTGTTACCCCCACGTGCTCCTTGGTTATTACTTACTACTGTTCTTTAAAATAGCTTTAGTTATGAAAATACATAAAACATGAATACAATAATGAAGCTGCAACAATAAAACAGCTATTCCTAGAAGAGAGAGAGAGAAAAAGAACATAAATAAATGTAAGTCAATAAATCATGAAACATCAGAATAGCATTCAGCCTTTTTGTATTGACTATAAGAAATAAACCATTTTAATTGAAGTTTTCCTGAGATCTGTGTAAATTAAGCTTTTTATGTAATCATCCTTAACTAAAATGGTCAGGGAAGCTGTTGTAACCATGATTTAGTCAATGTTGTAGTATTTAAAGCTATACCCCTCAATGCAGTATTAAAGTGAATTACTCCATTCTTCATCACATAATTCACAATCATAACACATTTTTTACAATATTAATTCTGGTGCTGATAGTGTGCCGCCTGATATATTGGTGTGCATCACAGTTACACAGTATATTGTAGTGGACTGTATTGAACTTTTTAACCCTTTCCTAATTTTCCTTTTTTTTTTTTTTTCGTTTTCGTTTTTTCACTCCCTGTCTTCCCAGAGCCATATATTTTTATTTTACAGTTCAAATAGTCTTATGAGGCTTGTTTTTTGTGTTTTTGTGGGACAAATTGTACTTTCAAATAGAAAAGAAGAAGACGGTCGGCACCACTCGCCACTGCCAGCAAGAACACGGATAAGACAATGGACTAATATATATTGGTGGTGCTCAGTGGTAGCAGCAGTAAGTATATATGAGTCCAACGAAAGAGAGATAATCCATGGCACTCACCAAGCTTGTTTGGATTCACTTTGTTAAAGAAGGTGCATGATGCATAAGGGAATGAAACAAAGGAAATAGCAACCGGCCTATGGCCTTGAGAAAGCATCAGATGACATGAAGAGGCTATAGGCCAGTTGCCATTTGCTTTGTTTGGTCACATTTAACCACGACATCTGAGGGGTTAAATGTCTGCAGTCGGCATTACCGCCGACTGCAGACATTTAACCGCATTAGAATGAAACAGCAGGCACCCTGCAGCTACTAAAGACCTGACAACTGCCATATCTGTAGAACAGATGTCGGAAAGGGGTTATGAAAAAAAATCTTTCAAAATGTTTTTTTTTTTAATTCAGTTGATCACAGATCAGATAGTTTGTATAAACACTGGCAGGCATCTGCCCCCAAAAAGCATAATTTCCATTTCCATCCACCATGACGGCCACATAGAGAGATTGACCCCTGACCTAATGAAGGGACAGGAAGCACAGAGAGTTTAAATTGCCCCCACCCACCCACCTTCCTCAGTGTTTTTCCTGTCCCTTCATGAGGGCAGTGCACAGAGAAGTCCTCTCTGGGGAGGTAAAGTAATTTTCTTTTCCTTCTTTTTTTTTTTATTTTTTGGGGCAATAGATGGTCGGTAACTGGGGTTACCCTCCTTCTTCTTAAAACACTATGGCCCTCCTCCCCTGACTCTCCGGCGGCCTCATGCCAAAGCAGATCAGGGGGGGCAGCGAGGTACTCGTTCTAGTCAGCTAGAACCTGTTTACCTTTCCTGCACGATCTCCCTCCTGGTAGGGACTCGGCAGGGGGGACACGCCGGCACGGGTATCCACGATCCAGGCAGACATCGGATCTCGCGCGCGTTGGGACGCCCCACGTGACCGGGACGCCGGTCACGTGATCGGAAAACGTGGGGCGGAAGTCCTGACCCGGAAGGTGCGGTTTCACGCGCGCGTGCCGGCGCCCCACGTGACCGGGACGCCGGTCACATGACCAAGTGGAAGGGGGAGGAGTCTCGACGCCCGGGAGCGCGGGCTTTATCTGTTAAAAAGCGCCAACAGACTACAGCATGGCGCTTCAGCGACACTCCCGGGTTCCTGGGCAGGCATGTCAGCAGCAGACGCTCCACCCATGGAGTCCTCCGAGACGACCACCAGTGTTGTGAGTTCCCTGTGGGGAAAAAGTTATTATACTCCTTTTTTATGACATACTTACTGGAGGTTGCTCTTCTTTATTGTTTAGGCCAAAGATTCTAAAATGTGCTATTTGCAACAAACGTCTTCCTGAAGAATATAAAAAACGTCTTTGCAAATCCTGCATCTCTAATACCCTTAAGGAAGAGCAACCCTCCTTTTTTATAGAAATGAAAAACTTAATTCAAGAGGAAATTAAGACTTCTCTAGCGTCCTTGGCAGCACCTACCCAATCGGCAGTCCCTGCTAAAAGACCAAGGTTATCCACCATTTCCTCGTCTGAATCAGAGGGATTGGGTGAAGACGCTTCTTCCTCCAGACATCTGGAAGAAGGGGACCTTCTATCAGAAGGCGAAATTACGGATGAGGATAGAAAATTTTATTTCTCCTCGGTGGATATGGACGGTTTATTAAAAGCGGTCAGATCAACTATGGGGATCGAGGACACCCCCAAACCCCGTTCAGTTCCAGATGAGATGTTTGGGGGACTTAGGTGTAAAAAATCTATAGTCTTTCCCATCCATGAAAACGTCCGCGAGATGATCTTAGATGAATGGCTAGATCCAGAGCGCAGACTGGGCGTACCTAAAGAATTCAAAAACCGCCTTCTTTTTGATTCCTCAGAGTCAAAGATCTTTGACAATATACCAAAAATTGATGTACAGGTTGCCAAAGTAGTTAAAAAAACCTCACTACCATTTGAAGATTTGTCCCAATTGCGTGACCCTATGGAACGTAAAGCAGATGCCCTATTAAGGAAGGCCTGGGAGACCTCCACATACGCTATAAAAACAAATATCGCAGCTACCTCAGTAGCAAGATCCATGTTTATTTGGCTTAATGAATTAGAAACTCAAGTCAAAAATAAAACTGCCAGGGAAGAAATTCTATCCTCCATACCGCTGTTAAAATCAGCCACTGCTTTTTTAGCGGACGCCTCGGCAGAATCTGTCAGATTCGCCGCTCGGGATAGCGCCCTATCTAACTCGGCCAGACGTGCCCTATAGGTAAAGTCCTGGTCAGGGGATAAAGTATCAAAATCCAAGCTCTGCTCTATACCCTTTTCGGGGGAATACGTATTCGGGCCTACGCTAGACAAAATTCTTGAGAAGGCTGCGGATAAGAAAAAGGGGTTCCCAGAGGAGAAGGAAACCAAGAAGCGTTTTTTTCGGCCCCAAGGTTCCTACTCCAGACCCTATAGGGGTAAGGGGAAATCGGGCCGTTGGAGCTACCCCAAGGGCGGAAGAGGCAGGGGTTTCCTTCATAACACCCCTGGCAAATCTACAGACAAACAATGACGCCAGGGTGGGGGGTCGTCTGAAGGGGTTCCTCCCTCAGTGGCGAGAGATAACAACCAACCCCTGGGTCTTAAACATTATGGAGAACGGTTACACAATCGAATTCTCAAAACGCCCCCCAAACGCCTTTCGAATCTCTTCACAAAACCACAAAAACATGGAAAAACTCTGGAGGGAGATAAGAAAATTATCTCAGTCAGGAGTAATATCTCGGGTTCCGACCCTGCAGCAGACCAAAGGGTTTTATTCAAAACTCTTTCTAGTAAAAAAAACAGATGGGTCGGACCGCATGATTATAAATTTAAAGCAATTAAACAAATCAATCAAGTACAGACGGTTCAAGATGGAATCTGTATCATCAATCATTCCACTCATAGGGAAGACAGTCTGCATGACATCAGTAGACCTAAAAGAGGCCTATTATCATGTTCCCATCGCAGAAGCCTCCCAGAAATACTTGAGGTTTGCAATCAGAGACGAAAAAGACGAAATAAATCATTTTCAGTTTACATGTCTCCCCTTCGGCATTTCATCGGCACCGAGACTATTCACAAAGATTGTGGTAGAAATGATTGCATCCTTCAGGAAAAGAAATATCGTCATCGTACCTTACTTAGACGACTTTCTTATAATCGGGAAAACACAAGAAATATCGTCAATAAATGCCAATATCTTTCTGCAAGAAGCACAAAATCTAGGATGGATAATAAATCGGGGGAAATCTTCCCTCCTGCCTTCAACCAAAAGACAGTTCTTGGGAACCCTTTTGGATTCAGATCTGCAGTGCTCCTTCCTCCCTCACAGGAAAAGAGAATCATTGATCGTCAGAGTAGAGAAATTTCAGAACCAGACCTCCTGCTCAGTTCGCGCTGCAATGAGCCTGCTGGGTCTTCTAACTTCATGCATAGGGTCGGTGACTTGGTCTCAAGCTCACTCAAGAACACTACAAAGATGGATTCTGGGCTCCTGGAACAGGAAACAGTCCACCCTAGACAAATCAGTAATTATTCCATGTCGGGTAAAACAGGACCTCAATTGGTGGCGACTAGAAGAACATCTAAAGAGAGGAATCTCTTGGCAGAAGACACCGGAAATTCAGGTGATTACAGACGCCAGCAAATCGGGCTGGGGCGCAAAAATAGGCTCTCATCTATTTCAAGGCACTTTTTCCAAGATAGAAAGCGGATGCTCTTCAAACTTCAGGGAACTTTCCGCGGTATGGTACTCGCTAAAAGAAGCCGCTTATCTGATAAAACACCACCACATTAGGGTATTCTCGGACAACGTGACTACCGTGGCGTACATAAAACACCAGGGGGGCACAAGATCAACCGCTCTAAACAATCTAGCGGGGAAAATTCTCAAATGGGCAGAAAGAAATTATCTCTCCATATCTGCCGTTCATCTGAGAGGGACACAAAATCAAGAAGCAGATTACCTCAGTAGGAATCATATAGATCCAGTAGAATGGGCATTAAATCCCTCGGTCTTCCAAGAGATATCAGAAAAATGGGGCATTCCCGCCATAGACCTATTCGCAACAAAGAAAAACACGCAGGTAAAGCTAGTTTGCTCTCTAAGCCCCAGAGAGCAGCCCTTTGCGGTAGACGCCTTCTCAGTAAAATGGGAATGGCCCCTGGCATACGCCTTCCCTCCAATACCTCTTATTCCTCGGGTGATACAAAAGATCCTGCAAGACCAAGCTTCACTAATTCTGATCACTCCTTATTGGCCCAAAAGGAGTTGGTTTCCGTTTCTAAAACTCCTCTCAATCAAGAATCCCTGGCATCTGCCTGCAAGGGGGGACCTTCTGATACAGGGTCCGGTCTCACATCCGGATCCAGGAATATTCAAGTTGACGGCCTGGATCCTGAAGCCGAATATCTAAGGAGTCAGGGCCTTTCAGAAAATGTGATTCACACACTTAAATACAGTAGAAAAAAAAGTAACAAATATGATCTACTTAAAAATTTGGAGAAGATTCTGCTCTTAGCTGGGAGGTTCCCAACCCGATACCTCTCACCCTAACATCCAGAAGATTTTAGATTTCTTGCAGAAGGGACTGGATATGGGACCAAGACCGAGTACTCTCAGAGTTCAAATATCCGCTCTTAGCTGCTTCTTTGATACATCCTTGGCTGACCATCGCTGGATTAAGAGTTTTATGACGGCAGCCTCAAGAATCAGACCTTCCATTCCCTCTCGTATTCCACAATGGGATCTAAACATAGTACTTTCAGGGTTAACGGGTCCTCCCTTCGAACCCCTCGAAATAGCCTCTCAGAAATTTCTTTCCCTCAAGGTAGCTTTCCTGATAGCGATTACATCAGCTAGACGTCTGGGGGAGATCCAGGCTCTGTCCTCCAGAGAACCTTATCTCCTGATTTCCAATGATAGAGTCACCCTCAGTCTAGACCCTACGTTTTTACCCAAGGTAGTCACAGACTTTCATAGGAACCAAGATATAATACTACCCTCCTTCTGCTCAAACCCCAAAAATGAGACAGAAGAAAAATTCCATTCCCTCGATGTCCGCAGAGCAATCATCAGATACTTAGAAGTCTCAAAAGAATTTAGGAAAGAGGATAACCTCCTTATCCAGTTTGGAGGGAAAAATAGAGGCAAAAAACTGTCCAAATCTTCCCTTGCTAGATGGTTAAAAACTACTATCGCAGAATGCTACAAAGTCCAAAATATTCCTTGCCCAGTCAAAATTAGAGCACACTCTACCAGGGCGGTAGCCTCCTCTTGGGCGGAGAGAGGGGGCGCTTCATTATCCCAAATATGCAAAGCCGCTACCTGGTCTAACGCTTGTACCTTCGTTAAGCACTATAGATTAGATCTTTCCTCCGTGACCGACTTGGCTTTTGGTAGGAAAGTTCTACAAGCCGTGGCCCCCCCTAAAAAATTCTAATATGTTAGTTCTCTATGTGGCCGTCATGGTGGATGGAAATGGAAAACCGGAATTAGACTTACCGGTAATTCTGTTTCCTTGAATCCACCATGACGGCCCGGTTATTCCCTCCCAGAAATTATACAAGGAGTAGGATTTTAACCAGAATATCGTACGGTATGAGGAAATACCTAAAAAAATAAATAAATAAATAATAAAAAAAAAAATAATAAAAAAAAAATTTTCCCCCACTTATTAATTCGGTAAAACACTGAGGAAGGTGGGTGGGTGGGGGCAATTTAAACTCTCTGTGCTTCCTGTCCCTTCATTAGGTCAGGGGTCAATCTCTCTATGTGGCCGTCATGGTGGATTCAAGGAAACTGAATTACCGGTAAGTCTAATTCCGGTTTTTTAGACCTTTTTACTTTTAAAAAGAAGAAAAAAATCTGGCAGTGCAGTGTGTTTTTAAACAGGCTGCTTGTTACCACAATCAAACATGCATTTACCCATAGCCATATACTGCATGTCACTGTTACTTTGACATCACTAATGCTGTCTGGATGTTAAAGAGCTTCAAACTGGTTGAATACAGACCTAGAAGACCCTAGAGTGTAGTATATTACTTTTCAGGGCAATTGGGGCACTTTTGATTCAGGTCAAATGTATTGTGACTAGAGATGAGCGAGCATACTCGTCCGAGCTTGATACTCGTTCGAGTATTAGGGTACTCGTAAGTGCTCGCTACTCAGATGAGTATCTCGCCATGCTCGAGGAAATGGCATCTCCCGCCTTTTGAATTTTTGGCGGCTATAAACTCAGCCAATCACAAGCCAGGAGACTCTGCGGTACACCCAGCATCACGTGGGACCCTTACATGTCGATAGCAGGGGTTGGATGGCCTGATCAGGTGATCCTGGAATATACTACTGACTGCCCATGGTGCTCGGCTCAGTCGCTGCCTGGATGCCGTTAGGGACAGATCTGCAGTGTGATACAGGGAGAGTGTTAGGGTGTTCTACTAGATTTGTGTTAGGCAGGAGTCATTCTAAAAGAACCCAACAGCCCTTGTTAGGGCTACTAGACCCTTTTTTTTTATTTGCTTGTGGCTGGGCTTGCTGGCACTAGTAGTGTAGCTACCGCCATATTTGCAGCATTTTGCAGGGAGACTGGAAAAAGTTTATTTTTTGCCTCTCAGTGACACACATCCATTTCAAACAGCTAAGTGTGACTTTTTTTGTGTCTCATTGAAATAGGCACAGTCTGCAGAAGATTTTTTTCTGTCTAACTGATAGATAGTGGAAGTCACAGTACAAAATCCTTTTGTTTGCTCTCAGTGATACAAATCCATTTCATACAGCTGTGTGGAACCATTCTGTGTGTCACAGTTCAGCTGGCCAGTCACCACAAACCACAATCCGTATTTTCTGTCCAGGTGACCCATACTGTACGTCATGTAATCAAATACGGTCTTTTGCTCTCACTGATTCAGCTACATTAGAAAAATCTGAGTGCGACATTTTTCTGGGTTGCAGTGAAAATAGCCACAGTCAGCAGGGGCTGATTTTGCTCTCTGATATATTCTGCATGTCACGTAAAAAAAAAAAAAAAAAAAAAAAATTTAATCTAAGTGATACAGATCCATTTCATACAGCTGTGTGGAACCATTCTGTGTGTCACAGTTCAGCTGGCCAGTCACCACAAACCACAATCCGTATTTTCTGTCCAGGTGACCCATACTGTATGTCACGTAATAAAATACGGTCTTTTGCTCTCACTGATACAGCTACATTAGAAAAATCTCTGTGCAACATTTGTCTGGGTTGCAGTGAAAATAGCCACAGTCAGCAGGGTCTGAGTGTCACGCTCTGGTGTGGGGGGAAAAGCCACACCGAGCGTATGAGGGATGGGAACAGACAAAACCAGGGAACCGGTCACCTCCTGCAGGGGACCCTGAGACTAGGCCCTGGCTGACTACCAGTATGAACAAGCCTGGGTCGTAGGAAAGTTCATACACAGGAACCTAATCTAAATGCACCCTAGAAAACCCTGCAGTCTAGTGACACAAGAGAGTAAACCCGTTCCTCCAAGCGTAAGGAGGAACAGGAGACTCCAAAAGGAAAACAACAAAAGGAATAGAAGAAACTTAACTTAAAGGGAACCTGTCATCTCCGAAACACCCCCTGAACTAGAGTAAGCGTTGTATAGTGTAAGTGATGCTGAATCCGAATATGTAAGTTTTACCTTCATACTCACTTCCATTCCGACGCTGTGCTCCCACAAACCTGCAGTAAAATACATTGACAGGACTCTTCTTTGAGTCCTCTCCATTATGTGAGTGAGCACTGGAGTCCACTGAGTGCATTTTACTGCAGGTTTGTGGGAGCACAACATCAGAATGGAAGTGAGTATGAATATAAAACTTACATATTCAGATTCAGCATCACTTACACTATACACCGCTTACTCTAGTTCAGAGGGTGTTTCGGAGATGACAGGTTCCCTTTAAGCAGATAACTCAGCAACTGGATCTCAGCCGAGATCCACACCACTCTCAACCAGGTAAGCAGAAGATATAAACCACAAGGGATACTGGGAGAGGAAGGGGTAAATAGGAGAAAGCTAATTGCCAAGCGGCAACAGCTGAGGGGAAGGGGTGTGGTGAACAGCACCCAAACAAAGGGAATAGCCTGTCAAATATGTCACTTAGAAAGCCGCGCAGAACGTCTGATTCCAGACGCAAGCCTACTCGTGACATTACCCCCCCTTTTACGGGTGACCTCCGGGCACCCAGGACCAACTTTATCAGGATGACACCTGTGAAAGGCTTTCATCAAACGACTGGCATTCACGTCAGATGCCGGTACCCATGACCTCTCCTCAGGACCATAACCCTTCCAATGAACAAGATATTGAAGGGTCCCACGAAGAACTCGAGAATCAATGATCTTGACAATCTGAAATTCCAAATTACCATCCACCAAGTCAGGCACGGGTGGCAAGGGAGATGGCTCCAGAGGTTCAACATACCTCTTCAACAAAGATCTGTGAAACACATTATGGATTTTCAGGGCCTGAGGAAGTTCAAGACGAAATGCTACAGGATTAATAATGGCCGTGATCTTATATGGGCCAATAAATCTTGGACCCAACTTCCAAGAAGGAACTTTCAACTTAATGTTCCTAGTAGACAGCCACACAGAATCACCCACATTTAGGTCTGGACCATTCATGCGTCTCCTCTCAGCCACACGTTTGTACTTGTTACCCATATTTATCAAGTTATTTTGAATTTTTCGCCATATGGAAGACAAAGATGACGAAAAACGTTCTTCCTCAGGAATACCAGAAGTATCAGAACCAGAAAATGTGCCAAACTGCGGGTGAAAGCCATATGCACCAAAAAATGGTGAGTTACCAGTGGAGTCCTGTCTGCGATTATTCATGGCAAACTCAGCCAGAGACAAAAACGAGGACCACTCCTCCTGGTTCTCAGAGACAAAACATCTCAAGTAAGTCTCTAGATTCTGATTGGTACACTCAGTCTGTCCATTCGTCTGGGGATGAAAGGCAGAGGAAAAAGACAGTTGTACCCCGAGCCGAGTACAGAACGCCCTCCAGAATCTGGACACAAACTGAGTCCCACGATCAGAGACCACGTCAGTGGGAATGCCATGAAGTTTCACAATGTTGTCAACAAACACTTGTGCAAGAGTTTTAGCATTGGGGAGTCCGGGTAATGCAATATAGTGCGCCATTTTACTAAAACGATCTACAACCACCAGAATAACTGTCTTACCAGACGACTCAGGCAGATCAGTAATGAAGTCCATGGATAGGTGAGTCCATGGTCTGGACGGGATGGGTAATGGAAGTAGGGGTCCAGAGGGACGAGTATGTGTCACCTTAGAGCGTGCACAGAAACAACAGGCTGACACATATTCCTCAACACACTTCAGCCTCAAGATCAGGGTAAAGAGCGGATATCACCACTCCTTCAGACAATATAAGGCTCGGATCTTCAAAATCACCACCCCCGGGAAAACTACGTGACAAGGCATCCGCCTTCACATTCTTAACCCCAGGACGGTATGTGACAATGAAATTGAATCTGGTGAAGACCATCTGGCCTGCCTCGGATTAAGTCGTCTAGCCGACTCCAGGTAAGCCAGATTTTTGTGATCAGTGAATACCGTGATTGGATGAATCGCCCCTTCCAACCAATGACTCCATTCCTCAAAAGCCAACTTAATGGCCAGTAACTCTCTGTTACCCACATCATAATTTCTCTCCGCCGCAGAGAGTTTTTTAAAAAAAAAAGCATATGGGCGCCATTTACCAGGTGACGGGCCCTGTGATAACACAGCTCCTACCCCCACATCGGATGCGTCAACCTCCACAATGAAAGGTTGTGACACATCTGGCTGCACCAATATAGGGGCAGAAGAAAAGCACTCCTTTACAGCGGAGAAGGCTTGCAATGCTGCATCAGACCACACAGAGACATCCGTCCCTTTCTTAGTCATGTCAGTTAAGGGTTTAACTATAGTCGAATAGTTCTTAATAAATTTTCGGTAATAGTTGGTGAACCCCAAAAATCGCATAAGAGCCTTCAGATTTTCAGGTCGGTCCCAGTTCAGAACAGCACCGACTTTCTCTGGATCCATACGAAAACCTGAAGATGAAAGCAGGTATCCTAAGAATTGCACCTCATGTACAGCAAAAGCACATTTCTCTAATTTTGCATACAACTTGTTATCTCTTAAGATTTGCAACACCTGCCTCACATGATCCTGATGTGTCACAATATCTGGAGAATAGATTAGTATGTCATCCAAATACACGACTACAAACCTCCCCACAAGATGATGAAAAATGTCATTAACCCCTTGGCGACCAGCGCCGTAATAGTACGGCGCTGCGGCAAGGTGCTAGACGCCCAGCGCCGTACTATTACTGAGCGCTGATCGGGCGGGTGCAGTAGCTGCGCCCGCCCGATCAGAGTCGGGGGTCCGGCTGTGCCCAGGTGCCGGACCCCTGAGGAATGCGCCAGCATCGGTGAAAACATCGATGCCGGCACATTAACCCTTCATGTGCCGCGGTAACGCTGACCGCGGCACATGCGATGCGGGCGGTCGTAAGGGGTTGCCATTGGGTCCCCGCGCTGCTGTGACGGGGACCCGATGGCTGAGATAGCAGCCGGATGCCTTCCTTAGTAATATTGAGTAATACACTTCCAGCCAATGCATTACAATACAGAAGTATTGTAATGCATTGTAAGGGGATCAGATCCCCAAAAGTGAAAAAAAAGTGTAAAATAAGAAAGTAAAAAAAGTGAAAAAAATAAAGTTTTACAAAAA
>ONZH01004929.1:0-43686 GCA_900303285.1 Rhinella marina
GACTGCCCCTTTAAGAGTGACTATCTTTAAATTGACTGCCCTTTAAGAGTGACTATCCCTTTAAGATTGACTGTCCATTTAAGAGTGACTATCCCTTTAAGAGTGTCCATCTCTTTAAGAGTGACTGCCCCCTTTAAGAGTAACTATCCCCTTTAAGTGGCTATCCCTTTTAAGAGTGTCTGCTCTTTTAAGAGTCCTTTTAAGAGTACTATCGCTGTAAGTACTTGCCCCTTTAAGAGTGACTGCCCATTTAAAAGTGTCTGCCCCTTTAAGAGGCGAAGAGCTGCCCCTTTAAGAGCGACTGCCCTTTGCCCTTTTAGAGCGACTGCCCTTTTAAGAGCGACTTGCCCCCTTTAAGAGTTGCTGCCCTTTTAGGAAGTGACTGACATTTTAAGAGTGGCTTGCCCCTTTAAGAGTTGGTTGTCTCTTTAAGAGTCTCTGTTAAAGGTTTCCTATGGCAACCCTTATCTCAGGTCTGGGTGGCTCCTCTATTATCTCAAGCCCTGCACTGTGTGGTGCTGTGCCATATATGGTGCTGCTATTTCATATTGAGCTGTTGATTGGCTGATTGGGCTTCTATTCAACTTCTCCATTCATTCCTATGCAACCCTTATCCTCAGGTCTGGGTGAGCTACTCTATATATCTAAGCCTTCTGCACTGTGTGGATGCTGTGCCATATATGGTGCTGCTATTTGCATATTCACTGTGATTGGCTGATTGGTCTCCACTCTAGCCTCTCCATTCATTCCTATGGGGATTTTTTTTGGGTTTAACTTGCGATATCTTAAAAACTACAAATCCGAATTGACTCCAAAAAACATAGCACACCTGTCACCATCGAGGGCTTCGAAAACGCACTTTGAACGGAGTCTGTACGCCAAGCGGTTCGGGCTGTATTAATTGCAGAAATTTAGGGAGAAGAATAAGAATAAAGACAATAAAGAAATGGAGGAATAACACTATAGTGCTTTTTCAAGCACTATAATAATAATAAAGAAAAGGGATAACAATATAGTGCTTTTTCAAGCACTATAATAAAGAAAAGGGATAACAATATAGTGATTTTTCAAGCACTATAATAAAGAAAAGGGATAACAATATAGTGCTTTTTCAAGCACTATAATAAGAAAAATACGGATAACGGATAACAGTATAGTGCTTTTTCAAGCACTATAATAATAATAATAATAAAGAAAAGGTATAACAATATAGTGCTTTTTCAAGTACTATAATAATAATAAAGAAAAGGGATAACAGTATAGTGCTTTTTTAAGCACTATAATAAAGAAAAGGGATAACAATATAGTGCTTTTTCAAGCACTATAAAAATTCGGATAACAGTATAGTGCTTTTTCAAGCACTATAATAATAAGAATAAAGAAACGGAGGAATAACAATATAGTGCTTTTCAAGCACTATAATAATAATAAAGAAAAGGGATAACAATATAGTGCTTTTTCAAGCACTATAATAATAAAGAAAAGAGATAACAATATAGTGCTTTTTTAAGCACAATAATAATAATAATAATAATAAAGAAAAGGGATAACAATATAGTGCTTTTTCGAGCACTGTAATAAAGAAACGGAGGAATAACAATATATGTGCTTTTCAAGCACTATAATAAGAAAAATCGGATAACAGTATAGTGCTTTTTCAAGCACTATAATAAGAATAAGAAAAATCAGATAACAGTATAGTGCTTTTTCAAGCACTATAATAAGAATAAGAACCAGATTTGAATTTCCAGGAGAAAATACATAGTGCTTGAAAAGGGTGCACCTTTAACAGTGACTTCCAGAGAACACCTGTGTGACTGCCCCTGTAAGAGTGTCTGCTCCTTTAAGAGTTACTACCCCTTTAAGAGTTTCTATCCCTTTAAAAGTGACTGCCCCTTTAAGAGGGACTGTCCCTTTAAGAGTGGCTACCCCTTTAAGAGCGACTGCCTCTTTAAGAGCGTCTGTCTTTTTAAGAGCGACTGACCCTTTAAGAGTGCCTATCCCTTTAAGAGTGAGTGTGGAAAGCCCCTTTAAGAGTGACTACCCCTTTAAGAGTCACTCTGGAAAGCCCCTTTAAGTTTGACTCTGCGCTCAGCTGAGAGGGCGAAACGGCCATGCTGTCTGTTAACACATGGGGACTTGGCGGCCATTTTGTGACTCTCACAGGTGCAAGCATAAATAGACACAGTTTAACAGAATCCAAAATGGCGGATTAACCGCTCTTCTGCCTGTGCGCGTCCCCGAGGCCCGTGATCATAGCTCCTTACAACGGACATGTGAATGCCCCCTTAGGCTACTTTCACACTAGCGTTTTAAAATTCCGGTATTGAGTTCCGTCATAGGGGCTCAATACCGGAATAAAACGCTTCAGTTTTGTCCCCATTCATTTTCAATGGGGACAAAACTGAACTGAAGACAACGGAATGCTCCTGAAAGCATTCCGTTCCGTCTTCAGACTGGAGAACAAACCGCAGCATGCTGCGGTTTGCTCTCCGGTCCAGGCATCCGCACAAGACGGATCCGGAATGACCCCCAATGCAAGTCAATGGGGGTGGATCCGTCTGGTGTGACCACAATGGTAACCGGATCCGCCCTCCATTGACTTTCAATGGAGTTCATGACGGATCCGGCTATACATACACACATACAGACATAGACATACACATAAACATAAACATACATGGACATATACACATACAAATACATACTTACATGCACCTCGGCAGGTCTTCAGAGCGTCGGAGGGACAGGATGGCGCGCACAGGTGACGATTCCACCAGGCGCCCAGCAGAGGGCGCTGTGGGGAATTGTCACCTATGTGAGCCGTCCTGCTTCTTCGTCGCTCTGAAGACCTGCCGGGAGCATGTATGTGTATTTGTCTGTGTGTCTGTGTGTGTGTATGTATGTACTGACATGTGTGGGGCCGGAGCGCGGTTCCGGCTCCACACATGTCGCTGTGGCAGTCCTGATCCGGCAGTACCCTTCACCTGCCGGATCAGGCCTGCCGCTAGTGTGTAAGTAGCCTTAGCCTTAGGTCTGGGAGAGCTGCCCTCTGTTATCTTTATATACTGTTTCTCTAAGATTTCTCCACTGTGTGTATGCTGTGCCATATATGGTGCTGCCTATTTGCATATTCACTGTGATTGGCTGATTGGTCTCCACTCTAGCCTCTCCATTCATTCCTATGGAGATTTTTGGGGTTTTAACCTGTGATATCTTAAAAACGACAAATCCGATCGACTCCAAAAATACATAGCACACCTGTCACCATCGAGGGCTTCGAAAAGCACTTTGAACGGAGTCTGTACGCCAAGCGGTTCGGGCTGTATTAATTGCAGAAATTCGTGGGAAGAATAATAAGAACTAGATTTGCATTTCCAGGAGAAAATACATAGTGCTTGAAAAGGGCGCACCTTTAACAGTAACTTCCAGAGTACACCTGTGTGACTGCCCCTTTAAGAGTGTCTGCTCTTTTAAGGGTAACTATCCCTTTAAGAGTTACTGACCCTTTAAGAGTGTCTACCCTTTTAAAAGTGTCTGCCCTTTAAGAGTGGCTACCCCTTTAAGAGTGGCTACCCCTTTAAGAGTGGCTACCCCTTTAAGAGTGGCTACCCCTTTAAGAGGGACTGCCTTTTAAAGAATGACTGTCTATTTAAGAGTGACTATCCCTTTAAGAGTGTCTTTCCCTATAAAAGTGACTGCCCCATTAAGAGGGACTGCCTTTTAAAGAGTGTATGTCTTTTTAAGAGTGACTGTCCCTTTAAGAGAGTATGTGCCTTTAAAAGTAACTGTCCCTTTAAGGGTAACTGCCCCTTTAAAAGTGGCTATCCTTTTAAGAGAGTCTGCTCCTTTAAGAGTGTCTGCTCCTTTAAGAGTGTCTGCTCCTTTATGATTAACTGTCGCTTTAAGAGTGACTGTCCCATTAAGAGTGACTATCCCTTTAAGAGTAACTATCCATTTAAGGGTAACTGCCCCTTTAAAAGTGGCTATCCTTTTAAGAGTGTCTGCTCCTTTAAGAGTGTCTGCTCCTTTAAGAGTGTCTGCTCCTTTAAGAGTGTCTGCTCCTTTATTAGTAACTGTCCCTTTAAGAGTGACTGCCCCTTTAAGAGTGACTTCCCATTTAAAAGTGGCTGCCACTTTAAGAGTGACTACCCCTTTAAAAGTGGCTGTCCTTTTAAGAGTGTCTGCTCCTTTAAGAGTAACTGTCCCTTTAAAAGTGACTGTCCCTTTAAAAGTGACTGCCCCTTTAAGAGCAACTGCCCCTTTAAGAGCGTCTATCCCTTTAAGAGCGTCTATCCCTTAAAGAGCGTCTATCCCTTAAAGAGCGTCTATCCCTTAAAGAGCGTCTGTCCCTTTAAGAACGTCTGTCTCTTTAAGAACGTCTGTCTCTTTAAGAACGTCTGTCTCTTTACGAGCGTCTGTCTCTTTAAGAGTGCCTACCCCATTAAGAGTGCCTACCCCATTAAGAGTGCCTACCCCATTAAGAGTGTCTGCCCCATTAAGAGTTCCGGCCTTAAAGAGTGCCTGTCCCTTTAAGAGTGACTGCCCCTGTAAGAGTAACTGTTCCTTTAAGGGTAACTGCCCCTTTAAAAGTGGCAGTCCTTTTAAGAGTGTCTGCTCCTTTAAGAGTAACTGTCCTTTTAAGAGTGCTGCCCCTTTAAGAGTGACTATTCCTTTAAGAGTGACTATTCCTTTAAGAGTGACTATTCCTTTAAGAGTGACTGTCCCTTTAAGAGTGACTACCCCTTTAAGAGCGTCTGTCTCTTTAAGAGCGTCTGTCTTTTTAAGAGTGACTGACCCTTTAAGAGTGCCTATCCCTTTAAGAGTGCCTATCCCTTTAAGAGTGAGTGTGGAAAGCCCCTTTAAGAGTGACTACCCCTTTAAGAGTCACTCTGGAAAGCCCCTTTAAGTTTGACTCTGCACTCAGCTGAGAGGGCGAAACGGCCATGCTGTCTGTTAACACATGGGGACTCGGCGGCCATTTTGTGACTCTCACAGGTGCAAGCATAAATAGACACAGTTTAACAGAATCCAAAATGGCGGATTAACCGCTCTTCTGCCAGTGCGCGTCCCCGAGGCCCTTGATCATAGCTCCTTACAACGGAGATGTGAATGCCGACTTAGCCCTCAGGTCTGGGAGAGCTGCCCTCTGTTATCTTTATATACTGTATCTCTAAGATTTCTCCACTGTGTGTATGCTGTGCCATATATGGCGCTGCCTATTTGCATATTCACTGTGATTGGCTGATTGGTCTCCACTCTAGCCTCTCCATTCATTCCTATGGAGATTTTTGGGGTTTTAACCTGTGATATCTTAAAAACGACAAATCCGATCGACTCCAAAAATACATATCACACCTGTCACCATCGAGGGCTTTGAAACGCACTTTGAACGGAGTCTGTACGCCAAGTGGTTTGGGCTGTATTAATTGCAGAAATTCGTTGGAAGAATAAGAATAAGAAAAATCGGATAACAGTATAGTGCTTTTTCAAGCACTATAATTATTGGGAGGATATGTATGTGCTGCCTTCAGACTGAAGGAAAGTAAAATTATAGGTAAGACTAATTTTTTATATATCACACTGTCGTCCTAAATACAATTTTACCACACTGTGTGCAGCACAGGCACAGAATGTGAATAGCAAAAAAAAAGGAGGGTAAATTTTACAAAATAACTCTTTGCCACAGAAGTGGAAGCTGAACAAGCAGATCAGGCCCTACTTGGGAAATAAGAGGACACCTCATAGAATTTGATTGGTTATTTGACCTTCCAAGAATATAGAGTCAATCAAAAGAAAATCTGCTGGACAAGGAGAGGCCGTAGGCAGACATTATTATATAAAGAACAGATCTTTTGTATCACTTAAAGCAACTCCCAGACTAGAACCATTTGGAAAAAAAAATCCTTACATAATAATTTAATTCTATTTCACTGCTCTAAATGTAGATGTAAAGGAAAAAGGGAATTCAAAATGAGAATGAGAATGAGAATCAATTACCACTTGTAAGAAAATAAGGAAGATGACATCTCAGGTCTAAACCAATGTTTCTGGTGATGAGTAGCTGATTATGAATTTTGGTGATAATATTTAATGCTGTCTGGAAGATCACTGACAAGAGCAGAAGTATCATCCAAAATCAACTACAGAGGTAGAAACTGTACAAGAGAAGAATATTTTCCCAGAGACTTGAATAGATCCTATCCAACAGTTTACTAAAGGAAAATGTAACCACAGACTGAGAAGGTCTTTAAGGTATCAACTTGTTAAGATAGAAACATTACTGTAATGATCAGTCCTGATGTGGAAGAAATATTCAAAATTCTCATAGAGGAACACCATAGTCTGTGAGAGGCCCAACAGCATGTTTGCTTCTCTTCTAAGACAAGGAAAAGGTTGCTTCAACTCAAAGAAAGACAATCACGGAAAAAAAGTGATCTAAAATGGCAGAGAAGTGCTCAAACCCCATATGCTGTTGCGCATATCAAACCAGGGGAGCAAATCCTGCACATGTGATCCGTTACTAACAGCAATCCCCAGCAAAAAGGTATACAATGGAGGATGCCTGCAGCAGACCACATGTGCCACAAAAACATCCTACACAAGATACCCAACTGTGCGTATGTGACAAACTATATAATCAAACAAATCACAGCAAAAGGTGCACTGCGACTGTAAATGCAATTGATAATATATGGCTAAACCCTCACGCTGATGTTAAAATGAGACTTTCGCCAATATATTCTTATATCAAGAACATACCAGAGCCCAAGCACCGCGTCAAGGTATCTCAGAGTGGCAGAGGTAACGTTAACCTACCTATGCCGTATGGGCAATTATACAGGCCAACACACAGCGACCAACTCCTAGTTACCTCTAGCGTGAGCTCACACGTACAATGGGAGGAGGGAGGAGACTGTGAGTTCCACCTACCACTGACTCATGTGACTCAGGCTGCACAGGTGCACCAGAATGTTACCATAACATCTAAGTCAAGGAACATTCAAACCTGGAGTTGACACACCTCCAGGTGTAAAATTTCAAACACAATTCTGAATGTGCCTTGACTTAGATCTTATGGTAACATTCTGGTGCACGTCTGCAGCCTGAGTCACATGAGACAGTGGTAGGTGGGACTCACAGTCTCCTCCCTCCTCCCATTGTATGTGTGATCTCACGCTGGAGGTAACTAGGAGTTGGTCGCTGTGTGTTGGCCTGTATGATCCTTCCATAATTGCCCATATGGCATAGGTAGGTTAGCGTTAGGTCCCGAGCCACTCTGAGATACCTTGACGCGGTGCTTGGGCTCCGGTATGTTCTTGATATAAGAATATATTGGCGAAAGTCTCATTTTATCATCAGCATGAGGGTTTAGCCATATATTATCAATTGCATTTGCCATCGCAGTGCACCTTTTTCCGTGATTTGTTCAACTCAAAGAAAGAGAATCAACCTTCATCAGTATCTGCAACCTGCAGAGCATAACTTCAACTACAACCAAGCTTGGCAATTCCAAAGCTGGAGCTAGTTATGCTTTCTGGAAATGTAAGAAATTCAGCTCAACTCTGATGACAACTATAACTTCCATCTGATAGTAGCTAGCCAATAGTTACATCACTCAGATTGGACTATCAGGGATTGAATATATTATGCTAGGGTCCCTGATTCATTCGACTTCTAAGTAAGTTCCTTCAACTTGATAGCCAACATCTGCAGAAAGTACTATTTGGCATTCATAATGGCCTCTTGCAAAGTGCACCACTTTCAGCCACAACAAGCTATGATTGGTCAGATTTTACTGAACCTGAACATAGATGGATCTTGATTCCTTTTTTCTGAGAAGTGGCTATCTGCCAAGACTAGGCATCCAAGGCTCAAGTGAGATGGCCAAGCTATATCATGGCATAACGAACAGACACTTAATAAGCTAGAAGATGGTAACTCTCTTAGTAGGTGGAGGAGAGAAACAACCTTCAGTATAATGTTACTGTCACATCTGGGCACATAGCGCCACTATACTCACCCCGTCGTATCCAGACTGCATCTCGTTCCTTGGCTCTGCTACCTGTTGGTGATCCGGTTCTTGGCTGATACCTTACTGCTTCCAAGTGGCAATGCGACCTGCAAGTTCCCGGCCACACAAATCCAACCTGCCTTGCAATGGGCTCTGGTGAAAACCCGGGGGCTTGTTAGATTTCGCACGCTAGTACTTTTTAGTACTACGGAAGCTGGCAAGACGTAGCTACATCCAGCCAGCAAGGCTAGTGACAGTTACCTGGTGTACAATTCTTCAGCTGCTAAGCACAGAATCTGGGGCCATCAGATGCCGGGGCTTCCCACCATTACATGCATTTGATGCCAGGGTCAGCCCCCTAGCCTACAGGCATACCTGAAGCCAACAGAGGATGTAACATATCAGATGCCAGGGCTACCCACCATGATGTGATATGCACTTGATGTCACCCCCCTAGGGATGAAGGCATACCTAAAGCCAGTGCACAATATAACATGGCTTCCCACCATGGTGCAACATACACTTGATAGCAAAGTCCCCCCCCAAGGCCTGAAGGTATACCTGAAGCCAACACAGCATTTAACATATCAGATACTACAACTTACCACCATGGTCACTCCCCAGGCATACTTAAAGATGTAACATCAGATGCCATGGCTATCTACGGTACCATGGTGTAACATGCTCTTGATGCCGGGGACACCCCCTAGGACTGAAGGCACGTCTGAAACCAATAGAGCCTGTAACATACCAGATGCCAGGGCCACCCCCTTGGCAAGTGATTCTGCTCCACAAAAGATAGTACATGTCCTATCTTTAGCCCTATCTTGTGGATCGCTGACCCATTCAAGTCAATGGGTTCACATCTGCAGCAGGGAGTGCACAGGGCTGGTGCCCATATATTGTGGACCCGCTGTTTGTGGTATGCAAAAAGCCCTTATGTTCATGGGCATAAGCCCTAAAGGAGAAGCAGAACAACCTGGATCCATGGCTATAACACTGGTAAAATTCAGAGGACACAGCCACACCACATGTGTTAGACCTCAGTTCCTCTACAGAAGCTCAAATGGAAAGTCATGCTATATACACAAAACATATCAAATATCAGAACATAAAACTGATTACTGATTAATTTAATAGTAAAAATCAATAATAAGACTGAAAGGCTCAAAGACCCTAAGTCAGTAATACATATAATGAAGAGAACAAGGAAGGCAGCTGCATAACCTCATACCTCCCAACTTTTTGGATGATCAAAGAGGGACACTTAGGCTAGGGCTACACGGTGACACTGGTCATGGCCAGCATTGCTGAGTAGCGGTGATCTCATAGAAATGAATGGGATCGCCATGACAGTCACAAGAAATCCAGGTTGCCGAGTAGCCCTAACCTTGTGGTTGATTGTTTGAAAGTCCATTTTTCCTGTATATTTATGCACTTTAATAGTTTTCTTAGCTCACAATAGTGCAAAAATCATCTGAATATAGAAATTTCTAAAATGCAAATTGAATGAAATAATGAAATACTTTACAAGGTGGGGTAAAAAATATTGATTTTGGATCAATATTGTAAATGTAACAATGCAAATCTATGACCTCAGATCAAAAAGAGGGACGTTTAACCCTTTCACCCCCGGAGGTTTTTTCGGTTATACATTTTCGTTTCGCGCTCCCTGCCTTCAAACAGCCATAACTGTTTTATTTTTCTGTTTACATAGCTGTATGAGGGCTTGTTTTTTGCGGGACAAGTTGTACTTTCCAATGCCACCATTTAATATTACATATGGTGTAGTGGGAAGTGGGAAAAAAAATTCCAAATCGGGTGAAATTGCAAAAAAAACGCTATTCCGCTACAGTTCTACGGGTTTCTTATTTACAGCGTTCGATGTTCATTAAAACTGACCAGTTACTTTCATTCTACTGGTCCGTACGAATCCGGTGATACCTAATATGTATAGTTTTTCCTGCATTTAGATGGTGATAAAATAATTATAAAGTTGGCCTTTTTTTTTTTTTCCTTGTCATATCTTGACCCCTAAAAGTTTTTGGTATTCATGTGTACGGAGCTGTATGGGGGCTCATTTTTTGCGGGGCGATCTGAAGTTTTTATTGATACCATTTTGGGGTGTCTATGACTTTTTGATCACTTTTTATTTAATTTTTTTTTTAGAAAAAAAAAACGGCAAATCGCCATTTGGACGCTTTTTTCCGCCACACAATTCGCCGTATTGGAATTTTTTTTTATATTTTAAAAGTACGGGCGTTTTTGGTCATGGTGATACCCATGATGTCTATATTTATTGTTATTTAGGTATGTATTTTTTCATTATACGGAAAGGGGGGTGATTTGAACTTTTATATATTTTTTATATATTTTTTAACATGTTTTTAAATTTTTTTTGTGATTATTTTAAAGCTCAAATATGAGCTGATATATTGTGTTTTTTTTTTTCTTTATGAGCAATCAGGGATTTACTAGATGGGGTTAAATCCCAAAATTGCTCATTTCTTTGCCTGGCCTGCCATCTAGTGGCCAGAATAAGAATTGCAGTTTGAAAACTGTAATCCTCACCAGCGAGGATTACAGTTTTCATATGGTGTACAGACATCCCGATTGGCCACTTTCAGACGCATCTTGATGCCGTGATCACGTGTGATCACGTGTGATCACGGCATCAGAAGGCCCAGGAAGACGCCGCCGATGGAGGTAAGTAGCGGCAAGTCTCTGCTATTAGAAACAGCAGAGACTTGCCGGCCATGACGCCCGCCGCACCCGCGAGCGGGCGTCATGTCCCCGCACCGCACCAGCGCAGTATATGTACGGCGCTGGTCGCGAAGGGGTTAAGGAAAAAAGAGGGACAGAGGGATTTGGGTCCAAAATAGGGACTGTGCCTCCAAAAGAGGGACACTTAGGAGGTCTGTAACCTGTAAGAATTCCCTGAAAATGGGATAACTGAGAACAATAGCTCATATAATCCTGCAGCCTGCACTGTAAACCACTGAAAACAAGGAAGTAGAAGGCAGCTGCATATCCTGTCAGAATTTTCTGAAAACAAGATGACAATTTAAAATGTATGTTCACAAATGCCAGAAGTCTAGCAAGCAAAATGGGAGAGCTTGAGGCCTTGGTACTGGAGAAACATATTGATGTAGTTGGTGTTGCTGAGACATGGCTGGACTCTTCTCACGATTGGGCTGTAAATCTTCAGGGTTTTACACTTTTTAGAAACTATAGGGATAAACGCAAAGGTGGTGGTGTATGTCTGTATGCCAGGAGAGATATGAAATTAAGTGTGAAAGAACAATTGTGGATGAAGGTTGTGAGGATGCTGAAACCTTGTGGGTGGAAATTCAGAGGGAAAAAAAATAATGAAAAAATAATTCTTGGTGTGATCTATAGACCCCCCAATATCAGTGAGGAGATAGAAGATGTATGTGCAAATGGAGCGGGCGGCGCAGGCCGGCACAGTAGTGATAATAGGAGATTTTAACTATCCAAATATAGATTGGGAACATGGTTCTGCCACTGCTGCAAAGCCGAGAAAATTCCTCAGCTTTTTGCAGGATAATTTTATGGGCCAGCTTGTAGAAGATCCTACTAGAGGCGATGCTCTTCTGGATCTAGTAATTTCTAACAATGCAGAGCTTGTGAGAAATGTCACTGTCCATGAAAACCTTGGTAACAGTGACCACAATATAGTTATATTCCATCTTAACTGTAAAAAACAAACTCAGGTCGGTAAGGCAAAAACACTTAATTTTAAAAAGACAAATTTCCCAGGCTTGAGCGCTGCACTTCAGGACATAGACTGGGAGCAACTATTGTCACAAAATGACACTAATGCTAAATGGGAGTTCTTTAAATCTACTTTGGATAAGTATATTGTTAAATACGTTCCTAGAGGTAACAAGTACAAGCGAATAAAATTAAACCCCACATGGCATACAAAGAGTGTAAAAAGTGCAATAAATTACAAAAAGAAGGCCTTTAAGAAATACAAATCGGAGGGGACAGCTATAGCCTTCAAAAAGTATAAAGAACTAAATAAAGTATGTAAGGGGGTAATAAAATTAGCAAAATACACAATGAAATACAGGTGGCCAAAGAAAGTAAGAACAACCTCAAAACATTCTTCAAATATATAAATGCAAAAAAACCAAGGTCAGAACATGTAGGACCCCTAAATGATGGTAACGGGGTGTTGGTCACTGGGGATCGAGAGAAAGCAGAGCTCCTAAATGGGTTTTTTAGCTCTGTATATACAAAATAAGACAGGACATTTCATGAGGGTGGTACCACTGGTGGAAATACCTCAAATAACATACTTACCTGGATGACTGTAGATATGGTCCTTAATATGCTAAAAAAATTAAAGGTGAACAAGGCCCCAGGTCCAGATGGATTACACCCTAAAGGAGTTCTAAAGGAGCTCAGTTCAGTTATTTCTTTGCCTCTATTCATAATATTTACAGATTCTTTAATGACAGGCATTGTACCAAGAGACTGGCGCAAGGCGAATGTGGTGCCCATTTTCCAAAAGGGTGCCATGTCTTCACCAGGAAATTATAGATCAGTAAGCTTAACATCCATAGTGGGAAAAATGTTTGAGGGCCTTCTACGGGACTACATACAGGATTATGTAACTGTCAATAATATAATAAGTGATAGCCAACATGGTTTTACTAAGAACAGAAGCTGTCAAACTAACCTCATTTGTTTTTATGAGGAGGTGAGTAGAAGCCTGGACAGTGGAAAGGCTGTCGACATTGTGTTTTTGGACTTTGCAAAGGCCTTTGATACTGTCCCTCATGGACGACTAATGGGTAAATTGAGGTCTATTGGTTTAGAAAATATAATTTGTAATTGGATTGAAAACTGGCTTCATGATCGTATCCAAAGAGTTGTGGTCAATGATTGCTACTCTGAATGGTCCTAGGTTATAAGTAGTGTTCCCCAAGGTTCAGTGCTGGGTCCGCTATTATTTAACTTATTCATTAATGACATAGAGGATGGGATTAATAGTGCTTTCTCTATTTTTGCAGATGACACCAAACTTTGTAATACATTCCAGTCTATGGAAGATGTTAATAAGTTACAAGCTGACTTGGACAAACTTACTGTTTGGGCCTCCACTTGGCAAATGAGGTTCAATATAGATAAATGTAAAGTTATGCACTTGGGGGCGAATAATCTGCATGCAGCATATGTCCTAGGGGGAGTAACACTGGGAGAGTCACTTGTTGAGAAGGATCTGGGTGTATTAGTAGATCATAGACTAAATAACAGCATGCAGTGCCAGTCAGCTGCCTCTAAGGCCAACAGAATTCTGTCTTGTATTAAAAGAGGTATGGACTCGCGAGACAGGGAATACGCAGTTCAGTTCTGGGCGCCATTCCATAAAAAGGACTGGAATTAGAAAAGGTACAGAGGAGAGCCACTAAACTCATAAAGGGCCTGGAAGATCATAGTTATGAGCAAAGATTAAATGAATTGAACTTATTTAGCCTCGAAAAAAGACTTCTAAGGGGGGACATGATTAACCAGTACAAATATATAAACGGACCATACAAAAAATATCAAGGGAGGCTATTCTGTGTTAAACCCCCTCAAAAAACAAGAGGCCACTCCCTACGACTAGAGAAAAAAAGATTCAGTCATAAGAGACGACAAGCATTCTTTACAGTAAGGTCTGTGAATCTCTGGAAAAGCCTGCCACAGGAACTGGTCACAGCAAATACAGTAGATGGCTTCAAAAAGGGTTTAGATGCCTTTTTAATTCAACATAAAATTGAGGCTTATGACAATTAGAGATGAGCGAATCATTGAAAAAATTATTCGCCGAACATTCGCCGAACTTTTCCTAAAATTCGTGTATTCGACGAATAGATTCGTTGTATTTGCGTACAAAATATACGTTATTATGTGCTATTAGCGAACATTCGCTCACTAATAACGATCGTTCATTTACAAAATGTACGCAACTTCTTAGAAGACGTACGCATGAGCGTACAAATAGCTTACGAATCTCAGCGTACTATTGTCTAAGCGATTACGTAATACGCAGGCACGTACGAGGAGAGGCCGCGGCGTGCACTCCTCAGAGGCAGAGCGAATATTCGAGACACATATATGGTAAATAGTGCAAATACATTATTATAAGTATAATATAAACATTTTAAATATTACCTACCTAGTATGCTCACGGACATGTTTAAGTCTCTTTTCTTCTGACGCTTGTCATAGAACTGGAGCAGAGTCCCAAACTCAGTCGCAATTTGTAATTCACATAGGCAAAATTGTAATCCAAATGGGTAAAAAAATAGCAGCAAAGGTTCCCTTTAAAAAACCCTCTTTCGAGGGGCTCCCCAAATAACCTGAAAAGGGGGAAAAAAGGGATGAGGCGCACGTATGCGCAACTTGGATAAAAAAAATTTTTTTTTGATGGGGGGAGTCCTAACAATCCATGGCCATCTGGATGAGGACGCGGGGCAACAAAACTTAAAAACAAGGGCCAACTAGTGCCCACCCTTCAGGATAAGTCCATGTTGTGACTCCCATAAAAACTGCTGGAATTACTGAAAGGCCAGCAGGTCCTCCTCACTGCTGCTGGAGCTAAAGGACATGAGAGGGCGCTCCTGCCTCATCATGAAAGTGGCCCTGGCTGCGGCAGCAGACCGCCGCCGACCTCTCAAGCATGGTCTTCTCGGTGACTGGGCTGTCACACTGGCAAAGGCAGTGGTAACTTTGGCCCTGCCCATCACTCTGTAGTAGCCAGATCCTCCTGCCGGCATACCAGATGACAGAATCTCCGGCTGTAACTGTAATGGTAACGGTCTTCCACGAGCGGCGGACTGTGTGGCCTGCAACTGCCATGGGCATGGCAGTTGGTAGTGGTACTGTACCACAGTTGGATGGTACACGAAAGTGTTCGTGGTCATCTGTCCCACATGAAGGATCGGTGGTATCGGTGGCGGTGGCAGCAAATCAGGAATCAGGGGTTCCGGCTGATCCTGACCTTGGGATTTCTCTTCAAATCTCAAGGTCTCAAGGTCACAAGCCTCTTCTGCGGCCTGGGCCTCCTCACTATAGTCTTCCGGGGGCACTGCAGGAGTAGGTGGTCGCTTTAAGATTTTCACCCCAGTAGCAAAGGGGCCTTGGAGGCTCTTCATGGGGGTATACTCCACGTAACCCCCTGCGTGGAGATTGTGCCGTATGGGCGGACGATACAGCCGCTTAACCGAACGACGGTTAATATATAATTCCTCCGCCGTCTTATCGCCGATGAAACCGACTCCCCGCTCCACGTTGAACCAAATAACAGTTCCCCTTCGGCGCTCCAGCTTAGGGTCGCTGGACCGTGGGTGCTCCAAAACTTGCACCACCCACTCCTCCACCAGCTTTTTATATTCCCAGAGGGTCTGGGCGTTCCAGGTGACAGCCTCAGGGACCATCAAATTCTGGCATAAGGAGTAGTCCTTGCGTGGCGGAGCGGGAACTCCTGCCGCCTCCGCCTTGTCAGCCAGTGGAGTCACCACCTCAGCAGGCACCTCATCCGACTTCCTGTTGAGTTGTGAGAGATAGATCTCCGGTTCCTTCTCCTCATAGGGGTCGTCTGTCCACAACATGCTTCCCCAGTCAGGACCTCGCTGTCTCGCCGCCATCTTACTCTGCTGACTTGCCACGTCTTCCTCGCACGTAGGAGAAGTGGGCGGAACTACCAGGGAGGAGTCTGCATCGCTGAATAGAATTCGTACGCAACAGCGTGTAGAGTAACTACCAGGGAGGAGTCTACGCAACAGCGTATAGAGAGAATAGCATATAATTTAGCGGACAAACTATGTAGCGATGTGTACAAAAGCGAAGCGAATCACCTAATATTCGGATTCGCTTCGCAGCTGAAAAATCCCAAGATTCGATACGAATCAACGAATCGCTTCGCTCATCTCTAATGACAATGTATTGTTCTACTCACCATTTCCCTTGGCCCAACCCCTTTTTAAAAGGAAGATCAATGTCCATCCAGGAATGGATATAGCAGGATTACAGGTTGGACTTGATAGACTTGTGTCTTTTTCCAACCTTAACAACTATGTAACTATGTAACTAAGATAACAGAACATTAGCCTATATACAGTACCTCCAGACTCAATTGTCCAACAGCTAATAAAAAGGAAGCAATAGAAATAATTATCTGCCAGAATGCATAGTGTTAACCATGCCCCCAACAGTAATAATGTCCCCATTGTGCATATACCAGTAATCTTGTTCCCCATAGCCCCCCCAGTAGTAAGATACTCCTTATCATGTGTGCCAGTAGAAAAACACCTCCTTATAATGTGTGTCAGTGCAAATACCCTCTTATAATGCACCCCAGTACAAAAAATACCACCCTTATAATCTGTGCCAGTACAAAAAATACACCCGTACCTTTCGGAGCAGACCCCCATAACAGATCTTCAGATCAGACCCCATATCAAACCTCTGATGAGACCTCCCCATCTCAGACCCCAGTTTCAGAACTCGGATCAGACCCCCATTAGACATCCATGTCAGGAACCCCCATATCAGACCTCATTCCAGACCCCCATTAGACCTCTCAGACCCCATATCAGACCTCAGACAAGACTCCCATTAGACCTCCAGACCCTCATATCATAAATCATACCAGACTTCCAGACCCACATTAGACTTCTCAGACCCCCATATCAGACTTTAAAATAAATAAAGTAACTTACCTTTCCTACTCTGCCGCCGCTCTCCCCGTCTGGCGGTCTCCCTGGCCCTCTTGCTGTTCTCGGTACCCGCGCTGCACAGTCACCTGACTACCTGCAGCTTCATGTCATAGTGCGCTCTGTACATCGTGACATTGTAGGCAGCCTGGACACAGCATTGTGGGCCCTGAGAAGAGCATGCGGGGAGGAGGGGTAAGTAAAGCGCTCACAGCGTTTCACTCCCCCTCCTCCTGCATTCTAGTAAGTGCTTCCTTGATGGAAGTGCTCAATTGTATTCCCTTTATAAGATGCACTGCAATTTAGAAAGGAAAAAGTACAGTGCCACTGGCAAGGGGGGCACCTGTACAACCCCCCCCCCCCCCCGCCCGGTTTCAGGGCCTAGCAGCATCTACAACCACTGCGACCCCTATAGCTACGCCAGTGGAAGCAAGACAGCAGCCGTATCTCCTGTCAGAATCTCCTGAAAATTGGCTGATTGAGAATAGCTCATATACCTGCAAACTAAACTGTCCAACAGCTGAAAAAAGAAGTCAATAAAGCAAAAGATTATAAGATCTATAAGTTTAGGAGACACCAACAGATCCTGCAACAGTAACAGGAGGCATTAAAGGAGATCTCCTGGTAAGATAATATCACCAGGGATTCCATGCCAAGCAAAAACACATGATGCTACAGAGTCAAGTGCAAGTAACAGAAGCTGGGGTACTCAAGGCAAGAAGTTTTAAGAGATGCCAAAGAAATTCCCTGAATAAAAGACTAAATACTGAGGAAACTCCCAAGACATGAAACATACCTGATGGCAGTAAGGCCTACCAAAGGAAATCTAATACTGCCAGGGAAACCTCCAATGGGGTGTCATATATTTATGGCACAGGCCCCTGTGAGTTTCAAGATACTAAAGTCCAAGGACACCCCCATGGCATAAATTATACCTAATGCAATGGACACCCCCGTGGTGTGCAAGTCTATGTCTGTATTTAATGCATTGAGCCAAACCATTACATGGTTATTTGCAACAGGAAACTAAACTTACTGCAGGAACAACACCTATTATATGACCTTTAATAATGCAGGAAAAAATATACATAGTGTATCCTGAACCAACTGACATTGCTAGATCTATATTTACTGCAAACATCATTGCACGTGGCATGCCCTGCAAAAATCATTTTGCCTGGCATGCCCTGCAAACATCATTGCGCCTGACATGCCTAGCAAGCTACATATATGCCCTATAACAGGAATAATCCAACATAAAAACAAATGGGAAAAGGTGAGCTTGCGCAAGAGACACAACCTGCACCTAATAAGGACAAAATGAATCACGAGTGAGCTGGTTTATATAGCACCAGCAATTAATTATGCAATTTCTTCATTTAGTATTCTAGATAGGCTGGTCCTAGAGTTGAGAATAGGGTACAGAATATTCCGCTCTCTGCTGCCTGAGTACATTATAATTATATTCAGGGGATGAAGTGTGGTATAATTATATTAAGGGGACACAGTGTGGTAAAATTATATTCAGGGAACAGAGTGTGGGATAATTATATTCGGGGACACAGTGTGGAATAATTTTATTCAGGGGATAGTGTGTGGGCTGGCGTAGCTATAGAGATCGCAGCTGCAACTGGGCCCCTAAGCCAGGGGGGCTCTGTTGCCAGTGAAGCAGTATTTTTCCCTGTATATGAAGCAGCGCATCTAATAAAGTAATAAAGGGAATACCAGTGGGCGCTTCTATTATGGTGGTGGCATAAAGGGGGAATAATAAAATGTGGGGGCATTTAGGGGACTGGCTGAGATGAGGTGTTTAGTTATGTTTTAGGCACAGACAGAAGCGTGACCTAGTGCAGAAAAAATTTGCCGTGGCGCACTTCGCCAGCAAGCATAGACTTCTATTATGACGGAATGCAATACAGAATTCCTCTTATAGGCTTCCTTGGTGCATGCTGTCATAGAATTCTTAGATATAACCCGCACCTGGTACGCTGAACTTTAAAACATAAGTTCGCTCAGCACTAATGTTAAGGAAAGAGTACTCGCAGCAATTCAGATGCACAGTCTATTACACTGTGCAAAAAATGCACTCACATCTATCCGTCCTTCATTGATAGCTGCGTCACATAATTCAGCTGCACAGTCCCTTCCAGTATCCATTGTGATTTCAACACTCATTATCAGAGTGCTCTGACCCACATAGAATAGATACAGTTCCAATGTACAAAAAATAGGCCAAAGTGGTCAGCACTGCCTAAAGTGTATAACATTCAAAACTAATTGATGCTCTGCTTCCCTTGTGACAACCGGTGGTACAAACAAAGTCTAACATATGCAGTAATCATCAAGAAATGAAAAAACTGCGGCACTCACCAAATTATGTTGCAACTTTATTATTCCATATTTAAAAGCATGACGGATGTGGGTACAGCTCAGTGAAGGGCAACAAGAGCTTCATGATTGAGTGGCAAGAAGGATTTTACCTGTCATCAATTGACATGGAAAACCTTTATTCCAGAATACCACAAGAATTGGGAAATAAATTGTACAAACAAAGAAACGGGTACGGCCATAGGGACTCCAGTTTCATGTACGTTTGCCAATCAATATGTATTTACAATTGACAATCCTTTTCTATGCTACATTAGGTTACTTTTGAGATTCATTGATGATGTCTTTATAGTATGGACAGGTACCATGGAGCAATTTGATGAATTTATGGAATATTTGAATACAAGTAACAACATGAACATGCAATTTAAAATATTTAAAATAGCCGCAGATGAATTGGAGTTTTTGGATGTCAAAGTTAGTACACAAAGTAATATGGTGCACACTACCATCTTTAGTAGAGATGAGCGAATCATCCAAAATTCGCTTCGCCGAATGTTCATAGAATTTTTCAAAAGATTCATACTTCATACGAATCTATTCAGCCAAAGCTGCGTACAAATCATACGTTATTATGTGGTGTTTTGCGAACATTCGCACAATGCACAAAATTACGTACGAATCCTGAGCGTACTGTTGTCTAGCGATTGCGTAATACGCAGGCACGCAAAACGCTAGGCTGCGGCGTGCACTCCTCAGAGGCAAAGAGAATTTTGCAAAATGATATCCAGGCGACTCTCAGCATTTAGCTCTGGACATACATGAACCGGCTGATGGACCGGCAGGATTACGATGGCACACACCTCCACCCGAACCAGCATAAAAAGGAGATAGTGCACCAGGTGATCCAAACAAAATATTTGAAAAGTAAAAACATGTTAAAAAATTAGTGTACTGTATTGTATATATACCAGTGCTAATAATGAAAACCGTATAGAAGGACAACATGGGCGTGCGTAGTGCGCTGCAGCAATTTTCTAGACCACGCCTCTAACTCCACCAAAACAAGTGAAGGTATTCTCAGATATGTGCCCCTTCACAGTAATTTGCCTTAGGCTACTTTTACATATGTGGTGGTGATCCTGCAGGCTGTTTCCCGGCGTTTTTGCCGAATAGAGGCCGGATCAGCGCCGTCCCCCATTATTGTTAATGGTGCTGGCCGTTCTCCTGTTTGTGTCAAGCAAATGCACTAGTGTGAAATTAAGTACCCTTAGATATATGCCCCTTCATAGTTAGCGCTTCCTCCTCCTACACACAGACTCAAAGACGTGCTCATGCTGCAGCTAATGTGAGTGGGCGTGGGCGATATCAAAAGTATTCTCACGTTATCGATATTAAGGAATGTATTGCAATAACGATATATATTGCGATAAATACCCATTTAGAAGGAAAAAAAAGGATATGGCCCTCCTCAGGCTCTCACTCATAATATCTTCATAGTAGTATACAGTGTTAGTATTAAAAACGGTCAGTCATCATAACAATTTTGTATGGATTTATGTTGCAGAGCAACGTCAACGACGTCACCGTCGAGGCCGGACGGCCCCTACAGTACCTTCAGCTTCTAGTAAGTGTAAACATATTTAATTTATTTTTAATCCAGGCTACATGGGAGTGCAGCTGCAGTGATATAAGAGCACTAGTGGTTAGGAATGGGATCCAGCCCCAAACTATTCAGACATATCAACATTAGAAGTTACAACTGTTCATTAGAGTTGAATGTAATGCTATTATTTAATGTTTTTTGACAGCTACTGCACCACAGAGGAGCCTCTCTCACCCTCTTCCACAACAGCGAGAGAGGACCCCACCTGCCCCTCCAACACTACCAGCCCAACTTCCAGAGGTAGAAGGTAGGTAAAATAAAAAGTGTAATTGGTGGACCTTCTGTTCTCAAAATATAAGCTAAATTTATGTTTTATCTTTTGTAGTGCCAACCTGCATGGAGGAGTTTTCCCCAGGACCATAGGAAGACCACTAAGTATGGGTGTCCAGTAAGTACAAAACCCAAACTGACCATATGTGGCTTTCTCAGTGAGCAGTTCAAAGCAAAAAAAAAAAAAAAAAAAGGATACAGATACATGTCACTGGAAAACTCGTACCAGTAGATATACCAAATATATATGACCTGCAATTGCTAAAGTAATCCAGGTGCTGTTTTTAAAGTTTAGAATATTTTTCGTGGGACAACCACCCCTTTAACTCGATCATACTAATTATATTACTGTTTCTACCCCTACAGATATCCCCATGGACTTTGAGGTGTCTTACGCCGCTTAGACACCAGGGTCCATGCTGCGTCCTGGCTTATTCGCGGCCTGCAGCTGGAGCTCCGAGAGTTGCAGATGATGATGGCCATACGTCGGCAAAGACCGTCGACGGCGTCACTTTTTCCCCCCCTTTTTTTTTACTTATTTATTTATTGTTGAAAGTTGTTATTTATTTTACTAAAATTATTCTTCTAAAACCTGTATGTTTAGGCTGGAGCCTCCAAAAATTGTGCATAGGCCAGAGCTCGCAATACTGTGAAGACAGGGTGTCTGTTTAGGCGCACTTGAGCCTCCAAAATTTGTCCTTTATTCTTCTAAAACCTGTATGTTTAGGCTGGAGCCTCCAAAAATTGTGCATAGGCCAGAGCTCGCAATACTGTGAAGACAGGGTGTCTGTTTAGGCGCACTTGAGCCTCCAAAATTTGTCCTTTTTCCTGTTTAAATGAACACAGGGTGTCTTCAGGACAAAGCTTTAATAAATTATGCACGCTCTAGTTCACGGATTACAGTTAGAGAAAAAGGCTTGGCTTGTTTGGACAACAAGCTTGTAAAAATTCTACCTTGTAAAGATAGGCAGTGAAATTATATATGGGCTTTTCATGGGTGCCACGGCTAGTAGTAGTAGGGGACGGGGTATATCAGCAGAGAGTGATTAGTAAATACAACAAACTGCGGTGGAGTATAACAATCTCCGCTAATGTAACTTGTAACGGGAGGTGGAGGTAGACAACAGTGTAACAATGCCGACTCCAGGCTGGGGGTGTCTGATGTCAGTTGAGATGATGTTGAAGACAGAGTCAACGATTCAGGGAAGGCTGGGTTTCTGGTCAAAACATGACAGCTGGATGTCATGGGCAGCTCTAGCCTGTCGCTGCTTCTACTGCTACCACCCTTCCTTTCTTTTGCTGCTACTTCTGCCAGGCTCCAAAAATATTTTTGCCACTACGATTCCTTTGGAAGGCCCGAACACCTGTCTGTCGGACATACTGTACAGTAACAATAACTGTAAGTGTAATATAGCAGTAGTATTAGAACGCAATTTTACCCCGATTACAGAATCAAGGATTAACGGATTTATTTCTGTATAAAAGAATGTGAACACCCCAAAATCAGTAGTATCAGGCCGCAATTTCACCCCAATTACAGAATCAAGGATTAATGGATTTACTTATGTATAAAAGAATGTGAAAACCACAAAATCAGTAGTTTCAGGCAGCAATTTCACGCCAATTACAGTATTATGGATTCACGGATTTACTTATGTATAAAAGAAAAGTGAACACCCCAAAATCAGTATTATCAGGCCGCAATTAAACTCCAATTATAGAATCAAGGATTATTGGATTTACTTATGTATAAAAGAACGTGAACACCCCACAATCAGTAGTATCAGGCAGCAATTTCACCTCAATTACAGAATCAAGGATTAATGGATTAACTAAAGTATAAAAGACTGTGAACACCCCAAAATCAGTAGTATCAGGCCGTAATTTCACCCCAGAATTAAGGATGAATGGATTTACTAATGTATAAAAGTATGTGAACACCCCAAAATCAGTAGTATCAGGCCACAATTTCACCCTAATAACAGAATCAAGGATTAATGGATTTACTTATGTATAATAAAATAACATGAACACCCCAAAAGCAGTAGTATCAGGCCACAATTTAACCCCAGAATCAAGGATGAATGGATTTACATATGCATTAACCCCTTCCCGGCCAGTGCCGTACATGTACGGCGCTGTGGGAAGTGACTTCCCGACCAGCGCCGTAGTGCTACGGCGCGCTGATCGGGCGGGTGCAGGAGCTGCGCCCGCCCGATTAGCGGCGGGGGTCCGGCTGTGCCCAGTAGCCGGACCCCTGATGTATGCACCAGCATCGGTGAAATGCGGTGGGAAGGGGTTGCCATCGGGTCCCCGCGCTGCTGTGACGGGGACTCGATGGCTGAGATAGCAGCCAGATGCCTTCCTTAGGCATCCGGCTGCTATCTACGGAAGCCTGTGAGATCCAGCCCCCTGGATCTCACAGGCAGTGTGCTGGTAGTGTATTACATTGAGTAATACACTTCCAGCCAATGCATTACAATACAGAAGTATTGTAATCCATTGTAAGGGGATCAGACCCCCAAAAGTGAAAAAAAGTGTAAAATATCCAGAGGATAAAATCCAGAGGAAAAAAAAGACTGGTTTGCATTTCCCACTTATAAAAGCAGAGATAATACGCGAGTTTGAGAGTTCGCGTGTTTGACTTTAAGTGTGTGGTTGAATTAAGTGTGTGACTTTAGATTGCGTGACTTCAGCTTCGGGAACTTTAAAAGGGAATACAGTAAGTCTGTCCATATCATTGTATTGTATTTTTTCGCTTTTGCTTGTGTAATCCCCATTAGAATGGCTTCCATCATTGACAGCGCAGTCCAGTGCACATCTTGTCTGATGTATGCAGTCCTGGAACAGCCGTTTAAGGGTGCATATATTTGTTCAAAATGTGAGCAAATTGTCCGCTTGGAATCGCACATTGTGTATCTAAGCGGGCGAATTTCAACGCTGAGAAGCACTGACAATTTGGAAAAGAGTTTGCTGCTCAGTGAGAAAGCACTCTATGGGGTAGATGTGGGGGAGGGTGGTAGTGAGGAGGCACAGGAAAGTGAGGTAGCTAGCTGGGTAACAGTTAGAAAGCGGGTTAGAGGGAAAAGTGCCAGGGAGGCTAGCCCTGATCTGACACACCCCAACAAGTTTGCAAGTTTGGCAGATGAGGGGGATGTTACTTCAGGGAGAGCACTGCTGCAGCCGGACACTTCCTCTGCCAGTCAGGGGAATGTCAGCTCCAGTAAGCAGGGGGCCAGGAGAGCAGGGCAGGCCAGACAGGTGCTGGTAGTGGGCGACTCCATTATTAGGGGTACAGAGAGGGCAATCTGTCACAAAGACCGGGATCGTCGGATGGTGTGCTGCCTTCCAGGCGCTCGAGTTCGGCACATCGTGGATCGGGTTGACAGATTACTGGGAGGGGCTGGAGAAGATCCAGCAGTCATGGTCCATATCGGTACCAATGACAAAGTTAGAGGTAGGGGGAGTGTCCTTAAAAATGATTTAGGGATCTAGGGCATAAGCTTAGGGCAAGGACCTCCAAGGTAGTGTTTTCCGAAATACTGCCTGTACCACGAACCACACAAGAAAGGCAGCGGGAGATTAGGGAGGTAAACAAGTGGCTCAAGAACTGGTGTAGGAAGGAGGGGTTTGGGTTCCTGGAGAACTGGGCCGACTTCTCTGTCGGCTACAGGCTCTACCGTAGGGATGGGCTGCACCTCAATGGGGAAGGGGCAGCTGTTTTGGGGGAGAAGATGGCTAGAAGGCTGGAGGAGTGTTTAAACTAGGGACTGGGGGGGAGGGTAACTACATAATAGGAGGGGAAGATAGTGCAGATAGAGACCTGGGGCAAGGTAATGGAACTGGGGGAGGAATGGAAGGAGGAACTAGAACAGATCAGAAGGAAAGGTGTAGGGTAAGAAATATACACCAACCTCTTAATTGTTTGTACACTAATTCCAGAAGCCTAGCTAATAAAACTGGTGAACTGGAATTAGTGATGTGTGAGGAGGACTATGACATAGTGGGAGTAACTGAGACATGGCTGGATGATAGCTATGACTGGACAGTTAACGTACAGGGTTACAATCTTTTTAGAAAGGATCGTCAAAACCGGAGAGGGGGAGGGGGTCTGCCTTTATGTAAAGTCATGCCTAAAGCCCACACTCCGGGAAGATATAAATGAGGGACATGAAGATGTGGAGTCACTGTGGGTAGAAATAAATGGAGCCAAAAACAATAATAAAATACTACTAGGGGTTTATTATGAACCACCCAATATATCAGAGACCACAGAAAATCTACTTCTAAATGAAATAGACGAGGCGTCATAATGAGGTCGTTATTATGGGGGACTTCAACTACCCAGATATAGACTGGGAAACTGAAACCTGTACATCTCATAAAGGAAACAGGTTCTTGGAAATAACCAAAGACAATTACCTTTCCCAACTGGTTCAGGACCCCACTAGAGGGACGGCCATACTGGACTTAGTATTAACCAATAGACCTGACAGAACAACAGATGTGCAGGTCGGGGGACACCTGGGAAACAGTGACCATAATATAATAACCTTCCAATTGTCATTCAAAAGAGCGTTTCTTCAGGGAGGAACAAAAATACCAAACTTCAAAAAAGCAAAACTTAGCCAACTAAGAGAGGCCATAGGCCTAACTAACTGGGACAAAGTCCTCAAAAATAAAAATACAGCCACAAAATGGGATATTTTTAAAAGCATCCTAATATCTAATTGTGAGAGGCACATACCATATAGGAATAAAATAATAAGAAACAAGAAAAAACCAATGTGGATAAATAGAACTGTAAAGAAAGCAATAAATGACAAAAAGAAAGCATTTAAATCACTAAAACAGGAGGGGAGTGAGGAAGCATTGAAAAACTATAAGGAAAAAATAGAATATGTAAAAGACACATAAAAACAGCCAAACTAGAGACCGAGAGATTAATCGCCAAAGAGAGTAAAACTAACCCTAAAATGTTCTTCAATTATATAAATACTAAAAAGTATAAACCTGAAGGTGTGGGCCCCTTACAGAGTAATGAGGGGGGAGTAGCAGAGAGCGATGAGGAGAAAGCGAAGCTGCTAAATAACTTTTTCTCCACTGTATTCACTGAGGAAAATAAAATGTCAGATGAAATGCAGAGTATAAAAGTAAATTCCCCTTTAAAAGTGTCCTCTCTGACCCAGGAAGAGGTGCAGCAACGTCTTAAAAATATTAAAATAGACAAATCACCAGGACCGGATGGCATACACCCCCGTATCCTAAGAGAATTAAGTAATGTAATCGACAGACCCTTATTTCTGATATTTAAGGACTCTATACTGACGGGGAGTGTTCCACAGGATTGGCGCATAGCAAATGTGGTGCCAATATTCAAAAAGGGTCCAAAAACAGAGCCTGGAAACTATAGGCCGGTAAGTTTAACGTCTGTTGTGGGTAAACTGTTTGAAGGTTTTCTGAGAGATGCTATCTTGGAGTACCTCAATGAAAATAAGCAAATAACTCCATATCAGCATGGCTTCATGAGGGATCGGTCATGTCAAACCAATTTAATCAGTTTCTATGAGGAGGTAAGTTCTAGACTTGACTGCGGCGACTCAATGGATGTTGTATATTTGGACTTCTCCAAAGCGTTTGACACTGTACCACATAAAGGGTTAGTATACAAAATGAGAATGCTTGGCCTGGGAGAAAATGTCTGTATGTGGGTAAGTAACTGGCTTAGTGATAGAAAACAGAGGGTGGTTATTAACGGTACATACTCAGATTGGGTCACTGTCACTAGTGGGGTACCACAGGGGTCTGTATTGGGTCCTATTCTCTTCAATATATTTATTAATGATCTTGTAGAAAGCTTGCACAGTAAAATATCAATTTTTGCAGATGACACTAAACTGTGTAAAGTAATTAACACAGAAGAGGACAGTGCACTGCTACAGCAGGATCTGGATAGACTGGAGGCTTGGGCAGAAAAGTGGCAGATGAGGTTTAACACTGACAAATGTAAGGTTATGCATATGGGAAGGAATAATGCAAGTCACCAGTACATACTAAATGGTAAAGCATTGGGTAACTCTGACATGGAAAAGGACCTAGGAATTTTAGTGAACAGCAAACTAAGCTGCAGAAACCAGTGTCAGACAGCTGCTGCCAAGGCCAATAAGATAATGGGTTGCATCAAAAGAGGCATAGATGCCCGTGATGAGAACATAGTCCTGCCACTTTACAAATCACTAGTCAGACCACATATGGAGTACTGTGTACAGTTCTGGGCTCCTGTGAACAAGGCAGACATAGCAGAGCTGGAGAGGGTTCAGAGGAGGGCAACTAAAGTAATAACTGGAATGGGTGGACTACAGTACCCAGAAAGATTATCAAAATTAGGGTTATTCACTTTAGAAAAAAGACGACTGAGGGGAGATCTAATAACTATGTATAAATATATCAGAGGTCAGTACAGAGATCTCTCCCATCATCTATTTATCCCGAGGACAGTGACCATGACGAGGGGACATCCTCTGCGTCTGGAGGAAAGAAGGTTTGTACATAAACATAGAAGAGGATTCTTTACGGTAAGAGCAGTGAGACTATGGAACTCTCTGCCTGAGGAGGTGGTGATGGTAAGTTCACTAAGAGAGTTCAAGAAGGGCCTGGATGTATTTCTGGTGGGTAATAATATTACAGGTTATAGTTACTAGAGAGGGGTCGTTGATCCAGGGAGTTATTCTGATTGCCTGACTGGAGTCGGGAAGGAATTTTTCCCCCTAAAGTGAGGAAAATTGGCTTCTACCTCACAGTTTTTTTTGCCTTCCCCTGGATTAACTTGTAGGAAAACAGGCTGAACTGGATGGACAGATGTCTTTTTTCGGCCTTACAAACTATGTTACTATGTTACTATAAGAAAGTTAAAAAAAGTGAAAAAAATAAAGTTTTACAAAAAAAAAAGTTTCAAGTCCCCGCCCCCCAAAAAACGTCATTTTTACAAAATAATATTTAAAAAAAATTGTAAAAAATAGTGAAAAAAAAGACATATTAGGTATCGCCGCGTCCGTATCGACCGGCTCTATAAAAATAGCACATGATCCACCCCGTCAGGTGCACGCAGTAAAAAAAAAAAAAAAAAAAAAACTGTGCCAAAACAGACATTTTTTGGTCACCTTCCCTTACAAAAAGTGTAATAGCAGGTGATCAAAAAAGCGTATGTACCCCAAAATGGTACCAATCAAACAGTCATCTTGTCCCGCAAAAAATGAGACCCTACCTAAGACAATCGCCTGAAAAATAAAAAAAATATGGCTCTCAGAAAATGGCAACACAAAAAGTATTTTATTTTGTTCAAAAAATAAATCTAATGTGTAAAACTATCCAAAAATAAAAAAATTAGACATATTGGGTATCGCCACGTCCGTAACAACCTGCTCTATAAAAATATTGCATGAGATGGCCCCCCGGGTGAATGCTGCAAAAAAAAAAAAAAAACTATGCCAAAACAACCATTTTTTTCCCTCTTGCCTCACAAAAAGTGTAATAGCAGGCGATCAAAAAGGTGTATTTACCCCAAAATGGTACCAATCAAACCGTCATCTTGTCCTGCAAAAACAAATACCCTACCTGAGACAATCGCCTGAAAACTGAAAAAAATATGGCTCTTTGAAAATTGCAACACAAAAAAAAAGATTTTATTCTGTTCTAAAATGCATCTAATGTGTAAAACTTTCCAAAAATAAAAAAGTTAGACATATTGGATATCGTCGCGTCCGTAACAACCTACTCTATAAAAATATTTCATGAGATAGCCCCCCAGGTGAATGTTGTAAAAAAAAATTTTTTAAAAACCATGCCAAAACTGATATTTTTTTTCACCTTGACTGACAAAAACTGTAATACAAAACGATCAAAAAGTCTCATGTACCCCAAAATGGTACCAATCAAACTGTCATCTTGTCCCGCAAAAAATGAGCCCCCACATAAGACAATAACTCAAAAAATAAAAAATCAACGTCACCCACAAACCGATCCATCAAAATCTGTTCTGCAAAATCCATATGGCGCTCCTTCTGTTTTGAGTCCTGCCATGTGCCCCCACAGCAGTTTACCACCACATATGGGGTGTTGCCGTATTCAGGATAAAATGGGTAACAAATTATGGGGTGCTTTTCTCCTGTTACCCCTTGTGAAAATGAAAAATTTGGGGCTAAAGCAACATTTTATTGGAAGAAATGAAACTTTTCATTTTCACAGCCTAGTGTTTCCAAATTCCGTAAAACGCTTAGGGGGTCAAAGTGGCCAGAACCCCCCCTTAATATATTCTTTGAAGGGTGTAGTTTCCAAAATAGGGTCACTTTATGAGGGTTTCCACTGAAGGGGTACATCAGGGTCTCTCAATTACAAAATGGTGCCTAAAAACTATTCTAGCAAAATCTGCCTCCAAAATCCATATGGCGCTCCTTTCCTTCTGACCACTGCCACAAACCCATAGAGACGTTTACCACCACATATGGGGTATTTCTGTAAACTGCAGAATCAGAGTAATGAGTATTGAGGTTTAGTTTGCTGTTAACCCTTGTTGTGTTGCAAGAAAAAAATTATTAACATGAATAATCTACCAAAAAAGTGAAATTTTGAAATTTCACCTCCATTTTCCTTTAATTCTTGTGGAACACCTGAAGGGTTAACAAAGTTTGTAACAGCAGTTTTTTATAACTTGAGGGGTGTAGTTTCTAAAATGGGGTCATTTATGGGGGGTTTCATTATGTAAGCCCCTCAAAATTACTTTATATCTGAATTGGTGCTTAAAAAAATGGTTTTGGAAAATTTGGTGAAAATTTGAAAAATGGCTTCTAAACTTCTAAGCCCTCTAACGTCCTAAAAAAGTAAAATTATATTTACAAAATGCCAACATAAAGTAGACATAAGGGGAATGTAAAATAATAACTATTTTTGGAGGTATTACTGTGTATTTTCAAAGTAGAGAAATTGAAATTTGGAAATTTTTCCAAATTTTTGGTAAATTTGGGATTTTTTCATAAATAAGGGTGAAATATATAGACTCAAATTTATGACTGTCATGAAGTACAATGTGTCACAAGAAAACAATCTCAGAATGGCCTGGATAAGTAAAAGCATTCCAAAGTTATTACCACATAAAGTGACACATGTCAGATTTGCAAAAAATGGCCCGGTCAGGAAGGTGAAAACAGGCCCGGGGTTGAAGGGGTTAAAGAATGTGAACACCACAAAATCAGTAGTATCAGGCTGCAATTTCACCCCAATTACAGAATCAAGGATTAACAGATTTACTTATGTATAAAAGAACGTGAACACCCCAAAATCAGTAGTATCAGGCCAAAATTTTACCCTAATTACAGAATCAAGGATTGACAGATTTACTTATGTGTAAAATAATGTAAACACACCAAAATCAGTAGTATCAGGCCACAATTTCACCCCAGAATCAAAGATGAATGGAATTACTTACATAAAATAACAATGGGACCCCAAATAGTAGTAACAGGCCACAGATTACAGAATCAAGGATTAATGGAATTATGTTTGTAAAAAAAAAAATGTGAACACCCCAAAATCAGTAGTATTAGACAGCAATTTCACCTCAATTACAGAATCAAGAATGGAATTGCTTACAAGTATGTATAAAAGAATGTGGACAACCTAAAATCAGCTGTATTAGAACACTTTTTAACCCCAGTTAGTGCAGCAATGTGTAATAGAATGGCTTCTGTATTAGCCAAGCATACACTGTTCAATTGGCCCCTGCACTCTCCCAAAAGTGTGGATAAAGTATCCCTATTATATCCCTACACTATCACCAAGCCGTCCCTGAACTGTTCAAAACTAATATTTTGTAAAGAAACTATTTGCTAATCACTGTCCCTAGCACCTGTCACATCTCTCCCTGCACTAAATTCACAGTAAAATGGAGAAGACTGGGCAGGATGAGGCTTTTTATAGGGCTATAACATCACAGGGGCTGGCTATCTGCTGATTGGCTGGCTGCATGGCATTATGGGTGATCCCTCATTCCCTGGCTTCTTACTTTCACTTTGTAACATGTGCAGCAGCTATTTTAGAAAAAAAAATCTGATTCCTTACCATGGACCTAGTGACAAATCAAATTTGTCCTGAAATTCAGATCGAATTCCACTTTGTCAACTTCAATACACTAATAATAATATTCAGGGGACACAGCAAGGTATAATTACATTTAGGCCCCTGCACTCTCCCAATATCACGGTTTGTGATAATATTCAGGGAGTGCAGTGTGTTATAATTATATTCGGGGACAGAGTAAGGTATTGTATACACGGAACACAGTGTGGTATAATTATATTAAGGGGCAGAGTGTGACATAATTATATTCAGGGGACACAGTGGGGTATAATTATATTCAGGGGCAGAGTGTGACATAATTATATTCAGGGGACAGAGTGTGGGATATTTATATTCAAGGGACACAGTATGGAATAATTATGATCAGGAAACACAGTGTTAGATAATTATATTCAAAGGACAGAGTATCATATAATTATAAAGAAAAAGGGGGTCAGTCAGCATATCCCAGTGTGCAGGTGCACGTTGCCATGGCTAAATACACAAAGGAAAAAAAGACATACAATGCAACAGCACTCTGCAAACCAAATAAAGTATAAAACGTTATAGTAATAGTAAATATTCTGGTGCTAATGATACGCTTGTTTAGTAAATTTGAGATTCTTGGCAAATATATTTTGTACAAAATTATTTGGGCCCGTCTGCCAAACGTCCAGGTGATCTCTGTAAGACGGGACCTAACACTAAATGCTACCTGTTATGTGCATTGCGACCACCATAAAATTCAGGGAGTGCAGGTTCCACATGCATGCTGGGTCCACTCTGCTTTTTATCATTTTTGGTGCCAAAATGGCCTCCATTAAGTTCAGTGAATGCAGGTACCAACGTGCATGCTGAGCCCACTCTATACCTCACCTGGTGCCAGATGGCTACCACTGAATGCAATGAGAGTCCACTCTATACCTCTCCTGGTACCAAAAGGCTTCCAGTGAGTGCAGGGAGAGCAGGCTACAGCTTTATACTTACACTAATTAAAATCAGCCTATGGGGCAGACAGGCTGGTCAGGAGTTCACGACTAAATGGAGTAGCCACACCTCCAGTACAAACTGCAAAGAAAAAGTGCACGTTGCCATGGCTAAATACACAAAGGAAAAAAAAGACATACAATGCACTCTGTAAACCGCCATAGTACAAAACGCCATAGTAATAGTAAATATTCTGGTGCTGATGCTACGCTTATTTAGTAAATTTCAGAAACTTGGCAAATATATTTCATACAAAATTATTCGGGCCCGTCTGCCAAACAGTGTTTTGTACTTTATTTGGTTTGCTGAGTGCTGTTGCATTGTATGTCTTTTTTTCCCTTTATCATATAATTATATTTCACCCATATTTTTCACCCGTATTTTTGACCCTATAAGACACACCTAGGTTTTAGAGGAGAACCCCCAATCAGACCCCAATGTTAATCAAATGTCAGCTCAAAGCCCCATTCAGACCACCAGTGTTAATCAGACCTCAGAACAGACCCCCAATTTTAATGACCCCCAATCAGACCTCAGATCAGACCTCCATGTTAATAATTCCCCCAATAAGCCCTTAAATCAGGCCTGCGTGTTAATAAGTCCCTCAGGTGAAGCAGATCTCAGATCAGACCTCCATGTTAATAAGTTCCCCATGTGAAGCAGAACTCCGATCAGAGGGGAAAAAAATGAATCAACTTACCTGTCCTGCTCCAGAGGCCGCCGCCCCTGAGACCCAGCGCTCTTCCTGGTCTTCCTTATAAACTATGTTGCTATGTTATGTTCCTGCTGCCCTGTGCTGTGACCCGATGCCTTACAGTATGAGTACATATCCCGCACATGGAGCGCTGCATTCATGTGCGAGTCCCGCACATGGAGCGCTGATCCCCCATCCTCCTGTACTAATGAGCACTTTTATAATGAAAGTGCTCATTAGAATTCACCCCTTAAGTTGTACTGACATTTTCCCCCCACTTTGGGGGGTAATAAAGTGAGTCTTATAGGGTAAAAATACAGGAAATTATATTCAGGGGACACATTGTGGTATAATTACATTCTGGGGACAGAATGTGGTATAATTATATTCAGTGGACATAGTGTGGGATAATTATATCCAGGAGATGGAGTGTAGTATAAATAATTATACCACACTCCATCTCCTGAATATAATTATCCCACAGGGGACAGTGTGGTATAATTATATTCAGGGGACACAGTTTGGTATAATTATATTCACAGGATGTAGTGTGGTATAATTGCATTTAGTAGACAGTGTGTGGTATAGGGGTACAATATGGTATGATAATATTCAGAGGTCACTATGAGGAGTTTGTGCTAATATACAGTACAGACCAAAGGTTTGGACACACCTTCTCATTCAAAGAGTTTTCTGTATTTTCATGACTATGAAAATTGTAGATTCACACTGAAGGCATCAAAACTGCTTTGATTACTGCTTTGCACACTCTTGGCATTCTCTTGATGAGCTTCAAGAGATAGTCACCTGAAATGGTATTCCAACAGTTTCGAAGGAGTTCCCAGAGATGCTTAGCACTTGTTGGCCCTTTTGCCTTCACTCTGCAGTCCAGCTCACCCCAAAACATCTCGATTGGGTTCAGGTCTGGTGACTGTGGAGGCCAGGTCATCTGGCATAGCACCCCATCACTCTCCTTCTTGGTCAAATAGACCTTACACAGACTGGAGGTGTGTTTGGGGTCATTGTCCTTCAATTTTGAATGAATCCCCAACAGTGTCACCAGCAAAGCACCCCCACACCATCACACCTCCTCCTCCAGGCTTCATAGTGGGAACCAGGCATGTAGAGTCCATCCGTTCACCTTTTCTGCATTGCACAAAGACACGGTGGTTGGAACCAAAGATCTCAAATTTGGACTCATCAGACCAAAGCACAGATTTCCGCTGGTCTAATGTCCAATTCCTTGTGTTCTTTAGCCCAAACAAGTCTCTTCTGCTTGTTGCCTGTCCTTAGCAGTGGTTTCCTAGCAGCTATTTTACCATGAAGGCCTGCTGCACACAGTCTCCTCTTAACAGTTGTTGTAGAGATGTGTCTGCTGCTAGAACTCTGTGTGGCATTGACCTGGTCCCTAATCTGCGCTGCTGTTAACCTGCGATTTCTGAGGCTGGTGCTTCGGATGAACTTATCCTCCGCAGCAGAGGTGACTCTTGGTCTTCCTTTCCTGGGGCGGTCCTCATGTGAGCCAGTTTTTTTGTAGCGCTTGATGGTTTTTGCGATTGCACTTGGGGACACTTTCAAAGTTTTCCCAATTTTTCAGACTGACTGACCTTCATTTCTTAAAGTAATGATGGCCACTCATTTTTCTTTACTTAGCTGCTTTTTTCTTGCCATAATACAAATTCTAACAGTCTATTCAGTAGGACTATCAGCTGTGTATCCACCTGACTTCTGCCCAACAAAACTCATGGTCCCAACCCCATTTATAAGGCAAGAAATCCCACTTATTAAACCTGACAGGGCACACCTGTGAAGTGAAAACCATTTCAGGTGACTACCTCTTAAAGCTCATCAGGAGAATGCCAAGAGTGTGCAAAGCAGTAATCAAAGCAAAAGAACCTAGAATATATATTCTTTGAAGAACCTAGAATATAAGACATATTTTCAGTTGTTTCACACTTTTTTGTTAAGTATATAATTCCACATGTGTTAATTCATAGTTTTTATGCCTTCAGTGTGAATCTACAATTTTCATAGTTATGAAAATGCAGAAAACTCTTTGAATGAGAAGGTGTGTCAAACTTTTGGTCTGTACTGTAGGTGATGGAGATGAGATGCAAAAGTAATAAGCTAAAAAATTAGGAATAAAAGGGAAGAGAACATCTACAATCAAAAGAGGCGTCATGTGTAAGTCATTGGACTTAAATGTTTTCTTCTGGCTCTTGACTGCTTCTTATCAGTACTGGATTTGTTTGTGTAAATTAGCGATGAGCGAACTTCTTGAAATTCATTTTGTGTCCTATTCATCAAATTTTTTTCAAAATGTGATTTCTGTCTGACTCATTTGTACATGAGTCAAATATGCACCAACTGGCTTGAAAATTTCTATTGGACACTCTGAGGTCTCATTTCATTATTTTTTTTTAAACATATTTTTACTTTTTCTCTCCTCCCACTCCCATTATAAGCTCTTGACACTGACATATAGAGTAATGGGTAAACGTATGGTTGATGGTGTAAAACAGCATGTTTAAAAACACACTGCGAATTTGAATGTATTATGCTTTTTTTCCCAAATTAGAAAGCTTCCAAAAATTGTCTCTTATTAGGGGCAGATGTTTTTTAAACAAGCACGGTATTATGGGGAAAAAACTGTGGTTTGTTTGGACCATGTGTCCAAATATTATTTGGCTGATTAAGGGTCATAGTAGCAGTAGCGATGGCTATGGTAGTGGCAGTAGGGCTAATGAAAGGGGATTAGAAGCAAGAAGTAGCAGTTGTGGCAGCAGCAGCCATACCATACGGAACATGGTGGTAGCAAGGCAAATAACTGCAGTGGCATGATTGGGCACCATCAGCTAGGGCATATCTATTCATCATCCTCAGTCAGAGGTGTGTGAAAATCCACACAAATCCATGCCCTGCTCATTTTAACAAAAATTATATTGTGTACACTGGTGGAGGACAATTTTGTCTGTTTGGGTGTCGATGTCACACTGAAAACCCTCTCTGATGACACTGAAGGCTGGGCAAGGCAGTACAGAGAGCCACTGTTCCCATGTGGCTGCCTAAATGTCTATGGCGTCAGGGAACATGATATTCACTGGAGAAAGGTCAGAGCCTAGGTGGAACGGAAACTGGGTGTTCAGGTGGCAGGTTTCTGTTTGCTAAGTTGCATCAGCCTGGCTTGGCACATGAAAAAATTTCTCTATCATATTGAAGATACAGAACTGGCTTCTGCTGTGGCTTCTGGTGCTTGTGGTAGCAGAGATTGGGAGAGGTTTGTGACTCTGCAAGGTATAGAGAGGGGCCTTCTGGTCGGATACGCAAGCGGCAGGCATCTGCTAGTGGAAAGCTGTGGCAAGCTGTATATATCCTGATAATAAAGTCATTGACCTCCCTTTCGTTAGAAAAACATTCCCCAATTTTGCTTTGATAGCAAGGGTCTAAAAGTATGGCTATCCAGAAATTATCATACTGCTTGATGGGAAGGATATGTCTGTCATTACATAAGCAAGCAAGCCTACAGCTTGCCATTCTCACCAGCGTGCCCAAGGACTCAGTTCTATCTGGCACTGCCCCCCACTGATATGACTGGTAATCAAGGCTGGTGTCATTGTCATCATCATCATCCTTGTCTTCCTGTACCAGCAACTCCTTATCATTCTTCTGCTGCTCCTTCTCCTATAATAGCTCCTCATCCTCCATCATGTTACTTTCTCCATGTGGGTCCTCAAAAGCTATAGGTTGGCCATCAAGGTGCATAAAGTTGTTATTCTTCTGCCATCCCTTGTTGCATCAGCATGAGCATCTGCTATAAGATATATATCAGGGGGTGATATTATTGATACTGCAAATTTGGTGGCCTTTTCGAAGGGTCCCAGAAAATCTTCTTTTGATGAGCCACCACTGCCTCACCTTGAAACAACACATGCTCCCTACTGAAGTGCCCTGGTGCATGATGAAATAATTCACCACTTTGCATATGCTAGATCATCTGTACAAACAGACGAATGTAAAATTCCAGAGAGTTGGAACATCACAGATCAAGCAGTGCAGTGTTGCTGCAAGTACAGTAAAGTATTCACTGCCACATAAGGTTGAAATGCGAGGATAATCTCCTGGACATAGATAGTCGCTATACTTTTTCAAAAAGCAATATATGACTAAATGTATCATGTATGCCATGCAGACAATATATGTTATTTCCCCCAAATGCAACTTGACTATGATGTTCCTGCCATTGTTACTGACATATTGTCCAGGTGGAGTTGGCAGGGAGACAGCCATTGGGATGTTTGCCGCTTGATGCACTTTAGCAAGTGATCGGTTGTATGCCTACTCAGGCCTAGGCTGATCAATTCTACCACAGCATGGCAAGACTTCACTTTCTACATTTGATACAAGGGAGGAGGACCAGTGCTCCATTCAGCTTCTGTTGAGGACATGAGGATGTCCATTGAGGAAATACCTGGTGTGTGAACCAGATTTGCAGCCTTGTTGCTCCAGTGCTGTTTTGCTGCTGCCATGGAAAACATTGACCCAGTGAGCAATAAAAGACCAAATGTCCCTGCCTGTAAGAGCATGCACCTTTCCACACGGCGAGAATTGCAGGAAGCGGCCCATTTTCTCTGCCACATGACAGTACATGAAGGTAATATAGAAAAAAAGAGGAATATGCCAACTCTATCCACAAATACATGTAAGAAAGCATATATAAATGTAATGTATAGCATTCACTCCACCATGGATATAACAATACAATTTGCAGTAAAATATATTTTAACTATGAATTCAATAACACAAGAACAATGTAATTTTTATGGTCAAATGTCCTTGAGCTACACAGTCTGATGCAGTATTGCGTTGATAACACAGGTATAACAATGCAATGTTTGTGGTAAAGTGTCTTTGAACTATAGGATCAATAACACTGGTATAACAATGTAATTTTTGCAGAAAAATATCTTTAAACTATGCATTCAATAACATGGGTATAACAATGCAATTTTTATGGTGAAATGTCTTTGAACTATATGGTCTGATGCAGTATTGTGTTCAATAACACAAATATAACAATGCAGTGTTTGCAGTAAAATATAATATTGAACACATAGTTCTAAGATAAGTATAACAGTCATTTTTGCAGTGAAATGTCTTCGAACTAAACAGTCTGATGCAGTTATGAGTCTGCTAACATGGATATAACAATGCAATGTTTGCAGTAAAATTTCTTTGAACTATGCGTTCAATAAGACAAGTATAAAAAATGTGTTATTGCTAGAGTTGATCGAATCCTAAAATATTCGGGGATTCGGAATTCGGCCCGAATTTTCAGCGGGATTCGTGGGTTCGAGCCGAATCACGAATCCCATTAAAGTCTATGGGAGACCCGAATATTTTTGCAGGGGCCAAAGGTTCTGCACAGTCAAGTTTGCCCCAACATGTGAAAACCTCAGAAAAAGATGGAAACACCTTGGAAATGGATAGGAAGCACCAGGGGCAGCATGTAGGGATGCCTCTGAGGCTCCCTAATTGCACCATTTTTTCTAAATCTGGCCAATAGTCTGGTGATGACCCCAAGGCAATTTTCAGGGACACGGTAATGGTGACCCACTTAAAAATGCTGCCTGACAGAACCCCTGATTGTCTGTCTTTCAATAAGATTGAAGTGTAAAGCATGGTGGTGAGCCTCAGTATGACTTTTTGGATGGAGATTGCATGTGGTCATGTACTCCCTGGAACCCCATAGTCACCCCTTCTCTGATGTGCTACCCCAGAACATTCTCTGCCCCAATTTGCAAGACCTTTTGCAGTCTCAGTGTGCTGACAGTGGGGATTTACCAGTGTTGTCTGAGGAGGTGGTGGAAAATGGCGAGACACAGGTGTCGGGGGGTGAGGTAGTTGAAAGTGAAGCAAGTTACAGTGGGGACTCCTTGGGGGGACTCTCTCATGATGGGACAGATTCAACTTGGGTGGATCAGGCACAGGAACAGATCAATTTTTTTTTTGTGTCTATTTAACTTACTTAGCACAAATAATCACAGAGATATTTATTTGTTCTCTTCGCTGCGCAGTCTGGCGTTGGGGTTTGTCACTTTGATGGCGAGCTGTGCCGCTCTCTCCACAATGGTCTTTCGGTTCTTTGAGGAGACGTTGTGGGCGATTTCTGCACAGAAGGACTTGTTGCTCATCAACAGAACCTCGACCTCCTTGACATTGTGGACCAGCAATTTGCGGAACCCTGTGGGCAGCATGTGTTTGGTCTTCTTGTTGCTACCGTACCCAATGTTGGGCATCAGGATCTGCCCCTTGAACCTCCTACGGGCTCTGTTGTCAATACCTCTGGGTTTACGCCAGTTACGCTTAATCTTTACATAACGGTCTGATTGGTGACTTCTTCGTCCGCTTCTTGACGATCTTGGGCTTAATGAGGGGCCGGAGAGCCGCCATGATACCGGTTCGGAGCGTCCGCCTTCTCCGCAGACAGCCCGAGGAAGAGAGCGGAACAGATCAATTTTAAGTGTGAGGCAACATCAGCACCACAATCGCTTGGGAGAGGCAGTGGGCATTGTGTTTAGAAAGGCTGATGGGCTTCCGTCAGCACTGTGTGTATAGAACCCCATGGCCTTTCATAAAAAAATTTGGTTACAAAGCCGCATGACTCCTGAAAAATTGTTTTTAGAAAGCCAGATGACTTTCCGGAAAAATTGTTAGTAGAAAGACGGATGACTTTCCTGAAAAATTGTTAGTAGGAAGCCGGATGACTTTCCTGAAAAATTGTTGCATATGCAACTCAGATGAAGAGGAGGAGGAGGAAAGCAAGCAATTTAGGAGGTAGCCTGAGGTGGGGATGAGAACTGGGGGGATATCCATGACCTGTTCATCTTGATGAACATGAGGATGTCGGCGTTGTCGGTGGACAGGCGCGTCCGTTTGTCCGTAATGATACCCCGGCGGCACTAAAAACCCTTTCAGACAGTACACTTGCAGCAGGACAGGCAAGCACCTCAAGAGCGTACTGCGCAAGTTCTAGCCACCTGTCCAGCTTGGTCAGCCAGTAATTATATGGCGTGGAGTTATCGGTCAGGATGTTGGTCTGGTCCGCGACATACTCCCTCACCATCTTGCGGTACTGTTCCGCCCTGCTCTGCCTGCCCTGTGGCTGTGTCGTACTGTCTTGCTGGGGTTTAAGAAACTTGGCAAAAGCATGGAATAGTGTACCCCTGCCCTTGGCGCCTACACTGACTTTCCCCCTCCTCTCCTCTCCAACTTCAGCTACTGCAGTCCGCCCCCTGTTGCTCGACTGGTCTGGAAAGGCCTGTAGCAGTTTCTGAAACAGGGCCTTGTGGTAGAAAGTGACTCGGGTGCTCCTTTCCTCCACGGGTATAAGTTGGGCAAAGTTGTCCTTGTAGCGTGGGTCAAGGAGGGTGTACACCCAATAGTCATTGGTGGACAGTATCCTCTTGACCCGGGGATCACGACAAAGACAGCCAAGCATAAAGCCTGCCATGTGCCCTACTGTGCCAACACGCAAGCCTTCAGCCTCCTCACTTAGCGGACTCTCCATCTCCTCCTCCCCCCCTTCCTCCGACCCCAATTCATCCTCCTCAGCCCATACCCGCTCAACTGGTAGCATGGAATCACCCCCTGATGCATGGTGCCCAAGAGTTTTTTCCTCCTCCTCAGCCTCCTCCTCCTCCTCAGTTTCGCGCTGCGAAACTGACAACAGGGTGCTCTCAATGTCACCTCCTGTGACACTGCTGAATCCTCAGATCTTAGGTTCCTCAAGGAGATATCCTTCCTTCATAGACATGAGGAAGCTGACTGGCCTGACTACCACCTCGGGGGATCAGCTGGCAGTCTACAACTGCCCTGCGTTGTTGGTACACCCTGGCTAGCATGTGTAACGTTGAATTCCAACGCGTGGGAATGTCACATAGCAGCCGGTGAACAGGGAGTTGTAGCCGCCCTTGCACAGTCCTGAGGGTCGCGGCATCGGTGGTGGACTTGCGAAAATGGGCGCATATGCGCCGCACCTTGGTGAGCAACTCACTCAACTGGGGGTAGGTCTTGAGGAACCGCTGGACCACCAAGTTGAGCACATGGGCCATGCATGGCACGTGAGTCAGCCCACCAAGATGCAGAGCCGCCACCAGGTTACGCCCATTATCGCAGACCACCATTCCTGGCTGAAGGTTCAGCGGCGCCAGCCACACATTGGTCTGCCCCCTGATGCCCTGTAAGAGCTCTTCAGCCATGTGCCTCTTATCCCCCAGGCTCAGCAGTTTCAGGACTGCCTGCTGCCGCTTCCCTACCACAGTGCTGAAACTGCTAGCCATCGAGGAAATGAGACTTGACGATTGGGGCATCACTGCCACTTTGGAGGAGGAGGAGGTGGAGGAGGAGGTGGAGGCATAATGTGCCGGAGACACACAGACGGAACTATGTCCCGCAATTCGTGGTGTGGGTAGCACATGTGCAGCCCCACGATCGGTCTCTGACCAAGCCTCCACCAGATTGACCCAATGTGCCATGAGGGAGATGTAATGTCCCTGGCCACCGGTACTCGTCCACGTATCTGTGGTCATGTGGACTTTACCACAAACCGCGTTTTTGAGAGCGTGGGCAATGTTCTCAGACACATGCCGGTGCAGGGCGGGGACGGCACATCGGGCAAAATAGTGTCGGCTGGGGACAGAGTAACGGGGGGCTGCCGCCTCCATAAGGTTGCGGAAGGATTCTGTCTCCACAAGCCTGTACGGCAACATTTCCAAACTAATCAGCTTGGCGATGTGCACATTTAGAGCTTGCGCATGGGGGTGGGTGGCTGCGTACTTGCGCTTGCATTCAAATGTCTGCGGTAGAGACAGTTGAACGCCGCACTGGGACACATGAGTGGAGGAGAAGGAGGGAGATGGAGCTGGAGGGGTCCTTTCGGGGCTGGAGGCTGCAACGTCCTGGCTTGGACGAGACACAGTTGCTGGACTAACTGTGTCAACGTCACCAGCTGACAGAAGTGCAAACCATTTGGTGGGGTGTTTTCTCTCCAAATGTTTGCGCAGGCTACTAGTGGTCAGTTTGTTGCATTTTGAACCCCTGCTCATTGACGTGTGGCACAGCTTGCACACCGCCAAACGAGGATCGGCCTCATCATCCTTAAAGTACTCCCAAACTAAGGAGTGGCGCATAGTACGGGCTGGAGCATGACCACTAGGAGCACTTGGGGAAGTAGTGACTCGGCCCTGGCTTCTCCCTCGTCGCAGCCCTCTGGCTCTCTCAACAGCTTGTGGTGCTGAGGTCGTCTCACAGTCTGAACCACTGCCTCCAGTTGCCTCATCCACCCAAGTAGGATCTGTCCCCTCATCATCCCCCAGGTCTTCCTCAGACTCCACAGTGATGTCCCTGACAACTACCTCCAACAACAGTGTCTCCTCGTCATCTTCCACCAGCTCCTCAGACGCCACTGCTAACTCCCCACTCTCATAACCCGGAGACAGCAAAAGGTCCTGAGAATCAGGGCATAGCAGCTCGTCCACTGGCACATCAGGGAAGTGGTGGCTGAAGAGTTCCATGGATAAATTTTGTCCGTGGGACATACCCCTAGAGGGTTCTGGCTGGGGAGAAGGAGGGCGAGTTGGAGGACAGACACCCTGGCTCAGAGAAGTCGACTGGCTGGATGAGGGGGCAGACGAAATGTGGCTGGACGTGCTCTCTGCAATCCACTGAACCACCTCCTGTTGTTGTTTGGGGTCTGTCAGAGTTGTAGGACGCTGCCCTACCAACTTCTGGAGTTGACCAGGCACCCTGACCTTACGTGTTTTCACTGTACCCACAGCAGCCGGCACTGTGTCACCACGCACACCACGGTCATCACCGCTGACCACAGCACCACCACGATTCCCACTTCTCCCTCCACGACCACCTCTTCCACCTCTCCCAGCTCTTACCCCTCTCCCCCTGACCCTGGGGTTCTCCATGTGCACAGTAGCAGTATTATATAATTATAATTGTAAAGATTCAATACGGTATCTACAGACTGTGAGGTATATAGCAGGCTGATGAAATTTTTTTCCCAACTCACTGCACCGTGTATTACAGATCAGTGAAATTCAATGGACAATATAGATATGCAGGTAAAATTATTTTTCACACCTATCCCAAAAAAAAAATTTACGCAGTTTGCGCAAATAAAACTGGAATCTACAGATCAATACGGTATCTATAGACTGTGAGGTATATAGCAGGCTGATGAAATTTTTTTCCCAACTCACTGCACCGTGTATTACAGATCAGTGAAATTCAACGGACAATATAGATATGCAGGTAAAATTATTTTTCACACCTATCCCAAAAAAAAATTTACGCAGTTTGCGCAAATAAAACTGGAATCTACAGATCAATACGGTATCTATAGGACTGTGAGGTATATAGCAGGCTGATGAAATTTTTTTCCCAACTCACTGCACCGTGTATTACAGATCAGTGAAATTCAACGGACAATATAGATACGCAGGTAATATTATTTTTCACACCTATCCCAAAAAAAAAATTTACGCAGTTTGCGCAAATAAAACTGGAATCTACAGATCAATACGGTATCTATAGACTGTAAGGTATATAGCAGGCTGATGAAATTTTTTTCCCAACTCACTGCACCATGTATTACAGATCAGTGAAATTCAACAGACAATATAGATATGCAGGTAAAATTATTTTCAGACCTATCCAAAAAAAGATGTACGCAGTTTGCGCAAATAAAACTGGAATCTACAGATCAATACGGTATCTATAGACTGTGAGGTATATAGCAGGCTGATGAAATTTTTTTCCCAACTCACTGCACCGTGTATAACAGAGCAGTAAAATCAACGAACAATATAGATAGATA
>ONZH01004930.1:0-32198 GCA_900303285.1 Rhinella marina
TCAGTATCCGTAGCCCACCTCCGAAACTCAGCGCAATAGATCTCAACAGAGCGCTTACCCTGACGAAGGCCACATAGCTGGGTCTCAGCCAGAGAGATGTGATCTGGGTCATTATAGAAAATCCCCAAAGCCCTTGAAAAATTTAATCTACCGACTGGAGAGACTGTGATCCGGTCGGCAGAGAAAAGGCCCATGACTGTGCATCTCCCTGAAGCAGCGATATGACCACACCAACTTTCTGTTGCTTCATTACCAGAAGAATATGGATGCAGTCTAAAGTACAATTTGCACGCCTCCCTGAACAGAATAAAGTTATCAACATCCCCCAGAGAATCTGGTCCGGGAGAGAGCGACTTTAGGCCTCCAGACAGGCCAGACAACCACCACCCCCCGGAACCAACCAGCCTGTGGTTTCTGAATTTGGGTGATGGGTTGTGCAGAGGTTAGCTACCTCCAAGTAGAGACCCTGTAGCTGTTCAGTTAGTGCAGTAATTGGGTCCATGTCTGCACTTAAAAAATGACGGTTTTTTGGCGGGTTCTTGGTACCACATGCTAAACTTTTGTTCCAGCCGCCTTCAGTTTAGAAGACAGGGTAAAGGCTAAATACTATACTCGGTAAGGACCTCTTGACGTCACACTATCACGTGACATTCCTAGGTCACGTGGGTCGGCAGCCTGCGCGCTCAGCATTTAGAGTAGGAAGGTTATGGATGGCTCGGCAGCCCCTGTAGCAGTGAGAGGGGAGAGAGGATCTGTCTGCCTGAGAGGTAGATGTGAATCCTGTGGAGGGGCTGAAAATTCTATGAGGTGAGATTGTATGCTGGGGGTTGGCCACTGTGTGAGATTGTATGGAGGCGGGGGGGCCACTGTGTGAGATTGTATCCTGTGGGGGGGCACTGTGTGAGATTGTATGCTAAGGGGGGGGTGGCACTGTGTGAGATTGTATGCTGGGGGGGGCTGTGTGTGAGATTGTATGCTGGAGGAAGAGGGGGCGGCTGTGTGGGATTGTATGGAGGGGGGGAATGTGGGATTGTATGGAGGAGGGAGCATCTGTGGGATAGTATGGAGGGGGGGCAACTGTGGGATTGTATGGAGGGGAGGCGACTGGGATTGATGGAATGGGGGTGACTGTGGGATTGTATGGAGGGGGGCGACTGTGGATTGTATGGAGGGGGTTGCGACTGTGGGATTGTATGCTAGGGGGGCGACTGGGATTGTATGGAGGGGGGGTGACTGTGGGATTGTATGGGGGGGGCGACTGGGTTGGGGGGAGTGACTGTGGGATTGTATGGAGGGGGGGTGACTGTGGGGGATTGTATGGTGGGGGGGCGACTGTGGGGATTATATGCTGGGAGGGCGACTGTGGGATTGTATGGAGGAGGGGACGACTGTGTGGGATTGTATGGAGGGGGGAGCACTGTGTGAGATTGTATGCTGGAGGAAGAGAGGGCGGCTGTGTGGGATTGTATGGAGGAGGGGCGACTGTGGGATTGTATGGAGGGGGGGTGACTGTGGGATTGTATGGGGAGGGAGTGACTGTGGGATTGTATGGGGGGGAGTGACTGTGGGATTGTATGGAGGGAGGGCTACTGTGGGATTATATGGGGGGCGACTGTGGGATTGTATGGAGGGGGGAGACTAGGATGTATGGAGGGGCGGACTGTGGATTGTATGGAGGGGGGGGCGACTGTGGGATTGTATGGAGGGGGGGCTACTGTGGGATTGTATGGGGGGGCCGACTGTGGGATTGTATGGAGGGGGGCTACTGTGGGATTGTATGGGGGGGGCGACTGTGGGATTGTATGGAGGGGGGGCGACTGGGATTGTATGGAGGGGGGGGCGACTGTGGGAATGTATGGAGGGGGGGCGACTGTGGGATTGTATGGAGGGGGGCGACTGTGGGATTGTATGGAGGGGGGCAACTGTGGGATTGTATGGAGGGGGGGCGACTGTGGGATTGTATGGAGGGGGGCGACTCGTGGGGGATTGTAAGGTGGGGGGGTGGACTGTGGGGATTGTATGCTGGAGGGTGACCGTGGGATTGTATGGAGTAGGGGACGACTTGTGTGGGGATTGTTATAGAGGGGGGAGCACCATGTGAGATTGTATGCTGGAGGAAGAGGGGGCGGCTGTGTGGGATTGTATGGAGGGGGGGTAACTGTGGGATTGTTATGGAGGAGGGGGCGACTGTGGGATAGTATGGAGGGGGGCGACTGTGGAATTGTATGGAGGGGAGGCGACTGTGGGATTGTATGCTAGGGGGGCGACTGTGGGATTGTATGCTAGGGGGGCGACTGTGGGATTGTATGTTGGGGGCGACTGTGGGGGATTGTATGCTGGGGGGCGATTGTGGTGGATTGTATGCTGGGGGGCGACTGTGGGGGATTGTATGCTGGAGGGGGGTGACTGTGGGGGATTGTATGCTGGAGGGGGGTGACTGTGGGGGATTGTATGCTGGAGGGGGGCGACTGTGCGGATTGTATGCTGGGGGGGCGACTGTGGGGGATTGTATGCTGGGGGGCGACTGTGGGATTGTATGGAGGGAGGGCGACTGTGGGATTGTATGGAGGGGGGGGCGACTGTGTGAGATTGTATGCTGGAGTAAGAGGGGGGCGGCTGTGTGGGATTGTATGGAGGGGGGAGCACTGTGTGAGATTATATGCTGGAGGAAGAGGGGGGCGGCTGTGTGGGATTGTATGGAGGAGGGGCGACTGTGGGATTGTATGGAGGGGGGGGCGACTGTGGGACTGTATGGAGGGGGGGCAACTGTGGATTGTATGGAGGGGGTGCGACTGTGCGATTGTATGGAGGGGGGGCGGCTGTGTGGGATTGTATGGAGGAGGGGCGACTGTGGGATTGTTTGGAGGGGGGCGACTGTGGGATTGTATGGGGGGGGCGACTGTGGGATTGTATGGAGGGGGCAACTGTGGGATTGTATGGAGGGAGGCGACTGTGGGATTGAATGGAGGGGGGCGACTGTGGGATTGTATGGGAGGGGGGGGCGACTGTGGGACTGTATGGAGGGGGGGCGACTGTGGGATTGTATGGAGGGGGGCGACTGTGGGATTGTATGGAGGAGGTGCGACTGTGCGATTGTATGGAGGGGGGGCGACTGTGGGATTGTATGGAGGGGGGGACAACTGTGTGGGATTGTATGGAGGGGGGGAGCACTGTGTGAGATTGTATGCTGGAGGAAGGGGGGCGGCTGTGTGGGATTGTATGGAGGAGGGGCGACTGTGGGATTGTTTGGAGTGGGGCGCTGTGGGATTGTATGGGGGGGGGGCGACTGTGGGATTGTATGGAGGGGGGCAACTGTGGCGATTGTATGGAGGGAGGGCGACTGTGGGATTGAATGGAGGGGGGCGACTGTGGGACTGTATGGAGGGGGGGGCGACTGTGGGATTGTATGGAGGGGGGCGACTGTGGGATTGTATGGAGGAGGTGCGACTGTGCGATTGTATGGAGGGGGGGCGACTGTGGGATTGTATGGAGGGGGGGACAACTGTGTGGGATTGTATGGAGGGGGGAGCACTGTGTGAGATTGTATTGCTGGAGGAAGAGGGGGCGGCTGTGTGGGATTGTATGGAGGAGCGGGCGACTGTGGGATTGTATGGAGGGGGACGACTGTGGGATTGTATGGAGGGGGGTGACTGTGGGATTGTTATGGGGGGACGACTGTGGGATTGTGTGGAGGGGGGGCAAATGTGGGATTGTATGGAAGGGGGGCGACTGTGGGATTGTATGGAGGAGGGGCGACTGTGGGATTGTATGGGGGGGCGACTGTGGGATTGTGTAGAGGGGGGGCAACTGTGGGATTGTATGGAGGGGAGCGATTGTGGGATTGTATGGAGGGGGGGCAACTGTGGGACTGTATGGAGGGGGGGCGACGTGGGGTTGTATGGAGGGGGGCAACTGTGTCAGATTGTAATGCTGGAGGGGGGGGGCCGACTGTGTCGAATTGTATGCTGGAGGGGGGGGGGCAACTGTGGGGGATTGTATGGAGGGGGGGCGACTGTGGGGGATTGTATGTAGGGGGCGACTGTGGGGGGATTGTATGGAGGGGGGCGACTGTGGGGGGATTGTATGGAAGGGGGTGACTCTGTGGGATTGTATACTGGAGGGGGTTTGTGATTGCATGCTGGGGGGGCGACTGTTGGGGGATTGTATGCTGGGGGGGGTGACTGTGGGGGATTGTATGCTGGGGGGCGACTGTGTGGGATTGTATGGAGGGGGGGCGACTGTGGGGATTGTATGGAGGGGGGCGACTGTGGGGATTGTATGGAGGAGGGGACGACTGTGTGGGATTGTATGGAGGGGAGGCGACTGTGTGGGATTGTATGGAGGGGGGGTGACTGTGTGGGATTGTATCGAGGGGGGATGACTGTCGGGAATTGTATGCTGGGGGAAAGGCATTTTGTTTTGCATTCCATCATAATAGACGTCTATGGGCACCATATCGGATTTGTCCGGTTTTCATTATGAAGGACAGGACTTTGTTTTTTGTGCTGTATAACGGAGACCGGCCTGATCTGTTCTGCTGCCCAAAAGACTTCTATTATGACGGCGACTAAAGGCTTCCATTTTGCGTTCCGTCATAGAATTCCATTATATAGGGATTCCTCAACTGCCTGAACGCCGGACCTGTAAAGTTTTATCTCATAGGGAACGCTGTAAAAACAAAACCGATAAAACTATATAAATGTGGTATCGCTGTAATCGTACTGACCCGGAGAATGAAGGGAACAGGTCAGTTTTATCTCATAGGGAACACTGTAAAAACATAACCCATAAAACTATATAAATGTGGTATCACTGTAATTGTACTGACCCGGAGAATGAAGAGAACAGGTCAGTTTTATCTCATAGGGAACGCTGTAAAAACAAAACCCATAAAACTTTGGTGGAATTGACTTTTGTTTTCCAATTCCACCCCAGTTAGACTTAATTTTTCAGCTTCCCACTACATCATATGCAATATCAAATTACTAGAAAGTACAACTTATTCTGCAAAAAACAAGCCCTCACATGGCTATGCGAAAGGAAAAATCAAAGTTAAGGCTGGCAGTAAAAATCTAAAATGGCCCTGTCCTGAATAGGTTAAAGTGTTATCCAAGACAAAAACAGACCTCCTAGATCTGTCATAGTCGCACTGGCGATTATATTTACCTGGGTCCCTCAGCTCAATTCGGCCCGTGTCGCCAGTCACAGGCTTCAGTGGTTACCTCTTCCTCTTATGTCATGTGTGACGTCACACTTTCCGAATCCAGCGACGGGGACTAGGTGAGTATTATTACCAGTGCGGGACTGTTTTATTCATGGACAACCCGTTTACTCATATTTGGTTGCAGCATTGAATGCGTTTCCTAGTGGGATCAGCCATACCCAGAATGGTGCCATTTTGTAGGGAAGAACAAAAGAGATCAGATAGCATCATATATGTGCTAATCTGCCAGCAAAGTATTAAAAAAAATAGAAACATACACAGACCAAACATACACTACTCACTAAAAGTTAGGGATATTTTGCTTTCGGTTGAAATTTATGGAAAATGTAAAAAGTTCTGGCTCCAGTGATGTTATATAATGAAAGTCAGGCATTAAGTAGAAGCAGCGACGGTGATTTCTTCATCTCATACAATTTATGGAAACAAAAGCCAACACCAGTGGTGGGTATACCGCCTTATAATGTCAGTGTCTCACTGACCCCAGTGCTGGGTATACCGCCACAAAATGTCACTCTCTCAGGTACTTGTCCTGTGGCCTTGAGCATCAATTCCAGCTTGACAATGACGTCTCCTGCTGTTCACAAGGCGACTTCTTGTCTGCTGAGGCATGGCATCCCACTCTTCTTGAAGGGCGGCCCTCATGTCATTGAGGTTCTGGGATACATAGTTACGAGCCTCATCTGATCTATTAGGTTTTCAAATAGGATTCAGCTCTGGATAAAGTGCAGCCACTCCACTTGAGGTACCCCAATTTCCAGCAGCCGTTCCTTAATGATGCCACCTCGAGCTGGAGCATTGTCCTCCATGAAGATGATGTTAGGCCTGTGTTGTTCATACAGAAGCACAATTACTGGATTAATGATGGTATTCAAGTAGTATGGGCTTGTCACTGGACCATTCACACAGTGTAGGGCAGTTCTGTATTGACTAGACACACCTGCACACACTGTAACACCACCAAAGGCTGATGCAGAGCGCTCTCGTTGACATCCCTAACATTTTTGGTGGCCATCATTTCTGCTCAGTGTGAATCGGCTTTCATCAGTGAACAGCACTGAGGCTCACTGGTCCCTCGTCCAGCGTAGATGCTCCCTGGCCCATGTAAGATGATGACACCTGTGTTCAGGTGCCTTGCAGATCGGCTAGCATGCACACCATGCTGATGTAAACTTTTTTTTTTTTTTAAAAGCATTTTTTTCAAACGCTCTGATATGACACTTGGGTGTCTCTCACCTCCCTAAAATGTGCCTGGAGTTGTGTGGCATTTATCATCCAGTTCCGCAGGGCATTGCTCACAATGAAGAGGTCATCAGTGTGGGATGTGGCCAAAGGACATCCACTTCCATGCCTTTCTGTGACTCTTCCAGTCTCTCTGATACAACCTGCTGATGACACTCTGAGAACATCCTGCTTAAATGGCGAGGTCCTGTTGATCAATTGTTAGGTGTCGTCTTGGTCTCATGATGGTAAAATGTGAACAGCATGATGAGGAGGATTGTTTAAATACCAATTCCAATTGAACCAGGAAATTTATTGGGTGATTCATGGATCAAACACCTGGTGTGAATTTTGCCGTTAGGCTCCTTGTTAGAAAACAGCAAGTTGTGCAAAATGTATTGAAACATTAAACATCGTCCACTTGCAACGCTCACCTGCACTTAAGTCCTCTGGGGCACGAACACAGCCTGGATTCGGCTGTAATATATCCCATGAAAACGAAGAAAAAAGTTCAGCTCCTTAAATAGCGACTTCTTTATTTCAAGCGGTAAAATCTACCAGGAGTACAGTATATGTCTACGCGTTTCGGACCCACAATTTTGGGCCTTACTCATGATGAGTAAGGACCAAAATTGTGGGTCCGAAACGCATAGACATATACTGTACTCCTAATGGATTTACCGCTTGAAATAAAGAAGTTGCTATTTAAGGAGCTGAACTTTTTTTCCTCATTTTCATGAAACATTGAACAGTTTCAGAAAACTTACAATTCAATTTCTTGCATCACGCTGTGTACAATCACCATTTATGTTTGTATTAGTGATGAGCAAATCACCAAAGTCGCGTCGCTAAAAAATCATTCTAATACTGTGCGGAGATTTGTCTCTGCACAGTATTAGAATGTATGGGCTCCGATGAGCCGAAGTTATTTTTCCCCGAAGGCCCGCGAGACTTCATATAATAACTTTGCTAATTAATTATTTCAGTAAAAAACCTGGTGACTGAACTCAGGTTCGGTTCCAAGGTACCACTTGGAACCAAACCCGAGTTCGGTTACAAGGTTTTTTACTGAAATAATTACCGGAGTAATTATACGAAGTCTCGCGGGCCTTCGGGGAAAAATAACTTTGGCTCATCGGAGCCCATTAATTCTAATACTGTGCAGAGACAAATCTCTGCACAGTATTAGAATGAATTTTTTAACTAAGCGACTTCGGATGTACCATCTGAAGTTGGTTCGCTCACCACTAGTGTGTATTTAAAATAAAACCGTACACTGGAATATTGCATGTAGTACAGGAAAATAATTTCTTGCATCACAGACAGCAATTTGGTGTGTAGTCAAAAACAGAGTCATATTTGATTAGGATATGTTTGGCAACTGAAAATGAAAGAGGACATGATAATGGAGGAAAAACCATATCATCCACCAATAATTTCAGTGGCTGTACCGGGGGCAACACTGTCAGACTCGGCACCAGCCTCCCAGTCAGTATTAACCAGTGACTGCAATAGCTGTTGGGCTACTGTTATTATTGAGGAAGGAGATGAAAATGTGGAAAGTACGACTGAGCCGTCAACATCATCTGACAACAGGATGATGTTACCTCTGATGTCACACTCATTTTTTGCCTCTTTCTACTATTATGCCTTCACTGACATCTCATTTTACTGCCCCCATCCACTAGTAATGTGTCAGCTCCATCCAGGATCTGCCCCTCCTAAAGGGATGCATTTTGAAAGGCTATTTTAAAAAAAGCTGCTTCATTTCTGAACCACAATCATTATCACTGGCACAATATTTTTATAAAGTTTGTTTAACCACTTCCCATCCGGGCCATTTACCCACTTCCTGACCAGGCCTAATTTTGCAAATCTGACATGTGTCACTTCATTTGGTAATAACTTTGGAACGCTTTTACTTATCCAAGCCATTCATAGATTGTTTTCTTGTGACACATTGTACTTTGTGATAATGGTAAATTTGAGTCAATATATTTTACCTTTATTTATAAAAAATCCAAAATTTACTGAAAAGTTTGAAAAAAATCACAATTTTTTAAATATTAATTTCTCTGCTTTTAAGTTGCATAGGGATATCTAATAAAATTGTTATTAATGAACATTCACCATATGTCCACTTTATGTTGGCATAATTTTGGAAATGTAATTTTATTTTTTGAGGACGTTAGAAGGCTTCGAATTTTAGATGTAATTTTTAAGATTTTCATGAAAATTTCCAATAGTTAATTTTAAAGGACCTTTGCAGTTCTAAAGTGACTTTGAGAGGTTTAAATAATAGAAACCTCCCATAAATTAACATATTTTAGAAACTACAGCCCCCAATGTAATCCAAACTGATTTTTACAAAGTTTGTTAGCCCTTTAGATTTCCTACAAGAATTAAAACAGAAGGAAGGTGAAATTTAAAAATAAATATATTTTTTTTGCAGATTTTCAATTTTTGATTAATTTTTCCTATAAGATAGCAAGGGTAAACCTCAAATCAAACCTGAATATTTATTTTCCTGGTTCTGAAGTTTGCAGAAACACCCCATATGTGGTTGTAAACTGCTCTGTGACTGGCAGTAATGAGAGGGAGATAGTACAAGCATTTGTGATGGTTTTGACAGCTTGTCAGAGTGATCAAAAGCCTGGAGGCCAGGAAAAAGGTCTCAGGTTAAAGCTCCATGTTCTTGGCTGTCAGGAGGCAGCTGAGTCATGGAGCTCCTATGTACAGGTGCTGCACACAGGGGGCAAACCTCAAGGACGTTTTAAAACGTCCATTCAGAGATAGAGATCCACTACCAGGACGTTTATAGTCAATGGGCAGACTGGAAGTGGTTAACAACTTCTTAGTTAATACAAGAAAAAGCTCCTTTTGGAGTACGAGGAATAGCCACTTCAGTGTGAGTCGGCTAAATCCTATCCCTGAAAAGGACCTCAGCAGTATGAATCCTCTGTAGCAGATAATAGATAGAAAAGCTCCTTTTGGAGTACGGGAAATAGCCACTTCAGTGTGAGTCGGCTAAATCCTATCCCTGAAAAGAAACTCAGCAGTATGAACCCTCCCTAGTACATAATAGAGAGAAAAGGTCCTTTTGGAGTAGGACCTCAGCAGTATGAATCCTCCCTAGTACATAATAGATAGAAAAGGTCCTTTTAGAGTACGGGAAATAGCAACTTCAGTGTGAGTCGGCTAAATCCCATCCCTGAAAAGGACCTCAGCAGTATCAATCCTCCCTAGTACATAATAGATAGACAAGGTCCTTTCGGAGTATGGGAAATAGCCACTTCAGTGTGAGTCGGCTAAATCCTATCCGTAAAAAGGGCCTCAGCAATATGAATCTTCCCTGGTACATAATAGAGGCAAAAGGTCCTTTCGGAGTACGGGAAATAGCCACTTCAGTGGGCAAAGCTCAAGGACGTTTTAAAACGTCCATTCAGAGATAGAGATCCACTACCAGGACGTTTATAGTCAATGGGCAGACTGGAAGTGGTTAATAACTTCTTAGTTAATACAAGAAAAAGCTCCTTTTGGAGTAAGAGGAATAGCCACTTCAGTGTGAGTCGGCTAAATCCTCTCCCTGAAAAGGACCTCAGGGGTATGAATCCTACCTAGTACATAATAGATAGAAAAGGTACTTTCGGAGTATGGGAAATATCCACTTCAGTGTGAGACGGCTAAATCCTATCCCTGAAAAGGACCTCAGCAGTATGAATCCTCCGTGGTACATAATAGAGGGAAAAGGTCCTTTCGGAGTATGGGAAATAGCCACTTCAGTGTGAGTCGGCTAAATCCTCTCCCTGAAAAGGACTTCAGGGGTATGAATCCTCCCTAGTACATAATAAATAGAAAAGGTCCTTTTGGAGTATGGTAAATAGTCACTTCAGTGTGAGTCAGCTAAATCCTATCCCTGAAAAGGACCTCAGCAGTATGAATCCTCCCTAGTACATAATAGATGGAAAAAGTCCTTTCGGGGTACGGGAAATAGCCACTTCAGTGTGAGTCGGCTAAATCCTATCCTTGAAAAGGACCTCAGCAGTATGAATCCTCCCTAGTACATAATAGCCACTTTAGTGTGAGTCAGCTAAATCCCATATCTGAAAATTACCTCAGCAGTATGAATCCTTCCTGGTACATAATTGATGGAAAAGGTCCTTTCCGGGTACGGGAAATAGCCACTTCAGTGTGAGCCGGCTAAATCCCATATCTGAAAAGGAACCTCAGCAATATGAATCCTCCCTAGTATATAATAAATGGAAAAGGTCCTTTTGGAGTACGGGAAATAGGTTCCTGTCTTACACAATCTAAGCAGCCTGGAAAAGTGTGGCAGCAAGTAAAATGTTCACTTGCTGTGGGTTTGTCACAAAACCCGGTATGACAGGGCCTGGCTGCTGGAGTATGGAGAAGTTGGGTGGGTCCTTATTCCACTAAGCCACTTTAGGTTTTCGATGTTACCGTGGCTAATTACCTGCAAACCTGAGGTATGTATAAAGAGCCAGCAGGCACACAAGATAATGCCTCTGGTCCTGGGAACAAGTGCTGTTGTGAGGTACTTAGAATTGTGACTTTTTGTGATTTGGGAAGCTGTGCAGTAGGCACAGTTTCCTGGCTAGATAAGGGAAAATTTCCTGTTTAGTTAGGGCCGGATGGCCGAGGATTTATTTTATATTTGTTTTATTTTCTTGATTTTTGCCAATAAAACTGGTTGTGGCCAGTTACACCAAACTTGCTGCCTGGACTTTGGATCATTTGTGTGTCAAAGTGCTCCGTCTATCCCAGGAGACGGCGATCCCTGAGCTAATCCCACTACACTGTATATAATATCCTTCCTGTTCTGATTAACTACAGGCTGGTTATTTAATTATCTGTGTAATCGAGTGTAAATAAATATATAGTTCTGATCCATATATATCTATGTCCTACTTAATTGCTCAGTTATTCAGCTAATAGTCCACATGTAATGAGTATAAGTCACTATTGGCAGCGCTTGTGATATTGAATATGACGTTTGCACTGGTTTCTGTGAATAATGATCTGACGCATACAATCAAGAGGTGGCGCATGCGCTGTGTTCTGTGGATAATGGAACGCAAATGGTGGAACGCTTCGAAGCGGGACCGGAAATGTTTGATTACGTGCTTCCGGTTTCGGCACTTGGAGCACGACTATCTGATGCGTGCCAGTCCCACATACTTCTGGCATATCTGATGAGTGCACTCCATTAATCAGCATGGTGTTGGAACGCACTCTGATTTAATTGTAAGTAATACCACTGCCACCAATCGCTGTATGTGTTCTTTATCATATGGACACCTATAGGACTTTTGTAGCTTGTTATTGGATGGATCCCTTTTATTTAATCTCTGGATCCTCCGTTAGCTTTTGCAGACCATGCCATTTTGGAACCCCAGTGGATGCGGTGGAAAAGCGGTAACCGTGAGTTGTAACAGGACCGATTTTGTCCAGCATGTATCTCTATATGTTTACATATGTACCTCATTGTGCCATTGTACTCAATTGAGGTTACCTGGTATTGACGTATTTACTTGCTTATACACCAGTCTGTTCACACATTAGTTGTGCTTTAACTTACTAATGTTATTTATTGTTAGCTTACATCTGTGAGCTGTACCAGGATAATATATTTATATCGGCACTTTATTGTGCCATGGCATCTATTTGAGTTTACATGCTGGTTACCGGGAGGTACAGTATATCAAGACTGATCTTTCCAGCATGCATCTTTATATGCTTACACCTGCGCCTCATTGTACTTTTGTACTCATTTGAGTTTACCTGGTATTGGTGTATTTGTTGGTTTATACACCAATTGTGCTTTATTTTGCTATTGTATCTATAATAGCTGGCATTTGTGAGCTGTACCAGGATAATATGCCTATATCTGCACTTTATTGTGCTATCGCACTCATTTGAGTATATCGGTGAGTTGGTGGGTGTTTGTGTTAGTTCATTTACCAGTGTCACTAGACCACGTTACAGCATTCATCTTAGCTTACTTGGTGTGTATCTATTTGATCTGGTGCATGAGTTAACATGTGAGATATCAGTGGGGTTTCTTTATCATTGTATCATTGTATCTGATCATTATTTTGTTATTTTTTTCACTTTATGTATTTAGTCCCCTGAGGAATCCTCCATAAATGTGAGGGGGAAACGCGTTGGGACTGTCACTATATATAGAATAGGGTCGTGATAAGGGCAAACTAGGGATAGGTGCTTCTACCATCTGGGCTGAGAATAGCAGAGGACCCTAGGCTAGGGTCAGTCAGATATCCCAGTCCCTGGTGTGCCATTACCAACTAGCCCCTGCGGCTTCTACTATGAGTGGCATGGTTCCTGGTGTATATATTTATTGCACTGGTATTGTTATTTGATAACCCCTAGGATATAGTTTTTATTGGATTTATAATAAAAGTTAAATTTTAGGTACTGCCCACTGTGACTATTTATATTCAGCATTACCTGGTGTAAGGTTTTTTGTTTCTAATCTGTACCATACACCTGTTTGTCTACATACATAGTAACATAGTAACATAGTTTATAAGGCCGAAAAAAGACATCTGTCCATCCAGTTCGGCCTGTTTTCCTACAAGTTGATCCAGAGGAAGGCAAAAAAAACCCTGTGAGGTAGAAGCCAGTTTTCCCCACTTTAGGGAAAAAAATTCCTTCCCGACTCCAATCAGGCAATCAGAATTACTCCCTGGATCAACGACCCATCTCTAGTAACTATAACCTGTAATATTATTACCCTCCAAAAATACATCCAGGCCCCTCTTGAACTCTTTTAGTGAACTTACCATCACCACCTCCTCAGGCAGAGAGTTCCATAGTCTCACTGCTCTTACCGTAAAGAATCCTCTTCTATGTTTGTGTACAAACCTTCTTTCCTCCAGACGCAGAGGATGGCCCCTCGTCACAGTCACAGTCCTGGGGATAAATAGATCGTGGGAGAGATCTCTGTACTGACCTCTGATATATTTATACATAGTTATTAGATCTCCCCTCAGTCGTCTTTTTTCTAAAGTGAATAAGCCTAATTTTGATAATCTTTCTGGGTACTGTAGTCCACCCATACATAAATCATAAAGACTTGATTTTACAACTATACCAAGTAAGGTCGCTATCAGTAAATGTGCTACACATACTTTGAAGGACGATCCCATTTCTATAGGAAATTATAAAGCTGATGCGACAGCCAAACAAGCGGTCCTAACACAGGTACTGACATTACAACCTGAGCCTGAACTCAAAGATCTCCAAATACTAAAATATATCCTGCAGTTCTCACCCAACAGCGAACAACAAAAATAGGTAAATAAGGATGCAATAAAAAACGATGTATATGTATGTCTCCAATGGAACAGGTATGAAGCTATATTGAGCCATGGAACAAGTCATGTCTCAACAGGAGGGATGGTAGAGATAATAGAGTCTTCTTAGGCTACTTTCACACTAGCGTTTTTGAATACCGGTGTTGAGCTCTGTCATAGGGGCTCAATACCGAAATAAAACGCTTCAGTTTTGTCCCCATTCATTGTCAATGGGAGCAAAACTGAACTGAAGACAATGGAATGCTCCTAGAAGCATTCCGTTCCGTCTTCAGACCGGAGAGCAAACCGGTTTGCTCTCCGGTCCAGGCATCCGCACCAAGACGGATCTGGAATGACCCCCAATGCAAGTCAATGGGGACGGATCCGTTTGGTGTGCAAGTCAATGGGAACGGATCCGTCCTCCATTGACTTTTAATGGAGTTAATTCCGATCCATGATGCATTCATTAGGGACAGTAATGGTGGGATGGTTTTTAATAGGATTCCTTAGAGCAGTGATTTTCAACCAGTGTGCCTCCAGCTGTTGCAAAACTACAACTCCCACCATGCCCTTCTGTAGGCTGATAGCTGTAGGCTGCCTGGGCATGATGGGAGTTGTAGTTTTGCAACAGCTGGAGGCACACTGGTTGAAAATCACTGCCTTAGAGGAACTACAATCAGGACAGGTGGACTAAGAACAGGATACCTCATGGAGCCCATAGATTGAAATAACAATGGCCTTAAATATAACCTGATGAATATAACTTTAGAAGGAACCAATAATATGGAAATACCAGGAGGGGCCGTCATAAGAAACCATATAGGGCCAATGGTTCAATTCACTAATCTCACATATGAGAATAGGGTAGTTTTAGAGACAGGGTACGAAGAAAGGTATGAGTGGCTGGAATGGCTAAAATATACAGCTAGGAGTCTGAATAAACATAATTGTCTGGCATGTGCTATGAGCAGCCCCCAGCTAGGTACCGTACCCTTTCCCTTAACAGAGTCTGAAGATAGTGATGGATTACAATGGGTATTTTTATACAACAGAATTTATAGTCCTGCAGCCAACAAGGGAAAGTGCAAAATGTTATCTCTGTTGTTTCCTGCCATCAAGAAACCAGGCATCCCATCCCAGGTAATCGCCTACTCAGGTAACTATACTTGCTTTGTGCTCCCAGGAAGAGTCATAACTATGGAGAGCTCCTAGATAGGGTTGAGCAATATATCGGTGTCCACGATATACCTCGGTATTAAGAAATGACCATATGGTGATATCCCCATTTCCTAATAACCACAGTATTTAATGACATCTCAGGAGCAGTCGCATGTGTGCCGACCGCTCCTAAAATGTCCATGTCCTGCCACCTGCTTACATGTCCTTTCACGCAGTGGCTGCAATCTCTGTGCTCCTTCTTCCCCATGACCCCACCCACCAACTGGCTAAGCCAGTCTCTCTCAGGGAGTTCTGGTCCTGGCCTGCCACTCTCCAAAGCAGGGGAAGTGCAACACCGGAACAGGAGGCAAAATAATATTTAGGTACTCATGGAGATTGGTGTTACTGTCTAGATCTGCTCAGGCTTACCAGCCACCCCCTCCCAGGGAAGTTCCATCAGTAGAAGCCCCATACAGTATAATGTCTCCGTGTTGCCCCCATACAGGAGCAACAAGTAGACACTACTGTATACAGTAGGGGGGACACAAGAGACACTACTGTATACTGTATGGGGCAATAAGGAGACATTATACTGGTGGGGCTGGGGTAAAATTGTTGCCCTATGCAGTATAATGTCACCTTGGTCCCAGTCGCCTCATACAGTATAATGTCTTTATGGCCCCATATAGTATAATATCACATTGTGCCCCACCCCATGCAGTGTAGTCACCTTGGCCCCACCTGGCCCATGTAGTATAATGTCTCCTTGTGGCCCACCACCCCATAAAGTATAATCTCTCCTTGTAGTCCCCATACAGTATAATGTCTCATTGCGGCCCTCCACCCCATACAGTATTATGTCTCCTTGTGGCCTAAAGTGTTTTTTTTTTCTAAATGGGTATTTATTGTGATATATATCGTTATTGCAATACATTTCTTAATATTGTTATCGTGGGAATATTTTTGATATCGCGCAACCCTACTCCTAGACAATTACTGTAGTGAAAAGGTAAATGTCCTAAGTATAGCCATCTGGACTGACCAGAATACCCTGAGAGCTGACATTTGGTGGTTATGTGGAGATGGGAAAATAAAAGCCTGGTTGATCCACAATTCCCAAGGAGAGTGTGCCTTGATTCAGTTGGTGATGCCTCTTCATTTGTTCTTGAACAGGGAAAAGGCTACAGACAACTCATAAATACCATAGAGACAAGACCCCCCATGGAACTTTTGACCCTAACATCTATATAGATGAAATAGGAGTTCCACATGGAGTACCCAATGAGTTCAAAGCAAGAAATCGGATCACAGCAGGGTGGGAGTCTATCATATGGTGGATAACAATAAACAAAATAGGATTAATTGCATCTATTACAATCAGCAGAGGTTTGTTAATTACACCAGTGAGGCAGTAAAAGGAACAGCTAAACCCCACAGAATGGCCCTTGATTGGTGATATTAGCATTACTGTCTGATGCTATTGTCGCCAGTGTACTCCCAGTTTGTGGATATTGTTACATACCATGCATAAGAGGACTTATCCAGACACTTATAGACACATCTGTCTCTCATACCATGTATCAGGAAGTAAAAGAAGATTAACCTTATGATGATGATGTCTCCTCTGTGTGATGACTTTTTGGGAAAATCTTAAAGAGGAGTGCAAGGACTCTAATGTTTATGAGGAGAACGTTAAACAAATTTAAAACAGGAGAGAGTTATTCTGATTGCCTGATTGAAGTCGGGAAGGAACTTTTTTCCCCTAAAGTGGGGAAAATTGACTTCTACCTCACAGGGTTTTTTTTTTGCCTCTGGATCAACTTGCAGGATAACAGGCTGAATTGGATGGACAGATGTCTTTTTACAGCCTTATAAACAATGTTACTATGTAAATGTTGGAAAAACTATATTTAAATTGTGTTACAAGGAGTTAACATTTGTTTTTGTGTGCTGGGGGGGGCTAAGTTTTTTGCAAATAAAGGAAGTCCCCCTGAAGTTTCCTCAACTGACCCAGACAGGGACTTTTTCTTACGCTAACCACAAACTGTGTATAACATGTGATCGATACCTTTTGCCTAAAATAGAAATATGGTTATAACGGTCACTGACTTTTAGAAGATATAAAAAGTATGAATTCTATCTATATGTCAAACACCACTTTGATTACACTGTCTGTGCCGTCTCCTTGCCAGCAAGCAAAATGAACAAGTTCCGGTTTCAAAATTTAGATGATTCCAATCCTGACTTGGTAAAAGAAAAATAACCCTAAGAACCTTGCTAAAATGTCTCGTCAAAGCCTCAGGGGTCTTTATATCTCAATGTGAGGTTCTGCTGAAGTGCTTCCTGGCTCCAGCTAGGCCGCACCTTCAAACCTCTGAGAACCGGGTTAAAAATAGTATGTTTTGGCTGCCGGTGTTCTTTTGATGCCGATTATGTTGGTTTCGTGGGCTTAAGGCGAGCATTGAATAAATGCCGTCCAGTAGCTATTAATCTATGCCACTGCTCCCAGTGCAAAATTAGGATATAACTTCTCCCTCCTTCTTGGGGCTTTATAAGTGATCAAAAATGGCTTTACCTTGCCAGAATGTCTCGTGAAAGCCTCAGGGATCTTTATCTCTCAATATGAAGTTCCGCTAAGGTGCTCTCCTGCAGGCGTCTCTTGGAGGCCGTGACTTTAGTCCGCTGCTTTCTGGCTCCGGCTAGGCCGCACCTTCAAACCTTCGAGAACCAGGTTGAAAATAGTATGGTTTGGCTACAGGTGTTTTGCTGATACCAATTATGCTGGTTTGAGGGCTCAAGTTGTGTTTTTCACCCAGTATCTAGCGTGCAAAGCCACAGTGACAGGAAGCTCTGAAATAGCGTGTTCTTGTGTGGGGTAGCTCCGCCCCCATATAAAGCTTTTCTAATTTGTTTTGGAGGACAAATTCATAAGTTTATTAAAATTAAGTGTATAACAGAGTTTTCCAATTATTAAATGCAGCACATTGCATATTTACGTACAGGAATTTGAGAATTTTCAGAAATTTCATTCCAATAAATAGTTTAAGTTCTATCAAAGTGGCCTGGTTACTTACATGATAGTAAAAGAAAAACAACTTTACCATTTTGCTACTTATGAAAGAGTCAGAGCCAGAGTCGCAGTGTGATAAAATGCAGGAGGCAGAGTTAGAACTCTGGCTTACTGACTCCACATATATATTCCCTGATATATGGACACTGCACTCTGTGTCAATTCTCTTGTCCTGTATGCTGTATGTAATTCTCAGTATCTGCTCTTATTCTGAAGGTGGTCGTTTCTTCCCTGTCCTTGATTCATTTTTTCAGTTTCCACTATGCATGTGTAAACACATGATATTCACATGTTGCTGCTAGTTTACTTTGTTTAACTATTGAACATCTTAAATTCTGTGACCGTTGTGAATTAAGGGCATTATGTTGATGGTGTGATATGTGGCCATGGTTTTTAAAAAGGGATGGCTGTACAGTAGGGATGGCTGTATTCTGTAAAAATATTGGTCTGGTCTGGAGTCTATATTCACTTTGAGGTGTCTCATACACTACCTGTGAGCAATTTAGTGATGTTGGAGGACATATGTAAATGGGTGTGTAGCCGCCAGAGTGATGGATAGTTCACAGCAGAGCTGCTGGAATGTACATTTTTTGCCACTGGAAAAGACAAACTTGGAGAGTTGGGTTTGTCCTCAGGCAACTGGGTGGTTGAGGCCTCACTCACACATCAGTAAGTCATGGATGTGCCCTCTTCATGTTCTCCATGGACAGCACATGTATCCATTCTTTTTTTTTTTAATTTGTTTATTCACACATCTATGATTGTCGACAGACCGTGTTCAGTGAGAAAACAACAAAGGTTTGAACTACTTTGGTCTGTGATGCGGACAAAACATGTCTATTTAGGTCTATAAAAACCACTGGCATCCGTGTTCTTCTCTGGTTTTCAGTAGCCATTGGTAGATGATGCTCTATAAATCCCGTTTCAGTCTAGCAGTGCACATGGGAAATGGATTACACAAAAAAACCCAGCAAAATAAATAACAAACTGACCATTTTGTCACATGGTTGTGTGAATGAGACGTAATAGGGCTCATTTAAATAAGGGATGATCTCTTCCAACAGGGCTCCCAGTTTAGGTAAAGGACAGTCAGTGCTAAAACCTGTGGGAGATGTGTGACTGTACAGTATGTATGGTGTGAACTTTAACCCTTTCGCGCCCGGAGCTTTTTTCGGTTATGCATTTTCGTTTTGCGCTCCCTGCCTTCAAACAGCCATAACTCTTTTATTTTTCTGTTCACATAGCTGTATGAGGGCTTGTTTTTTGCGGGACAAGTTGTACTTTCCAACTCCACCATTTAATATTGCATACGGTGTAGTGGGAAGCGGGAAAAAAATTCCAAACCGGGTGAAATTGCAAAGAAAACGCTATTCCGCTACAGTTCTACGGGTTTCTTATTTACAGCGTTCGATGTGCATTAAAACTGATCCGTTACTTTCATTCTACAAGTCAGTACGAATCCGGCAATACCTAATATGTATAGTTTTTCCTGCGTTTTCATAGTGATAAAATAATTAGAAAGTTGCCCTTTTTTTTTTTTTCCTTGTCAAATCTTGACCCCTATCTAATCTAATCTCCGAGGAAGACGCCGCCGATGGCGGTAAGTAGCGGCAAGTCTCTGCTGTTAGAAACAGCAGAGACTTGCCGGCCATGACGCCCGCCGCACCCGCGAGCAGCCGCCATGTGCCCGCATCGCCCCAGCGCCGTACATGTACGGCGCGAAGGGGTTAAATATTCTGAAAGTGATGTAATCTTGTGTTGTGGAGTGTACACTGTTGTGACCACAGCTAACCTCTCCAAACATGAGCTCAGAGGAAAGTAGAGCGAAAATGCACTGGACAATTGATTTATGCACAGTTTATTGAAAGTTTAGATATATCAAGAAGTACTTGCCTTAAAGGGGTTTTCTCAGCACATTGATTCACTGGCTGACAAGCAGTTTACACTCACTCTGTCTCCTCAGGCTGTGGGTGGATCTCCAGCAGTTATTAGCATATATTAACTTACTCTGACAGTACAGGAGATTGTGATCTCTAACACAATTACAGGTAAAGCCATGCTTCTCAGTCCTCACAACACTTGGACCTTTTGCTTACTGCAGGTAATCACTCAGAGCTCAGTCCCATCATTCTTCACTGCTCTCAGCCAATCAGATAAGTCTTTCTGGTCTGCACGTTACCATAGAAACCTGTGTGCAGTGAGAGACCTGCTGAACTGTCTATAGTTCATGACTAAAGTAAAATCTACTGACCACTGTATTTAGAAAATGCCTTCTTTTAACTGTCCCTTTAAGCTAATCTTTGTAACTAGTGAGAAAACCCCTTTAACCCCTTCACGCCCAGCGCCGTACATGTACGGCGCTGGGGCAATGCGGGCACATGGCGCCCGCTCGCAAGTGCGGCGGGCGTCATGGCCGGCAAGTCTCTGCTGTTTCTAACAGCAGAGACTTGCCGCTACTTGCCGCCATCGGCGGCGTCTTCCTGGGCGTTTAGATGCCGTGTCTGTACACCATATGAAAACTGTAATCCTCGCTGGTGAGGATTACAGTTTTCAAAGTGCAATTCTTATTCTGGCCACTAGATGGCAGGCCAGGATAAGAAATGAGCAATTCTTGGATTTCTGAGTCTAGAAAATCCCTGATTGCTCATAAAGAAAAAAAAAAGCCACAATATATAAGCCCATATTTGAGCTTTCAAATAGTAAAAAATATAATTAAGTATAATTAAAAAATAAATACCTAAATAACAATAAATATAGACATCATGGGTATCACCGTGACCGAAAACGCCCGTACTTTTAAAATATAAAAAAAAAATTCCAATACGGCGAATTGTGTGGCGGAAAAAAGCGTCCAAATGGCGATTTGCCGTTTTTTGTCGCTTTTTTTTTCTAAAAAAAATTAAATAAAAAGTGATCAAAAAGTCATACACACCCCAGAATGGTATCAATAAAAACTTCAGATCGTCCCGCAAAAAATGAGCCCCCATACAGCTCTGTACACATAAATACCAAAAAGTTATATGGGTCAAGATTTGACAAGGAAAAAAAAAAAAAAAAAGGGCAACTTTCTAATTATTTTATCACTATGAAAACGCAGGAAAAACTATACATATTAGGTATTGCCGGATTCGTACTGACCAGTATAATGAAAGTAATGGATCAGTTTTAATGCACATCGAACGCTGTAAATAAGAAACCCGTAGAACTGTAGCGGAATAGCGTTTTCTTTGCAATTTCACCCGGTTTGGAATTTTTTTCCCGCTTCCCACTACACCATATGCAATATTAAATGGTGGCGTTGGAAAGTACAACTTGTCCCGCAAAAAACAAGCCCTCATACAGCTATTTGAACAGAAAAATAAAAGAGTTATGGCTGTTTGAAGGCAGGGAGCGCAAAACGAAAATGCATGACCGAAAAAACCTCCGGGAGTGAAAGGGTTAATCCCGTTTTCTCTTGTAGCGGAGGAGCTTCACTTCTGAGCATCTACATAGAGGGCAGCACACAGTCATCTCAACTGAAAGCCTAGATCCTTAGATCAGGAATAGAACAGAAATTTATAGGGCATTTCATCATTTTCCCAAATTCTTATGAAAATATATTTAGCATATACTGCATTGAACTAACTGTACCAAATTAATTATATATTTTCGGAGTCGATCCATTTTATAACGACTCCAACTCCACCAAAATGGACACGGACTCTGACCCCACAGCCCTGGTAACCAGTTAAGCTAAAGTTTTCTGGTGTTTGCCACCAATTCTGTTTTCAGATGTTTTTACCCTATAAAGTACTCTTTTGCTTGTTTTTATATGTTAGCACTGTAACTGCATGAGACGTCCAAGACACAGCTATGATTTCTTCTTCCGTTAATGGGAGTGCAGGTCAGGTAACACACCTGTGGGTGATATCTTTGGACCACCAGTTGGCTGGGTGGGTGGGTGGATGTATACAAATAAAGCTTGTTGTGGCCTGTAGAACCCAGAATGTATGGTGTTGTCTTACCCAAAAGACAGCAATCCCAGTGACCTAAGTGAACCCTGAGCTGTCTCAGGTGGCATGTGTTAAACAATTCTGTGCATCAAAATTTCCATGAAATAATGAATTATGACATATGTGCGTATGTGAGCTCGTTAAAAGTGTAAGCCTTACCTTGACTGTCCCTTGAGTGTTTGTGAACCAATGATTGGAGCTTTAGACAGCACTGTAGACTGAGGAGGTGAGTAATCCACTAGATACCAGGTACTTTACTCATTCACGTTGGACCAGTGGGCCTTAATGCTGATTAAAGTCAATTCACACTGAGCAGAAATGATAGCCGACAACGATTTTGGAGACATCAAGGAGTATACTATGCATCAGCCACTGTTGTCACCTGTTTGGGGGGTATACCCACCACTGTTGTTGGCTTTTGTTTCAATAAATTGTATTAGATGAGGAAATCACCATTGCATGCTTCTTCTTAAATGCCCTACTTTCATGATATACCACTGTAGCGTGAACTTTGTAAAAGAGAAAGCAGAGAGAGGCAGCTCCACCTGTGTGGTATCAACTGGGTGATGTAAGGGTTAAACAATATGTTGCGTTTACCCTTATTTGTTGTGAGGAGCCACAACAAACTGTAGATTGCCTCGCTGGTTATTTACCCCACCAGCAAATCGGGTTTCTTGGACTGCAGCCTGCGATTCTCGTATCCCTGGAAGTCAGATGCCGGTCGGGATGTCTGTAGTAGCAGTAGAGTAAAGGAGAAGTGGCTGGATCGTCTTTGGAGCGGTGCTGTCTGTAAAGAATCTTTTACTATTTGGTTGATCTTAATAAAAATTCTGTCATGGGGAGCCGACGGCGCGTTTCCCCTGTGCGACACCGCCGGACTTCCCCTGCTGTGACTTCCATAATGACGCCTGCAGGGAGGACCCGGCACGCCCTGTCATTGCGTGTCCGGCATCCTCCCCGCCCCTAGTGTTGTGCAGGCGGGGTTTCTGAGCGCTGGTTTTGAATTGTCAGCGCTCATCATGCAAATTAGGTCATGTGATGCTGGCCACGTCACATGACCTATTTGGAAGATTATTTAAACTGGCAACCTGCAGCCTTCAGGTTGCCTGTGATTAGTCTTCTAACATCAGTGCTGTGTATTTGACCCTTGCTAGATTATTATTAGGTATTGGACTTTGCTACAGACTTTGGACTTTGATCTTGCTCTTCCCCTCGGTTCTCGACGTTATCTCCAGGTTTTGACTTTGCTTGCAGACTTCGCTACTTATTGTGTTTGTTCTGTCTTGTTTGTCTTCCCGTGTTTTCCCTTCCCTGCCCTGTGCACTTATACAGTATAGGGACCGTCTCCAAGTTACGGTTTTGCTGCCTAGGGCATATACTGTAAGTAGGCAGGGACAGTGGTGGGGTTCAGACAGGGATCACTATTCCTTCTTTCCCCCCTGTCGTGACAGAATCACAGGCCAGTACCATATGGAGCAGTTTGCGAGCACTCACGGACCAGGTGCAAGGCATGGCTCAGATGACCCAGGACCTGGCCGAGAGGCTCCAACATCAGGAGCAGCTGCAGACCGCACCAGCACCCGCTCCCTCCATGTCTAACCCTAATAAAGAACCCCATGTAAAATTACCCGATCGGTTTTTGGGGGACCGAAGGACTTTCCGTTCCTTTAAGGAGAGTTGCAAGTTATATTTCCGCTTGCATCCACACTCCTCGGGTTCTGAGCAGCAGCGGGTAGGAATTATTATTTCCTTGCTGCAAGGTGATCCGCAGGAGTGGGCCTTCTCATTGCCACCTAACTCCCCTTGTCTATTGTCTGTGGACGCTTTTTTCCTGGCCCTAGGTCTTTTATATGAAGAACCAGATTTGGCCACAGTAGCTGAAACTCAGCTTAGAGACACTCGGCAGGGTAACCGTCCAGTTGAGTATTACTGTGCAGAGTTCAGAAAATGGTGTGTCTCCTCTAAATGGAATGACCCTGCTTTGAGAAACCAGTTTAGGGTGGGGCATTCTGACCATCTGAAAGATCTACTGGTTAGTTATCCTACTCCTGACACCCTAGAGGCGACTATGACCTTAGTTATCAAACTTGACGGACGGTTTAGGGAGAGACAAAAGGAACGTTCAACTGCCCCTTAAGTTGTCGTGTTGCCCGAAGTTCCTCTTCAGAGTCCGTCTCCTATCCAGGTCCTGGAGGAGCCCATGCAGTTGGGAGTTACTATGAGGGATCAGAGACGCCTGGGAGGGGCCGGTTTTTACTGCGGTGAGGTGAACCACTGGCTCCAGCAGTGTCCGAGACTTCCGCCCTCAAAGAAGTCTGTTCCCGGAAATAAGGTATCCCCTGCGGTGGTAAGAAAGAAAATCTTGTTACCAATTTCCATTTCTTATGACCAATACAAGGGGTCCGGTGAGGCATTTGTGGATTCAGATTCTGCTGCTAAGTTTATTAATTATGATTTTGTGCAATCTGTGGGTGTGCCTATAATTCCTTTAGGAGAGATAATTAAAATTATCGCACTCGATTCCACTCCGCTGAATAATGGAAGAGTGGAATTCTGTACTCCTGACATTACTCTAACTGTTGGGATTTCTCATGCAGAGACTTGTTCCTTTCTTGTGTTAAAGAATTTACCTGCCAACCTCGTTTTAGGTCTGCCATGGTTACAGGACCACAATCCTGTAATCAATTGGTCGTCAGGTGAATTAGAGAAATGGGGTCTTAAAGGGGTTGACTCACCTCCTTATTTACAGGCTCCCTCGCAGCTCCTGGGGCCTCGGCGCCCTACTTGCTGGGGGCGGAGCTAATGGCACAGTGAGCAGGGCAGGAAGGATGTAACCCTGCCCCTTGCTTGTGCGTGCGCGCACCTTGTAAATTGTATTAGCTTGTAGTAAAGCTCAGACGAGGTGGCTGGGCCGGGAGTGACTGCACAATAATATGTGCGCGCTCGCTCCCGTGAAACCCGGCCACCAGATCAGCCGGCCGATAGGGTTTCTGTGCGCTTGCGCGGCCACCGCTGATAACGTTACAGCGGTGGCCGTAACCCCTAGAAACGAGCATGAAATTTGGGGCACCATAAGGAGGAATAAGAAGAGACAGAGGCAAATTGGAAAATTGATCTATATTACAGATACCATCCTAGGACTACAAGGAAGTGATTAAATGGTGATTACTGAGGTGAGACAACCCCTTTAACTGTAACGAATGTTGTAAATCAGTATTGCAGATTGGAGGTACTATGGAGTCTCTGAATCTTTCAGAGTATATCAAGGACTTTTCTGACGTATTCTCCATGTCCGAGACTGATTTTCTTCCTCCTCACCGGCAGTATGATTGGACTATAGACATCATGGAGGGATCCAAATACCCCAAGGGTCGTATCTATAATCTCTCGACCCCAGAGGGTCAGTCCATGAGGGATTACCTTAAAGAGAGTCTGGCCAAGGGTCACATCCAGCCTTCGGTTTCTCCCATGGGAGCTGGATTTTTCTTTGTCAGTAAGAAGGATGGAGGTTTGAGACCTTGTAAACTGTAGATTATAGGGAGCTAAACAAAATTAGAAGAACATGTATCCATTACCTCTTATTCCAGACTTGCTGAACCAGGTCCAAGGAGCCTGCTGGTTCTCGAAGCTGGATTTAAAGGGGGCCTATAATCTGATCAGAATCAGAGAGGGGGATGAGTGGAAGACAGCCTTCAATACCCCAGAGGGCCATTATGAATATTTAGTGATGCCTTTTGGGCTAAGTAATGCACCTGCTGTATTCCAAAACTTCGTGAATGATATTTTCAGGCCTTTTATTGGGAGGTTTATGATCGTTTACATTGATGATATCCTCATTTTTTTTGGCCGACTGGGAGTGTCATGTTTCTCACACTAGGCAGGTGCTGGAGGTCCTACGTGAGAACAAATTATTTGTCAAAAGGGAGAAATGCATTTTTGGTGTCCAGGAGGTGGCATTTTTGGGATATATTCTTACCCCTTGTACTTTCAAAATGAACCCATCCAAGGTGCAGGCCATTCTTGATTTGGGTGCGACCTTCTTCTCTAAAGGCACTCCAACGTTTCCTGGGTTTTGCTAACTTCTACCTTAAATTTATAAAGAATTTTTCGGTAGTGGTCAAACCAATTATGGATCTGACTCGTAAAGGAGCTGATCTGGTCAATTGGCCCCCAGGTAGTATAGAGGCATTTGAAAGTCTTAAGAGGTGTTTTATTAATGCTCCTGTATTGATTTAGCCTGATCAGAGTAAGCCCTTTGTGGTTGAGGTGGATGCATCTGAGGATGGTGTAGGGGCAGTACTGTCCCAGGGTTCTTCCACCTTAACTAATCTTAAGCCATGTGCTTTCTTTTCCCGCAAATTCTCTCCTGCTGAGAGGAACTATGATATAGGTAATAGAGAGTTACTAGCAATTAAGTAGGCATTTGAAGAGTGGCGTCATTTTTTGGAGGGGGCATTACACCGTATTACGGTCCTCACGGATCATAAAAATCTCATGTTTCTGGAATCTGCTAAACGGTTAAATCCTAGACAGGCGAGGTGGGCCTTGTTCTTTACTCATTTGGATTTTTGTGTTACCTTTAGGCCTGGAAGTAAGAACACTAAGGCTTGTCACAGAGTTTTCAGGCGTGTCAGCCTCCTGAGGTTCCTCCTGAGTCCATCCTGCCAGCTGACATCATCGTGGCAGCCACCACGTCTGATTTAACCGTTGAGATTTCGGCAGGACAACATCTTGCTCCCGTTGGTACCCCCAAAGATAAATTATTTGTGCCTGCTTATTTACGACTTGTGCCTGCTTATTTATTTTGCGACTTCTGGGTGAGTGCCACAATTCTGTACTATGTGGACATCTTGGTGTCAATGCCACTAAGGAGTTAGTCTCTAGGAATTATTGGTGGCCATCGATATCCCGGGATGTTCAGGCTTTTGTGACTGCGTGTAACACTTGTGCCAGGTCCAAGAATTCCAAGACACGGCCTATGGGTGAGTTACATCCTTTACCCATACCTAATAGACCATGGTCCCACCTGTCTATGGATTTCATCACGGACCTACCATGTTCTGAGGGTAAAAATGTGATCTTGGTTGTGGTAGACAGATTTAGTAAGATGTGTCATCTATTTCCATTGAGTAAACTACCCTTGGCAACAGTTTTTTTTGTTTGTTTTATTTTTTTTAATTTAAATAACAAGGAATGTAACATACATTTCGTACATTTCAGATCAGGTAATAGAATCAGAGTACAACATACTTCAGGTTACAGAACATGTCATGTACCTAACAACAACAAGCATGTGTCTCCAGTTGGCCCTAAGACCGGATGTCTCCTCCCCCTAGGTCATACAGGTCATAACTTCGAGTTGTAAGAGTACATCATGAGGTCCCCTGACGTAGACGTCCTAATGACCCCTTTAAGTCTTCAGTATAGTACCAAGCAGTGTGCAAGAAGGGAGTCATTACTACTGTGATTTCCCCTTGCGTTAATGCGGTGACAATAAAATGTTTCCATCTCTTAAAGAACTTCTTCGTGTATGTGTGTTTTTTGGACTCTGCATCAAGTCTCTCTAAATACATGTATTGCCACAATTGGTTAATCACTTCAATAGTTGACGGCATACTGGGTGATAACCAATGCTGCAATAGTGCCCTTTTAGCTGCCAATAGGATTATATGGACTAGTGCTGGAAACATGGCCCCCCTATCTGTGGCCGAATCGATAGGAGCTGGTGAGTGAAACAACAATGTCAGTGGAGTAAATTGGAGGGGTTTCTGCCATAATTTTTGTATCAAGGATAAAACATCCTTCCAGAAAAGTTGTACTTTTGGGCACGCCCAAATACAGTGGTACAGATCAACCAAGTCCTTTTGGCATTTTGGACATTGTGTTATCCTATCAGGTCTAGAGTCCGATTTTGGGACTGTAAAAGCATAAATAGCTGCATGCATCAGTCTGAACTGAGTACCTCTCCAGATCTCGCTAGCAATATGTTTTCTCACCAGCTGTAACCCCTCCAACATCCTAGCTGAGACATCCGTTGTTTTTAAAATACCCTCCCAATACGAGAAAGACATAGGTCTAGATAATTCTGCACTTTTAGCTACAAGTGATTTGTAGAGCCCAGAGATAGTATTCCTTGCTCCCTGCCCCCCAATCCACTTATCAAATTGATTATCCGTGATCTCCAATGAATAATCTCGTAGGTGTTTCCTGCAGTAGGCCCTTACTTGAGCATATTGGAAAATCTGGGATCCCGTCAGTGAATATTTTTGACTGATTTCCTCCAGTGTAAGAAGCCGTGATTGAGAGGCATGTAAGATATCTTTGAATAGGTATATTCCTCGGCTTCTCCACTGTTGGAAAAATTTGTTTTGCTGCCCAGCAGGAAAATCAGGTAGACTCCATAGAGGCATGTACTTAGATACTTTAAATGAGAGCTTGAATTCTTTTCTCAGCGCCTTCCAAGCTGCGATTGTGTCTCTCAAGACAACTGACTGTTTTATACGAGACGGTAAGGCGCTGTACAAGGTATGTAGTACCGCAGGGAGGGTATATGGAGAAGCCAGCTCCAGCTCCAATCTGGTATTGGAATAATGACACATGTTATGTAACCAGTCTGCCAGGGTGCTGCACAGGTGAGTAATTAGGGTGTGGCTATCTAATTAGGAGAAGTTAAATAGCCAGACTTGTGGGCAGTTCAGTCCTTTGAATCCAGAGGGAAAAAAACAGACTGGTTTGCGTTTCCCACTTATAAAAGCAGAGATAATACGCGAGTTTGAGCGTTCGCGTGTTTGACTTTAAGTGTGTGGTTGAATTAAGTGCGTGACTTCAGATTCGGGAACTTTAAAAGGGACTACAGTAAGTCTTTCCATATCATTGTGTTGTATTTTTTTGCTTGTGTAATCCCCATTAGAATGGCTTCCATCATTGACAGTGCCGTCCAGTGCACATCTTGTCTGATGTATGCAGTCCTGGAACAGCCGTTTAAGGGTGCATATATTTGTTCAAAATGTGAGCAAATTGTCCGCTTGGAATCGCACATCGTGTATCTAAGCGGGCGAATTTCAACGCTGAGAAGCACTGACAATTTGGAAAAGAGTTTGCTGCTCAGTGAGAAAGCACTCTATGGGGTAGATGTGGGGGAGGGTGGTAGTGAGGAGGCCCAGGAAAGTGAGGCAGCTAGCTGGGTAACAGTTAGAAAGCGGGTTAGAGGGAAAAGTGCCAGGGAGGCTAGCCCTGATCTGACACACCCCAACAAGTTTGCAAGTTTGGCAGATGAGGGGGATGTTACTTCAGGGAGAGCACTGCTGCAGCCGGACACTTCCTCTGCCAGTCAGGGGAATGTCAGCTCCAGTAAGCAGGGGACCAGGCAGGGGCGTAGCAATAGGGGAAGCAGGGGAAGCAGCTGCTTTGGGGCCCCGACCCACAAGGGGCCCCCTCAGAAGGGAGACTAAAAGATTTTATTGTCAGGGCCCCCTCAACAGTATTATACAATGACATTATATACAGTGACACTATAGAAAGCGGATGGAGCGGCTGTCAGGCCTTTTCTGGGAGAGCTCAATCTTGACTAGCCACAAGAGTGAGGGTTGCATGTGACTTCGGGGTTGCGAGGAAGTTTCTGGGGGGGCCCCATTCAAAAATTTGCTGTGGGGCCCAGTTAGTTGTAGTTACGCCACTGGGACCAGGAGAGCAGGGCAGGCCAGACAGGTGCTGGTAGTAGGCGACTCCATTATTAGGGGTACAGAGAGGGCAATCTGTCACAAAGACCGGGATCGTCGGATGGAGTGTTGCCTTCCAGGCGCTCGAGTTCGGCACATCGTGGATCGGGTTGACAGATTACTGGGAGGGGCTGGAGAAGATCCAGCAGTCATGGTCCATATCGGTACCAATGACAAAGTTAGATGTAGGGGGAGTGTCCTTAAAAATGATTTAAGGGATCTAGGGCATAAGCTTAGGGCAAGGACCTCCAAGGTAGTGTTTTCCGAAATACTGCCTGTACCACAAGCCACACAAGAAAGGCAGCGGGAGATTAGGGAGGTAAACAAGTGGCTCAAGAACTGGTGTAGGAAGGAGGGGTTTGGGTTCCGGGAGAACTGGGCCGACTTCTCTGTCGGCTACAGGCTCTACTGTAGGGATGGGCTGCACCTCAATGGGGAAGGGGCAGCTGTTTTGGGGGAGAAGATGGCTAGAAGGCTGGAGGAGTGTTTAAACTAGGGACTGGGGGGGAGGGTAAATACATTATAGGAGGGGAAGATAGTGCAGATAGAGACCTGGGCAAGGTAATGGAACTGGGGGAGGAATGGAAGGAGGAACTAGAACAGATCAGAAGGAAAGGTGTAGGGTAAGAAATATACATCAACCTCTTAATTGTATGTACACTAATGCCAGAAGCCTAGCTAATAAAACTGGTGAACTGGAATTAGTGATGTGTGAGGAGGACTATGACATAGTGGGAGTAACTGAGACATGGCTGGATGATAGCTATGACTGGGCAGTTAATGTACAGGGTTACAATCTTTTTAGAAAGGATCGTCAAAACCGGAGAGGGGGAGGGGTCTGCCTTTATGTAAAGTCATGCCTAAAGCCCACACTCCGGGAAGATATAAGTGAGGGACATAAAGATCTGGAGTCACTGTAGGTAGAAATAAATGGAGCCAAAAACAATAATAAAATACTAATAGGGGTTTATTATAAACCACCCAATATATCAGAGACCACAGAAATACTACTTCTAAATGAAATAGACGAGGCGGCAAATCATAATGAGGTTGTTATTATGGGGGACTTTAACTATCCAGATATAGACTGGGAAACTGAAACCTGTACATCTCATAAAGGAAACAGGTTCTTGGAAATAACCAAAGACAATTACCTTTCCCAACTGGTTCAGGACCCCACTAGAGGGACGGCCATACTGGACTTAGTATTAACCAATAGACCTGACAGAACAACAGGTGTGCAGGTTGGGGGACACCTGGGAAACAGTGACCATAACATAATAAGCTTCCAATTGTCATTCAAAAGAGCGTTTCTTCAGGGAGGAACAAAAATACCAAACTTCAAAAAAGCTAAATTTAGCCAACTAAGAGAGGCCATAGGCCTAACTAACTAGGACAAAGTCCTCAAAAATAAAAATACAGCCACAAATGGGATATTTTTAAAAGCATCCTAATATCTAATTGTGAGAGGTACATACCATATAGGAATAAAAATAATAAGAAACAAGAAAAAACCAATGTGGATAAATAGAACTGTAAAGAAAGCAATAAATGACAAAAAGAAAGCATTTAAATCACTAAAACAGGAGGGGAGTGAGGAAGCATTGAAAAACTAGGAAAAAAATAGAATATGTAAAAGACACATAAAACAGCCAAACTAGAGACCAAGAGATTAATCGCCAAAGAGAGTAAAACTAACCCTAAAATGTTCTTCAATTATATAAATACTAAAAAGTATAAACCTGAAGGTGTCGGCCCCTTACAGAGTAATGAGGGGGGAGTAGCAGAGAGCGATGAGGAGAAAGCGAAGCTACTAAATAACTTTTTCTCCACTGTATTCACTGAGGAAAATAAAATGTCAGATGAAATGCAGAGTATAAAAGTAAATTCCCCTTTAAAAGTGTCCTCTCTGACCCAGGAAGAGGTGCAGCAACGTCTTAAAAATATTAAAATAGACAAATCACCAGGACCGGATGGCATACACCCCCGTATCCTAAGAGAATTAAGTAATGTAATCGACAGACCCTTATTTCTGATATTTAAGGACTCTATACTGACGGGGAGTGTTCCACAGGATTGGCGCATAGCAAATTATGGTGGCCAATATTCAAAAAGGGTCCAAAAACAGAAGCCTGGAAACTATAGGCCGGTAAGTTTAACTTCTGTTGTGGGTAAACTGTTTGAAGGTTTTCTGAGAGATGCTATCTTGGAGTACCTCAATGAAAATAGGCAAATAACTCCATATCAGCATGGCTTCATGAGGGATCGGTCATGTCAAACCAATTTAATCAGTTTCTATGAGGAGGTAAGTTCTAGACTTGACCGCGGCGACTCAATGGATGTCGTATATTTGGACTTCTCCAAAGCGTTTGACATGGTACCACTAAAAGGTTAGTATACAAAATGAGAATGCTTGGCCTGGGAGAAAATGTCTGTATGTGGGTAAGTAACTGCTTAGTGATAGAAAAAGAGGTGGTTATT
>ONZH01004931.1:0-18060 GCA_900303285.1 Rhinella marina
AGCTGGTATAAGTTTATACATCTTCTTGTATATTAGTGATATGGAGCATGCTGATATAACCTGGGTATCTCCTGTATATAATTATATATGTACAGCTGGTATAAGTTATACATCTTCTGTATATAGTGATATGGACCATGCTGGTATAACCTGGGTATCTCCTGTATATAGTTATATATGTACAGCTGGTATAACAATGTATTAGACTGAGGCGCCGCCTGGGTCTTGGTTCCATCCGGAGTGAGGCAGTGCCACCTACTGTTCTGAATGAATAATTCATCACATGCTCCTGACATGTTCATGCTCTCTGCTTTGTGTGCCCGTCTGTGTTAATCGGCGCACGGCGGGGGTCTCCTCCGCTCAACTTTTAATACCCTGACACCGCATGCTTCCATGAGTTTTAAAAATGCTGAATGTTGACTTCAGTAAGGTGATTCTTTTTAGCTGGTTCAGCTTGTGATTTGCAATTGCAGTGCTGACGGCTGTATTCAGTAAATTTACTGACAATTTGACAAAGCTGAACTTCATAGGAAGGAGAAAGATTGGAAATAATGAGGTATCTGTCGTGTAGTGAATGACACCTGTCCTGAGATCTCGCTGAGACATGGACAGGAGGGGTCCACCAGAGCAGCTACTACTTTTACCTTCTTAAAAGGTTCTTGACTGGAAATCATAGAGGGGGGTCCTGAGGAGGGGATCCCCTCCTATGATGGTTATAGTCCCAGTGTAATTGGCACCAAAATTAGAGCCAAAGTGTGATCAAGTTTTATTTACCCTGTCCTGGGAGGTATGGAAACGACCTGAAATATTGGTATTTTTTAAACTTTTCCCCATTACCATGTTGCATACTTTTTCTTTTACATTTTGCTATGGTGGTGTTTAGTCTGAACACCATATTTCTCATTGTATTTACACCAGACAACTATCATAATTCACTGATAATTCTCCCCCAGTACATCTCTAAGCCTCCTCCTTCCTTTCACACAATACATATATTATAATTCTGGCTGCCTGCAGTCACCACTAGGGGGAGCTCAGTGCATAGGAGTTGATACAGTTGCTACTGAAGTCATTGGCAGCTGTAAAACTCTCTGAGCTCCCTCTAGTGGTGACGGCAGGAAAATGCAATTTTTTATGTTCTTAGCCGGAGATTTCGTGCTCGATCCTCTTTACCAGGGCTTCCATAGGTGTGGCGTGGTCTGCCTCCATAGTGAGCCTGTTAGTTTAAAATGGACAGCTATCTATTTGCTTGTGCCACCTTTGATATGGCTTAATGAGGATAGATTGCCCCCAGGAGCAAAGAAAAGTGCACTATGCAAGAAATTGGGCTTTCTGTTGCACTTAACCTGTCACAGTGGAGCAATTTGCAAGTGGACAATTATGTGACAAATAATTTGGGCATTATATGCCTATGAGCACTATGTGGGAGTATTTATTTGGGCGCTCTGTGGCATGTATGTGGGCACAGTTTGCTATAATATTGGCACTGTATGACACAGTCTCTACCTAAGTATTGTACATTTGAGTTTATGGCTGTGACCACCAGCGTAGCAGCCACGAAGCAGATGAGGAGGACGGGGGTGTCGGGAAGAAAGTGGAGTAGAAAAGTAGATGAATGCAGGAATCAACACAGGGGACAGAGCTGTGACCATGATGGATGGTGGTCACTGCTGAATGAAGCCCCTTCCAGGTTTTAGGGGTTAATGCTAGTTGCCTGTGTCTACCATTTATCTGGTTGATACCTTGTTGCAACACCTAGATATAAAACAATGCAACATGTAACTAATTGTCACAATGTATCCACTGGATGATGTCGCCTGATGTAGCTGCACATTGCCACCACCACAAATCTGTACATATACATTGATGAATGGCATAGTTTGGTTTTTTGCATTATCATTTAACTCTTTATGACTGTACTGTGAGGGATACTGTATATTTTACTGTGATGAATATTTTGCGCTTCCCTACAGTCTGTAGTAATCCAACAGAGAACACCATGATCTGACCACGAGCTGCACCACATAAGCTCTGCTACATCCTCATACGCACCAGCACACTCCTTAATCGAGACACTAGTTCATTTGGACAGACTGCAGTTTTCCAGATTGTCAGCAGAGGGCAGTGTCGTTACACAGTAGAGCTGACGGTCACTTCATGTTCACTTTTGTCACTTTGCTCATTTCCCTCTCATTTCTGCAGATACGTTGCTCTCCTGCTCCACATCTGAGATGTCTTTGTCGGTTTAGTCATGTACAGATCAGTTTGACGAATATGAACTTTTTTTTTTTTTTTTTCATTTTTTTTCACAGCCCCCCTGGAACACATTCACTTGGTTTTGCCTTTCGTCACCACAAAGAACAAGGAGGTCAACGCTTCAGTGGTGCTCTGGCCAAGCAACGTGGGGACCCTCACCTATGTATGGTGGCTCGGAAATAACAGTGAGGTGCTTGTAGATTTCTACTTGGGTTCAATAATGAAAAAAATGAGTGCAAACTGGAAAGCAACACTTTTTGTAAACTTTTTGCTCCATGTGACCCTGGAGTCTATGACCTGGTAGCTTCCACTGGTGTTCATAGACATTAGATATGAACTAAACAATCATCTTGTCCAAAAGTTATCATCTCCCTCCCCCAATAACATCTAGTATGATCAATTCTCTGAAGATGGAGGACCACCACACCCATAAACAGTAGATTCAGGGTTCATCCTAAAAATGTTGGCTTAGCTCAGTCCTAGAGCTTCTCCATGATGGGGCACATGGGCTGGTCTCATTGAGCTTGAGCTTCAGCAATGTCTACCTACATGGTCCATCTACAGCTCAAGGAAAATATGGATTTTGAGGAGATGAATTGTAAGTTCCTTTGGCTCACTGTCTAGTCATTATCATCCAGATCTATATACAGGGTGGACCATTTATATGGATACACCTAAATAAAATGGGAATGGTTGGTGATATTAACTCCCTGTTTGTGGAACATTAGTAGGTGGTGACCATGGCGGCCATTTTGAAGTCGGCCATTTTGGATCCAACTTTAGTTTTTTCAATGGGAAGAGGGTCATGTGACACATCAAACGTATTGAAAATTTCACAAGAAAAACAACGGTGTGCTTGGTTTTAATGTAACTTTATTCTTTCATGAGTTATTTACAAGTTTCTGACCACTTATAAAATGTGTTCAAAGTGCTGCCCGTTGTGTTGGATTGTCAATGCAACTCTCTTCTCCCACTCTTCACACACTGATAGCAACACCGCAGAAGACATGCTGGCACAGGCTTCCAGTATCTGCACATCTCGGATCTTCACAGCATAGACAATTGTCTTCAGATGACCCCAAATATAAAAGTCTAACGGGGTCAGTTCGGGAGACCTTGGGGGCCATTCAACTGCTACATGATGATGTGTTTCCCTCTTTATGCACTGAAGCTGGCACATTCCCTGAGTTTTTCCAGCAAGATGGTGACCACCACATTATGGGTGTCAGGTCCGAGCATTCCTAGATGAACAGTTTCCTGGAAGGTGGATTGGTCGTCATGGGCCAGTTGAATGGCCCCCAAGATCTCCCGATCTGACCCCCTTAGACTTTTATATTTGGGGTCATCTGAAGACAATTGTCTATGCTGTGAAGATACAAGATGTGCAGATACTGGAAGCCTGTGCTAGCATTTCTTCTGCGGTGTTGCTATCAGTGTGTGAAGAGTGGGAGAAGAGGGTTGCATTGACAATCCAACACAATGGGCAGCACTTTGAACACATTTTATAAGTGGTCAGAAACTTGTAAATAACTCATTAAAGAATATAGTTACGTTAAAACCAAGCACGCCATTGTTTTTCTTGTGAAATTCTCAATAAGTTTGATGTGTCACATGACCCTCTTCCCATTGAAAAAACTAAAGTTGGATCCAAAATGGCCGACTTCAAAATGGCTGCCATGGTCACCACCCATCTTGAAAAGTTTCCCCCCTCCCATATACTAATGGGCCACAAACAGAAAGTTAATATCACCAACCATTCCCATTTTATTTAGGTGTATCCATAGAAATGGCCCACCCTGTACAATGTCCATATTAAAGTCTGCTGTCTAGCTGAGTGCACTGGAGTAAGACTATATCCAACCAGAGTATTAGGCGTGACCCAAAAACTTTGGATGAAGTTTAGACTTTCCAAAAAGATTCTGATGACTTACTTGGTATGGCGCCCACAGATGGCTCAAATGGTGCCAAAAATTGTTGCACATGTCACAATCTTTATCTTACAATTTGTTTTCAATAACGTTCTCTTTTTTAATTTCCCCATCTGCCTCTAATCTCTGCTGTAATTCTCTTGCATCCTTTGCTCTGTTTTGAGCTCAAGGGAAGACAATGCTCAGGCTAAGACTGATTAAGATCCAAAAATAAAACGTTAAAAAAAACCCTTCGACTCCATATATTTCATTTGCGTGAGGTCCCAAAGTTCCAATACATTATTTTCTGGAGGCAGCTTGTGGCTCTGTCTGGCTGTTTGTTATCACTGTCGTAATGAGAGGCACATCCTCCCTCCAACAAATTGGCCCATGCCGTATTCTGCCAAAAATAAAAAGTCTGGAACATCAATTATTCTCCTCAGTACAATGTTTTTATAGAAGATAAGAGCCCAAGTCCCAGGGCGATCCCTCGAGCCGCTGCCTGAAGGTGACTGCGAAGCCAACTTAATATACTCGTTTTAATCTTCACTTATAAAAATGTCTGGCATAGGTTTTGAGTAGGTGCCTTGAACTAATTTTTGCATTCTTCTTTCTTCTCTGTAGCCCCTCATCACGCTGGATCGGACCATCTCATTTACGTTTGCAGTTGAAGGGATGAACAGCATCACTGTGCAGGTGTCTGCAGGGAACACCATCCTACAGGACACCAAGACCATTGCAGTGTATGGTAAGCATGCACACAGTCTACAGGTCCACAAGCATTCTCATGGACCTGGAGCTGATCAAAGCTGCCCTACAATCCAAAAATACTCTAAAAAAATCCACATTTACTAATCCTGATGTGTCTGAATTCCGGTGTGCTTTGACACATTTTTACACATTTTGGTGTAATTTGGTGAATCTTACTTTAGACATATTTATAAAGCAAAAAAAAAAATAATAATTTACTTCAATTTGCCTGCCCAGGGGTGTGACTTTGTGGTAAAGGGGGTGTAGAATAATATGTAATATTTTGGACCAAATTTTTAGCAAAAAATGATGTTGCAAAGTAAGCCAACCAATAAGTATCTAGCCGTGTACTAAAGTTTTTCATCCAGCCTGAGCCACTGTGATGAATCTGCTGCAGGCTCGGAATGGTCCCCAGGGGAACAAGCAAATTCCCCCAGTGGGCCCCTGAGTAAGGCTGGGCCTCCAGTAGACTGACTATACTACATAAGAAGAGTGGACCTCCAGTAGACTGACTGCAATACAAACAAATAGTGGGCCTCCAGAAGACTGACTGTACAACATACCAAGAGTGGACCTCCAGTAGACTGACTCTACTACATATAAAGAGTGGGCCTTCAATAGAATAACTGTACTACATACAAAGAGTGGGCCTCCAGTAGACTGACTGCACTACATACAAAGAGTGGACCTCCAGCAGACTGAATGTACTACATACGAAGAGGGGGCCTCCAGCAGACTGAATGTACTACATACGAAGAGGGGGCCTCCAGTAGGCTTACTGTACTACATATGAAGAGTGGTCCTTCAGTAGACTTTCTGTACTTCATACGAAGAGTGGGCCTCCATTAGACTAATTGTACTACATACGAAGAGTGGGCCTCCAGTAGACTGACTGCACTACATACAAAGAGTGGACCTCCAGTATACTGACTGTACTACATACGAAGTGTGGGCCTCCAGCAGACTGAATGTACTACATACGAAGAGGGGGCCTTCAGTAGGCTTACTGTACTACATATGAAGAGTGGTCCTTCAGTAGACTGTCTGTACTTCATACGAAGAGTGGGCCTCCATTAGACTAATTGTACTACATACGAAGAGTGGATCTCCAGTACACTGACTGCACTACATATGAAAAGTTAGCCTCCAGTAGACTGACTGCACTACATACAAATAGTGGGTCTCCAGTAGACTGACTGTACTACATATGAAGAGTGGGCCTCCAGTAGACTGACTGTACTACATACGAAGAGTAGGCCTCCAGTAAACTGACTTTACGTACTACATACAAAGAGTGTGCCTCCTGTAGATTGACTGTACTACATACGAAGAGTGAGCCTCCAGTAGACTGACTGTACTACATACGAAAAGTGGGCCTCCAGTAGACTGACTGTACTACATACGAAGAGTGGGCCTCCTGTAGACTGACTGAACTACATACGAAGAGTGGGCCTCCAATAGATTGACTGTACTACATACGAAGAGTGGGCCTCCAGTAGGCTGATTGTACTACATAGGAAGAGTGGGCCTCCAGTAGACTGACTCTACTACATACAAAGAGTGGGCCTCCAGTAGGCTGATTGTACTACATACGAAGAGTGTGCCTCCTGTAGATCGACTGTACTACATACAAAGAGTGGGCCCTCCAGTAGACTGACTGTACTACATACAAATAGTGGGACTCCAGTAGACTGACTGTACTACATACAAATAGTGGGACTCCAGTAGACTGACTCTACTACATATGAAGAGTGGGTCTCCAGTAGACTGACTATACTACATACAAAGAGTGGGCCTCCAGTAGACTGACTGTACTACATACAAAGAGTGGACCTCCAGTAGACTGACTCTACTACATATAAAGAGTGGGCCTTCAATAGAATAACTGTACTACATACAAAGAGTGGACCTCCAGTAGACTGACTCTACTACATATAAAGAGTGGGCCTTCAATAGAATAACTGTACTACATACAAAGAGTGGGCCTCCAGTAGACTGACTGCACTACATACGAAGTGTGGGCCTCCAGCAGACTGAATGTACTACATACGAAGAGGGGGCCTCCAGTAGGCTTACTGTACTACATATGAAGAGTGGTCCTTCAGTAGACTGTCTGTACTTCATACGAAGAGTGGGCCTCCATTAGACTAATTGTACTACATACGAAGAGTGGGCCTCCAGTAGACTGACTGCACTACATACAAGAGTGGACCTCCAGTATACTGACTGTACTACATACGAAGTGTGGGCCTCCAGCAGACTGAATGTACTACATACGAAGAGGGGGCCTTCAGTAGGCTTACTGTACTACATATGAAGAGTGGTCCTTCAGTAGACTGTCTGTACTTCATACGAAGAGTGGGCCTCCATTAGACTAATTGTACTACATACGAAGAGTGGATCTCCAGTGCACTGACTGCACTACATATGAAAAGTTAGCCTCCAGTAGACTGACTGCACTACATACAAATAGTGGGTCTCCAGTAGACTGACTGTACTACATATGAAGAGTGGGCCTCCAGTAGACTGTACTACATACGAAGAGTAGGCCTCCAGTAAACTGACTTTACGTACTACATACAAAGAGTGTGCCTCCTGTAGATTCACTATACTACATACGAAGAGTGAGCCTCCAGTAGACTGACTGTACTACATACGAAAAGTGGGCCTCCAGTAGACCTGACTGTACTACATACGAAGAGTGGGCCTCCTGTAGACTGACTGAACTACATATGAAGAGTGGGCCTCCAATAGATTGACTGTACTACATAGGAAGAGTGGGCCTCCAGTAGACTGACTCTACTACATACAAAGAGTGGGCCTCCAGTAGGCTGATTGTACTACATACGAAGAGTGTGCCTCCTGTAGATTGACTGTACTACATACAAAGAGTGGGCCTCCAGTAGACTGACTGTACTACATACAAATAGTGGGACTCCAGTAGACTGACTGTACTACATACAAATAGTGGGACTCCAGTATACTGCCTGTACTACATACAAAGAGTGGGCCTCCAGTAGACTGACTGTACTACATACAAAGAGTGGCCCTCCAGTAGACTGACTGTACTACATACAAATAGTGGGACTCCAGTAGACTGAATGTACTACATACAAATAGTGGGTCTCCAGTAGACTGACTCTACTACATATGAAGAGTGGGTCTCCAGTAGACTGACTGTACTACATACAAAGAGTGGGCCTCCAGTAGACTGACTGCACTACATACGAAGAGTGGGCTCCAACTGACCTTGTGTAGGCTGACTGTACTACTAAAGAGTGGGCCCCAGTAGACTGACTGACATAAAAGTGGGCTCAGTAGACTGAACTAATGAAGTGGGCCCAGTAGACTGCTGTACTACATACAAAGAGTGGTCCTCCTAGGCTGACTGTACTACATAAGAAGAGTGGGCTCCAGTAGACTGACTGTACTACATATGAAGAGTGGGCCAGTAGAGACTGCATACAAGACTGACTACACTAGACTGACTTTACAGTATGTAAGTGGGCCTCCAGTAACTGACGTACTAAATACGAAGAGTGGCCTCTTAGTAAACTGACTGTCTATGAAGAGTGGGCTCCAGTAGACTGACGTATGAATGGGGCTCCAGTACTGACTGCACTACATACAATAGGGGTCTCCATAGACTGACTGTACTACATAAAGGTGGGTCCTGTAGACTGACTGAACTACATATGAAGAGTGGGCCTCGTAGATTGACTGTACTATTGAGAGTGGGCCTCAGTAGACTGACTCCGACTCTAAAACTGACTGTACTACATATGAAGAGTGGGCCTCAGTAGACTGACTGTCCTATGTATGAAGAGTGGGTCAGTAGACTGACTGCACTACATAGGAAGAGTGGGCCTCCAGTAGACTGATGTACTACATCAATAAGTGGGCCTCAGTCGACTGATGTACTACATACGAAGCGTGGGCCTCAGTAGACTGACTCTACTACATACAAAGAGTGGGCTCCAGTCGCTGACTGTATTACAAGAGTGGGCCTCGGTAGACTGACTCTACTACAAAGAGTGGGCCTCCATGACTAACTCTATACATCTGTAGAAGAGTGGACCTCGTATATGACTGTACTACATACAAGTGTGGGCCTCCAGCATGAATGTACTACTACGAAGGGGGCCTCAGTAGGCTTCTGTACTACAAATGAAGAATGGTCTTCAGTGACTGACTGTACTTCATATGAAGAGTGGGCCTCTTAGACTAATTGTACTCATACGAAGAGTGAATCATGTACAGTGGGCTGCACTACTGATACATACGATAGTAAGGGCCTCCAGTAAACTGACTGTACTACATACGATAAGTTGGCCTCTATGAAGACTGACTCTATACATACGAGAGTGGGCCTCCAGTAGACTGACTCTACTACATACGAAGAGTGGGCCTCCGTGACTGGCTACATACGAGAGTGGCCTCCAGTAGATGACTCTACTACATCGAAGAGTGGGCCTCCAGTAGGTTGACTGTTACATACGAGAGTGGGCCAACAGTAGACTAACTCTACTACATACTGTACGAAGAGTGGCCTCCTGACTGTTACTACAGAAAGAATGGGCTCACCTGAAGACTGACTACTAGATACGAATACAACATGGTAGATTATTTAAGAGACCACCTAGTTTATTACTGAAGATGCATCAAGTGGTGGAGAAGACTTCTAAGAACAAAGGTCACCAGCCAATATTCTCTTGACCCAGTGACCTGCCTAATAATTACTAATCTTGACATCTTGTTGCCACCTTTCACTGTGTCAGCAGGTAGTATTTGCATGTAGCTATAGATAGGTCCCCCAGAATGAATGTTTCTGGTGGGGTCCTAGGCACCCCAGTCTGACGTTGATCTGGTGGATCTTTGGGCTGCCTAAGGCCCCATTCACACGACAGTATGTACATTTCCGCATCTTATCCGCATTTTTGCGGAACCATACGGACCCATTCATTTTTCCATAGGAGAAAAAAAATGCGGAATTCACACCGTGTGCATTCCGTATCCGTATATTATGGAAGTTCTCCCACAAAAAAAATTAAACATGTCCTTTAATTGGCCGCAAAATCCAATCCGTCGTAGCCCCCATTAAGTCAATGGCGTTCCGCAAATGTGTGAATGGGCCTAAGTTTACACTGTTACATTTTTTAAAACAGATCTCTTGTGGCACTCTGCAATTTTTAATGGGTGCTTAGAATAGGAATCCCAAACCAGAGCATAAATCAGGAAATTCTAGCACTCCAAAGGTCCAAATGCAAAAGAAGACTTTATTTAAATGCGGCTGCACATGTCATGTTTAGGTCCAGAAGGACCTTCATCAAACTATTGATGCTCTAGCTGAGTAGGTAGGAAGGATGGTGAAGAGTATATCCACACTATCTTATGCACTAGCATAGTGTGTATATACTTTTGCCTTGCACAAAAACATCACATGCGCAGCCGTATTTAAATAAAACCTGGATTTGCATTTGGACCATTGGAGTGCTAGAATTTCCTGATTTACATTTTAAACAGTATTTTATTAGTAAGTCTGCCCAGTGTTATTGCTACTTTTTTTTATTCCTTTTCTCTTTTTCCTCTTCTGCTCTTTTTTCCTCTTTCCCCTTCTTCTTAGTCTCCTTCTTCTTTCTCTTCTTCTCCTTCTTAGTCTTCCTACTCTTCTTTTTTTTCTTCTTCTTTTTTTTCTCTTCTTCCTTCCTCTTCTTCTCCTCCTTTTCCATTTCCTCCTTTTTTCCTTCTACATCTCCTCTCTTTCCCAACATATGTTTCTAGCCTCCTTCTCTTCCTTTTTTTCTTTACATTATTCCTTTAATTATTTTGCTTCCTCCATAATCATCTTCCTATACTTCTTCTTTCTCCTCCTTCACTTCATCTTTCCTTTTACCTTTCTCTTCATTTCTTTCTCCTTCTTCTCCAATTCCTCGCATTCTTTTCCTTTACTTCTTCTTCTGCCTTCATTCATTCTCCTTCTTTATTTACCTCTTCACATTCCTTCATTTCTTTAACTATTTTCCTTCCTTCTTCTTCCTTCCTTGCCTACCATTTTCCTTCTCTTTCCTTTTTCCTTTATATCCTACTTCCTTTGGCCTTTTCTTCATTTCCTCCTTGTCTTTCTACATTCCACCTTCCTCTTCATCTTCCTCATTTTTTTCCCCTCTTTGAATTTTTTTCTCTTCCCATTCCTCGATCATATTTTCATTTCTTTTTTTTTCCTTTTACTTGTTTGGTGCTAAAAAAACTTTTTAACTTTACTCCAGATTCAAATATCTTTTCTTTGCTTTCCTTCTTTCCTTATTCAAAGGTTAAAAGTCTAACTTCTTTCTTTCGCCCAGAAGATGTAGTAGAAGGACTGTTCACAGTTGTTGTCACTTCTGGTTTTAAAGCCTGGCAGATTCTCACTCCCAGAATTAAAAATGGTTACATTTTGAGTGCATCAGTTGCCTCCACTTCGGCGCACCCTGACAGGAACAGCAAGACTTCATTTTGATGCAAACAGATTTCTTTCCAGTCAGAGATGCATGAGGAGGACCATTATTCGTTTGAGATCGTTCGCCAGGATTCACGAAAGTGTGAACAGGAAAGGCAGGCGCGGAACTGGGTTCTAAGGCCCACCACCAGTAATTCCTCTGGGGGCCCACTTTAAAGCTCACTTGGGGCCCACATGCATATGCCCTGCCCACCCACACTATCCAGTCTTTTATAGGACATAGCAATGGTACTGGCATCTAAGGCAGCCTATTATTTATAGTTCTACTGTGCCATGTGTCACTTGTTGCAGGAGGTGGGGGAGGCCTGAGACCTAACTAGCTCAGGGGCCCACGCGTGGGATCCGAGCCTTGGGCCTAAGCCAATGTATTAATTAGCAACGTAAAAAGCTCAATTCCTATATCAGAACATGCCACTCTCATAGCAGGGTATTTTTTAAAATATTTTTCAAAATGCGCTAATTGTCCCTTGGCTTTGTCTTTCACCAGCTCCCTGCTCCACTTTGAATAAAGAATAAGCACAATAACTTACTCCACCATTTTGTCACACCGTGGAAGCTGTGCAATTGCGGTGTGTTCTTTCAGTGGTGGCTGTGGACGCCTCTGGTCACATGTGTGCTCTTCTCAGGGGGTCTGAGCATCCATAAAGTCTGTAAAGGCTTTGTTTAACATTTTGCCCTTTTCCCAGTCTACACCACCTGCTTACCCGCAGCGCTGCGCTCGCCTGTTCATCTAGACCCTTTATTTCCTACTCTATAATAATTGTAATCAGATTTCTGCACTTCCCCGGCAGATGCTAATTTGTACAAAGCAACTTTCTATTAAACATGACTGCGCCCGCTATTTACCTTGTTTGCCTGACTAATTGGATGATTATCTCCCTGCCGTTAATAATAGATAATGGGGGGGGGGGGTTGAGGTTCAAATGTTTGTTTTATGTCTACATTCAATGGTGGTAAATTGATCTTTTCTTTTTGTTTAAATTATCAATTTTTTTTCGGGTTTTATTTGATTAACACTTTATGTATAATGCAAAAGTCATTTTTTATTTCATTTCCTGTCATGTGAATCATAAATAATATTTTAAAAAGTCCTAAAAATTTACAGAAAACATGGAGAAAAAATTATGATAAAAATGCCATGAATTTAGTTTAGTTTCAGAAAAACAAGTTGATTAAATTTTTTAAAATTTATATTACCGGGCCCACAGAAGTCTTATTTTCCTCCCTATTCCTCAGAATTTATGCACAAAATACCCAGAAAACACCCACAAACCTCTATGTTTGGGGTAAATGTACACATTCCTGTGCCATCACAATCCACCCTGCCCCCTTCCTACAACTGTTGGAAATACTTTCCCAAGTATAGGTAAATAGGCAGCACCAAATTTGCATTTGGCACACGCTAAATTGTCCTAAAGTCAAAAATAAAAAAAATAAAATCTGGATTTGTGTGAAACTTAGCATTTTCTAATTAATAAATCTCTTAATGGTTTTAAACTTCACCAACTCCCAGTAAAGCTACCACAGCTTTTCTCCACTCTTTTCAAAAGTGATAAGGGGTGAGAAAAAACACATTTTTTTTTATTTATTTTTTTTTACAAATGTGACATGCCCCAAAATTTGCAATTTTATAAAGTAAAAAACAAGTTGATTGTTGTAAACCTAAATTGAATGAATGTGGTCATTAGAGCCTAAAACAGAGACACGGGCCTCTATGTGCCTCCACGTAGGTCTAATGCACAATTATTTTTGTAATTTTTGTAAACTTAATCTTCCACTCCATTTTATGAAAAATTGAGCATAATTATAAATTGGCAACCCTGAGATTTCAGTTATTTTCTTAATGGACTGACATTTTTTTTTTCTTTCAGAGCCTTAATTTATTTAATGGTTGCAAAATGTGGTAATGGCTCAACATTATATTTATTCTAATCTTATTATTTATTTTTTATGATTTGTTTATTCATTTTTATTCTGACGTTATCCATAATAGTAACCCTTACTATTTGCTGTCCACAGAGCAGTTTCAGTCTCTGCGATTGTCGTTTTCACCAAATCTCGATGATTTTAACCCCGACATTCCAGAATGGAGGCGAGACATCAGCCGTGTGATTAAGAGAGCACTCATGTATGTAAGTGACAAGATGATTTTCTACTTCATCTATGGGTATATACAGTACAGACCAAAAGTTTGGACACACCTTCTCATTCAAAGAGTTTTCTGTATTTTCATGACTATGAATAATTGTAGATTCACACTGAAGGCATCAAAACTATGAATTAACACATGTGGAATTATATACTTAAAAAAGTGTGAAACACTGAAAATATGTCTTATATTCTAGGTTCTTCAAAGTAGCCACCTTTAGCTTTGATTACTGCTTTGCACACTCTTGGCATTCTCTTGATGAGCTTCAAGAGGTAGTCACCTGAAATGGTATTCCAACAGTCTTGAAGGAAGTTCCCAGAGATGCTTAGCACTTGTTGGCCCTTTGCCTTCACTCTGCGGTCCAGCTCACCCCAAACCATATCGATTGGGTTCAGGTCTGGTGACTGTGGGAGGCCAGGTCATCCTGGCCGTAGCACCCCATCACTCTCCTTCTTGGTCAAATAGCCCTTACACAGCCTGGAGGTGTGTTTGGCGTCATTGTCCTGTTGATAAATATAATGATGGTCCAACTAAACACAAACCGGATAGAATAGCATGCTGCTGCAAGATGCTGTGGTAGCCATGCTGCTTCAGTATAAATCCCCAACAGTGTCACCAGCAAAGCCCCCCCACACCATCACACCTCCTCCTCCATGCTTCACGGTGGGAACCAGGCATGTAGAGTCCATCCGTTCACCTTTTCTGCGTCGCACAAAGACACGGTGGTTGGAACCAAAGATCTCAAATTTGGACTCATCAGACCAAAATGCACAGATTTCCACTGGTCTAATGTCCATTCCTTGTCTTCTCTTCTGCTTGTTGCCTGTGTCCTTAGCAGTGGTTTCCACTATGAAGGCCTGCTGCACACAGTCTCCTCTTAACAGTTGTTGTAGAGATGTGTCTGCTGCTAGAACTCTGTGTGGCATTGACCTGGTCTCTAATCTGAGCTGCTGTTAACCTGTGATTTCTGAGGCTGGTGACTCGGATGAACTTCTCCTCCGCAGCAGAGGTGACTCTTGGTCTTCCTTTCCTGGGGTGGAACTCCTCATGTCAGCCAGTTTCTTTGTAGCACTTGATGGTTTTTGCGACTGCACTTGGGGACACTTTCAAAGTTTTCCCAATTTTTCGGACTGACTGACCTTCATTTCTTAAAGTAATGATGGCCGCTCGTTTTTCTTTACTTAGCTGCTTTTTTCTTGCCATAATACAAATTCTAACAGTCTATTCAGTAGGACTATCAGCTGTGTATCCACCTGACTTCTGCCCAACACAACTCATGGTCCCAACCCCATTTATAAGGCAAGAAAATCCCACTTATTAAACCTGACAGGGCACACCTGTGAAGTGAAAACCATTTCAGGTGACTACCTCTTGAAGCTCATTCAAGAGAATGCCAAGAGTGTGCAAAGCAGTAATCAAAGCAAAATGTGGCTACTTTGAAGAACCTAGAATATAAGACATATTTCAGTTTGTTTCACACTTTTTTGTTAAGTATATAATTCCACATGTGTTAATTCATAGTTTTCGATGCCTTCAGTGTGAATCTACAATTCCATAGTCATGAAAATACAGAAACTCTTTGAATGAGAAGGTGTGTCCAAACTTTTGGTCTGTACTGTATATTATGTACAAAGCACCCGCCACTCCCTAGGTAATAGCAATAGTAATTGTTCAGCCTGTTCGCAGAGTGCCCTATAACCACAGCAGCGGCTGCAGTGCAGTCTGTGGATGGCGTCGTGATAATCAGGCTTCCAGATGGCTATACCCATAGCTCATACATGGCCTGCCACCGTAGGGTGACAGAAAGCAGCTAAATACAGTGGGGCAGATTTAGTAAACTTTTCTAGAGATTGTGCAGGGCATATTTGGGGGCATGTATATAGCTGACAGCAACAAACCTTACTGACATATATGTTTGGAAGGTCTGGACACTAGAAAAAAAATCTACTCCATCAAGGGAGCCTGGCCGTAAGGGTTCTGGTCTAATGTGCGACCATATTGTTGAATGAGTCGGGCCATGGAGTCCATCCAGGTTTTGGAAAGTGGCAAGTTAGCGTAAAAGGTGGAAAAGTAGCAAATTTTCTTTACAAAGCTTACTGGCGCTAATAGTTCAGATGATTGTACATAGTTAAAGGGAATCTATCACAAAAACCTGTTCTATATTTTATTTATGCTAAAAAAATCTATTATATATTTGTAAGAATATAATAATAAATATAAATAAATAAAAATTCCAATGTGTGAAATATAAATAAATATTAGATTTTACCATATTTACCATCTTTGGTCACCAGCGGGAGCTCTGCTGGCCAAATGAGGCTTTGAGCAACCTGTAAGTAGGCATGCTGCAAAAAAGTGGGTGGTACCAATGACATCACCAATTCACACCTTCAGCGGTGACATCACTGCTTCAGCAAGATAAGATGAGACAATGGCTTCGTTACAAAAACACAGATCTCTGCTCCTCAGGCTCCTCCCCACTGGTCACATGGCCGATTACATCACTAAGGTCTACAGCCCAAGAATCTATCTACTCTGTTTCTGAGTCCTGGGCCGCTCACCCAGCAGTACACTCAGCAAAATTGTCTGCACTGCTGGGATGAGCTGCCATAGAATTTAGAACAGGCAGCCTAATGAAGACAGGACGCTGCTGCAAAGGAGGAGAGCAGCACAGTGGCTTCTCCCAGCAGCAAGGAGGGAGGACCTGGCTGTGTGTTACTGGTGTCATCACAGGGCGGGCTCATGTCTTCCATTCATTCTCTATAGGGTCGGCAGCGACTGAGGAAACCTATGTACATGCCTGCCGTAAGTGAGGTGCCATTGTGTTGTAAACCCAGACTGTCACACTTTACTTCCAACATGGCAGCCCCCATGTAAGGCAAGAAAACTGAATAAAAAAAAAAAAAAAAAACACAATTTGAAAAATACATTATGTTAAAACCCGCTTTTGTTATGTTGTAAAACATATCAAAATTTTTTTCTTCGCGATAGTTTCCCTTTAAGAGAACTATGGTACAAATTTGATACATTTCACTGTATAATGTGAAAGCTAATTTAGGTGCTTAATGAGCTGCTGCCCTCCCACAGAAAGGGAAGAGAGCCCTCCAAATATGAGAGTAAAAGAGAGACTAAAAAGTCCTAAACAGAATTTTCAGAAATCAGTCCAAAATGAGTTTTTCCCAATTTCTGTGTCCATGGTTTACCAGGAGTGTAATAATAATAATAATAATAATAATAATAATAATAATAAATAATTTTACAATATTTTATATTATTATTATTATTATTATTATTACTATTTTAATTAAAATAATAATAATAAGAATTAAGAAGAAGAATTTTTATAATCATAAGAATTTCTATAATAATAATAATAATAATAATAATAATAATCATCATCATATTATTATTATTATTATTATTATTTTAATAGCCCTTGTAGAAGGCATAGATTTAATTGTTCTGATTTCACCAAATTTCTTGTCCCTTTTAATAAAATTGGCGCAATTGACTGTGACTATTTTTTTAACTGATGCCTATTCAGATTTCTGAATGTATTATTGCTGTTTTGGATGGCAATTTAGGCATTTTTATTTTTTTTTTTTTTTTTTTTTTTTTTTACTTTTTCGTGTCAAATTTGTTCCTCCAAAGGAAAAACAAACCACTGGTAACGAGGGACTCTCCTATTTTCAGAGTCACATCCTTCCAGATGAGAGATTAAGGAACATGTCGCACTAACACCGCTGTGCCCCTTCCTGCTCCCGTCCATCTGCCGCCCCTGATTTGCAGTTTACAATGTTTTTGGGAGTTTCTATGTGATTTTAACCATCTTTTTAAATTATTGAGCGCTTGAGGGAATGTGTTACAGAGAAAAATTTTGCTTTCCCGGTTTTGCAAATTTTTTTGTTTTGTTGCAATTACTTAACCGCCATGGAGTCAACAGCCAGAGACCCGGCAGCCAGGAGCCTGTGCTGCAGCGATACCCAGAGGCGGCCTGGATGCTCAGCCAAGCTAGCAAAGGCAATTAATCACAACAGTGTGAGGCAAGCTCTGCAAAACGCTCCCCTTGCTCTGGCGGTGTTCCCACAGAGGCTCCTCCAGGGACCAGGTGCGGCGCGCGGCGCGGTGGAGCCAGCTGTGTTTGAACCTGAATTCCGTCTGCTAATTAAAATGGTGGAGGTTTAAACCTACAGTCGTCAAACAGCACACCGTCGGGAGGCTGCTCGCTCTCAGCTTATAGCCGTAACGATCCAGCCTGATTCCTCAACTTCTCCGGCTGCTTACAGCATCCATTTAACTACTTCCCCACCTGATTAATGTAGTCTTATCTCTGATTACTGTGCTATTAGGACAACTGTAGGACAGGAGAACACAATCTATTGCTCCCTGTTATCAGCCATTTCAGGGGAGAAGATGACTGTAGGACAGGAGAATACAATCTAATCTATTGTCCCTGTTATCAGCCCCATCAGGGGAGAGGATGACTGTAGGACAGGAGAATA
>ONZH01004932.1:0-15375 GCA_900303285.1 Rhinella marina
ACTGGAAAACTAGATAAGCTGTGTTAGAATATAATGCGGTTGTCAGTAGAAACTGCTTTTGGTGTTCGGTCACATAAGGCAGTTCCCACTTTATTTTGGGTTCTGCTGCCGGAATCATGTGGAGCTCACATTAACACTGGATGGCATCTCTTATTGCTGTGATAAAGGCTGCGCCTCTGCATGGTGGCGGTCATACAGTTACTGGATATCCTCCTGTGGTGGCATACAGAATAACTGGATATCCTCCTGTGGTGGCGGTCATACAGATACTGGATATCCTCCTGTGGTGGCGGTCATACAGATACTGGATATCCTCCTGTGGTGGTGGTCATACAGATACTGGATATCCTCCTGTGGTGGTGGTCATACAGATACTGGATATCCTCCTGTGGTGCAGTCATACAGATACTGGATATCCTCCTGTGGTGGAGGTCATACAGATACTGGATATCCTCCTCATACAGATACTGGATATCCTCCTGTGGTGGCGGTCATACAGATACTGGATATCCTCCTGTGGTGGCGGTCATATACTGGATATCCTCCTGTGGTGGCGGTCATACAGATACTGGATATCCTCCTGTGGTGGCGGTCATACAGATACTGGATATCCTCCTGTGGTGGCGGTCATACAGATGCTGGATATCCTCCTGTGGTGGCGGTCATACAGATGCTGGATATCCTCCTGTGGTGGTCATACAGATGCTGGATATCCTCCTGTGGTGGGTCATACAGATGCTGGATATCCTCCTGTGGTGCGGGTCATACAGATGCTGGATATCCTCCTGTGGTGGCGGTCATACAGATACTGGATATCCTCCTGTGGTGCGGTCAGGCCTCCTGTGCATACAGATGCTGGATATCCTCCTGTGGTGGCGGTCATACAGATGCTGGATATCCTCCTGTGGTGGAGGTCATACAGATGCTGGATATCCTCCTGTGGTGCGGTCATACAGATGCTGGATATCCTCCTGTGGTGGCGGTCATACAGATGCTGGATATCCTCCTGTGGTGGCGGTCATACAGATACTGGATATCCTCCTGTGGTGGCGGTCATACAGATACTGGATTATCCTCCTGTGGTGGCGGTCATACAGATGCTGGATATCCTCCTGTGGTGGCGGTCATACAGATGCTGGATATCCTCCTGTGGTGGCTTTCTCACGGAGCTCCTTCCTGCTCACTTCTGTGGATGGCTCCATTCACTTGAACAGACCGGAGCTGTCCATAGATGTAATTCCAGTGATCACTGCCGCTCATACCAGTTCGGCCTCCTCTTCAGTTGGACCCTCGCCGATCCTGAGGGCATGTGGCAGGACGACCCCTTTAAAGGGTTATTCTCATTTTAGACAATGGGGGCATATCGCTAGGACCCTCCGCTGGGACCCTCACCTATTTCCAGAACGGAGCCCCCGAACTGAATGAGGGCGCACTGCGCATGCGCAGCCGCCCTCCATTCATTTCTATGGGGCCGCCGAAAATAGCCGAGCTCGGCTACTTCCGTCGGCTCCATAGAAATGAATGTGAGCGCACCGCTGGGACCCGCACCTATATCCAGAACGGAGCGGGGAGGACCCCAGGTTTCCGGGGGTCCGGGCCACCACAGGCGCAGCGCTCCCCGCTCCGTTCTGGATATAGGTGCGGGTCCCAGCGGTTGGACCCGCACCTATAAGACAATGGGGGCATATCCTAGCGATATGCCCCCATTGTCTAAGATGAGAATACCCCTTTAAGGGGCACATTTACTATCGTGTCTAGAGATGCGTTTTTTCTCCGGTCAGTTGTTTAAACCAATGAGACCGACCTCCGGTGACGCACTGCGCCATATTGTGACATCACAAATCCATCCACATCATGGCGCGGCACCACAGGCTGCCATTACTGTACACGGTGTGACATCACAGGCTGCCGTTACTGTACACGATGTGACATCACAGGCTGCCGTTACTGTACACGGTGTGACATCACAGGCTGCCGTTACTGTACACGGTGTGACGTCACAGGCTGCCGTTACTGTTACACGGTGTGACGTCACAGGCTGCCGTTACTGTACACGGTGTGACGTCACAGGCTGCCGTTACTGTACACGGTGTGACGTCACAGGCTGCCGTTACTGTACACGGTGTGACGTCACAGGCTGCCGTTACTGTACACGGTGTGACGTCACAGGCTGCCGTTACTGTACACGGTGTGACGTCACAGGCTGCCGTTACTGTACACGGTGTGACGTCACAGGCTGCCGTTACTGTACACGGTGTGACGTCACAGGCTGCCGTTACTCGTCAACGGTGTGACGTTCACAGGCTGCCGTTACTGTACACGGTGTGACGTCACAGGTGCCGTTACTGTACACGGCGCGGTGGAGCCATCGTCTTAGTGAATATGAATCTGTCTTACTAGGAAACGGCCACTAGAGGTCAGACTTAACCCAAAAAAGTAAAACCTGATTTATTAACCCTTAGAGGAGCAGGTGATTTTCATTTTTCACTCTCCACCTTCCCAGAGTCATAACTTTTTTTTTTTAATCTGTCCCGTCACCCATGATAGCACCCATGTGACTAGGACCTGTCACCCAGGACACACCCACCTCAGTTCAGGTTTCCTGTCCTCTGGCTCCTTTCTTGGGTTCCCACTCTATGTCTGGGGAAGGTCCGGACCTCTCTGAGGCCTCGTCAGTCTCCTCGAGGAGCAGCGCTCTAATTCTGCCTGAACACGGACACAGCGGGTAACCCGGTTCAGTCCGGCGGGGTGGGTTAGGGCAAATGCGTGCCCTGAACATGTGCGTGAGGCAGGCGGCGACGCACACGCCACCAGAAGATGCCGTCTGTATCAGGATTCTGGGCCAGTGGTGATGGCGGCAGCTTCCGTCCACACAGTGTGACCCCCCTGGGACCCTCGAGGCCCCCGTATTGTACCTGAGGGGTGCGGATCCACCCGGATTCATTTCTGGTTCTTAAGAAATCTTCTGGCAAAACGAAGCATAAAGAATGTAGTGGATGCAGGCGCGTTACCTGCGTCTTATGGTAGACCGCCATCTCGGTCTTTACCCAGAAGTTACATCCTCTCTGACATCCATGAAATGAAGTCGGCCTCGGTCCCCGGAAGGTCTCTCGGGAAGGGCCTTGTTTCCAGTAGAAGATACTGAACTTTCATTGAAAGCTCTTACAGCTACTCTGCATTTACAGGACGTAAAATAACCAAAAACCATAGCTGACCACGTGTTTGAGGTCCTCGGAGGGTTCTCACAGTTCATAAAAATATAGAAACCCTAAAAAGGAGTAAAAAAAATCAAAAGAAAATATCCCATTGAGAGTCTGAGGGGTGGGGCGAGGCTCCTGCAGTGGATCTTGTGTTGGAAGACACTGGATACCTAGATCTTGGGAGTGTCCCTGGTGTCTGCCCTCGCTGGTGTCGCCCCCGCTAGTCGCTGGTGTCGGTCCCCACTAGTCTCTAGTGTTGGCCCCCTGCTGGTGTCAGCCCCCGCTAGTCTCTGGTGTCGGCCCTTGCTGGTGTCGGCCCCCGCTAGTCTCTAGTGTCGGCCCCCTGCTGGTGTTGGTCCCCGCTAGTCTCTAGTGTCGGCCCCCTGCTGGTGTTGGTCCCCGCTAGTCTCTAGTGTCGGCCCCCCTGCTGGTGTCGGCCCCGCGCTAGTCTCTGGTGTCGGTCCCCGCTAGTCTCTAGTGTCGGCCCCCTGCTGGTGTCGGCCCCCGCTAGTCTCTGGTGTCGGCCCTCGCTGGTGTCGGTCCCCACTAGTCTCTGGTGTCGGCCCCCCACTAGTCTCTGGTGTCGGCCCCGCTAGCTCAAGCCCCCGCTAGTCTCTGGTGTCGGCCCCGCTAGTCTCTAGTGTCGGCCCCCGCTGGTGTCTGCCCCCGCTAGTCTCTGTCGGCCCCCGCTGGTGTCGGCCCCCGCTAGTCTCTGTCGGCCCCCGCTGGTGTCGGCCCCCGCTAGTCTCTGTCGGCCCCGCTAGTCTAGTCGGCCCCCGCTGAGTCTCTAGTGTCGCCCCCGCTAGGTCCCTGTCTGCCCTCGCTGGTGTCGGCCCCCGCTAGTCTCTGTCTGGCCCCCGCTGTGTCGGCCCCCGCTAGTCTCTAGTGTTCGGCCCCCGCTGGTGTCTGCCCTCGCTGGTGTCGGCCCCCGCTAGTCTCTAATGTCGGCCCCCGCTAGTCTCTAGTGTCGGGCCCCCGTAGTCTCCGGTCCCCGCTAGTCTCTCGTCTCAGCCCCCCGCTGGTGTCGGCCCCGCTAGTCTCTAGTCTCGGCCCCGCTAGTCTCGGCCATGTCTAATGCAGCCAGATGTGCGATTTGGTTAAAATCATGGAAGGGGACTAATCCCCCATGTAGGTTCTAGGCTTTTGGGCCACACATTAAATGATATTCTGGAGAGGGCTTCTCCAATTCCTCAGAAGCCTCCTTTCATAAACCCCAGTCTAAGACATAATATGATGGGACAGAGAGATTCCCTAAGGAAAATAAATCTACAGACAAACCTCAGTGACGTCCGGTGGGAGGAAGGTGATGACAATCTTCTCCGGCCTCGGGGTATTATAGAAGGTTATTGGAGAACAGCCCCATAGATCTCCAGAAGAGAAGTGTTGGAGTTAGAAGGCTTTATGGAGCCCGAATCGCAGAAGAGGAATAGGGATGGTTTCTATTCCTCTCTTTAGTCTCCAGAACTGTTGGGAAGATACTTACCCTCACATTCATGCCTCTTCCCAAAAATTCCTCAGGACAGCAGTTTGGATAAGAGGGAATATCTCGGGCACCAGAGTATTTAGAGGTGGGAGCGGAGATATCGGCCTTTGGAAGACTGTGGAACCCGATCGTCAGAAGGAGGTTTGGAGAGAGATGTTTTCTAGAGGGTTTGGGTTGGAAAATAAATTGGAGCAAATCAAACCTTGTTCCTTCTCAGATGTGTGTGTTTTGGGGAATCCAGTTGGACCGGTCAACAGAAGAATTTGCTTCCCCTGAAAACGAGGGATTTGATCAGGAAGCAGATTTTGTGGCTTTCCCACTCCGAGAAGCACTGGCGGTGTTGGGTCTGATGACCTCTACTATTCCTGCAGTAAGATAAGCGTAGATTCGCTCCGGAGAACTGCCGGTGGATATGCTACGATCCTGGGACCGCTCCCCTTATTCTTTGGACCAGAAATTTCACCTTTCATCAAAAGCCAGGCATTCCCTGTTATGGTGAATCATTCCGGAAAATCCGTCTGCAGGAGTTCCATGGTCCTTTAGGGTTCAGTTGGTAATTGCCACGGATGCCAGTTCTTGGGGTTGTGATGCCCACTCTCAGAATAGGCACTGGCAGGGGAGCTGGAATCTAAATTCACGTAAAGCGGGGGCGTGGCCTGGGAGCGCAATGGCTACTTAGCTCAAGAGTTCCCTTCAGGCATCCTGCAAAGGCTACCATCAACTCCTTCAAGTTCCCCACTCTGCAAAAGATGCCTAAGCGGGGCAAGAAAGACGTTCCTAAGCTTCTCGCAGTCTTTTTTCCAGGAGTGGGCAATGGCACCTGCGATCCTGCCACCATGAGACAGGCCACATCCGATGGAGAGGATATAGGAAATACAGGACAGCTGGCCACATCCTCTCCCATAAGGTCAGATCAAAGCTCGGGGGAACAAGGCCCAGGATCCTCTGCTTGCTCTTCCTCCATGAAGGCCGGCAGTCCGCCATCTTCAGGGCGGCACAGGTTTACTGTATTACAGGAATCTGCCAGCCCCATCAAACAGAAAGCGAGGAGGGAGACCATATTATCTTTCTCTGCAGCGACAATCGGGAGACGGCCTCTTCTGAAATGAACCTCTATTACTACTACTAATCAGGCTGCCACTGAGGCCTTGATGATAAACGCCATCAGAGCGTTAAGACATTACGCAGGCACTCGCCAACATCTCCACCACAGTAGATGGCTAGGGGGAACGTATTGACCATATTGAAACAAAAATGGGAGAAATTGCCTCCGCACACTGATTTAGTGGATGCTCATAACACCCAGAGGAAACGGAAGCCATAGAGTCCACAATGGTGGACCTGGAAGACCGCAGGCACCGCAACAGTGTAAAATTCTGCGGCATTCCAAAATCCATATTGCCAGCCAAATTCCTCCAGAAACTGATGATTACTAGCGCCCCCCATATTACAGGTGAGGACGTTATTACTGATGGGGCCTACAGGCTGCCCACGTCTCGGTGCCAAGAGATGCCATTACACATCTCCACTGTTATTACATAAAGAAGGAGCTCATGTAGGCGGTGAGAAAGAACGGCAAGCTACCTGAACCCTTCCAAGACTTCTCCCAGCACCCCTTAGTGGCCAGGCTACTACTCCTCACCAGAAGCCTTCGTCACCATCAGATTCCGTATAAAGTGGGGCTGTCTTGGAAAAAGCTCTTCAATTATTGCTGTGGACTCCAACACCCAGAAGATGTCTCGTCCTCCCCGCAGCCGTCTAGGATACCTACGGAGATCCATATCCTGGGACACGTGAGGCCTTCATATTGCAGGACACTGTCCCCATGGTTTGTGCGCTCTCACCAGCGGCTCATGACCTGGCCTGGTTGGGGACCTCACACATGCAATGTTCTGGAGTTTTCTACGTATGCTTGTCATTTTACAAAGTGGGAAGGTACACTTGAAGAGGAGCATTTTAGACGTAGTCATATCTACTAAATACATGTCAATGAACATTAAGGGCCTCAGTGGCCCCTATAAGAGATCCGTAGTCTGGATTCTAGAGGCCGGGGGCAGATGTCATCTGCATTCAGCAAACCCATTTAAAAAAAATATATATATAAATTCCCCCAAATTTGCCAATAAACAATTCCTGCCTATATATTGTGGTGGGGTGCGTGTAGCTGTACGGGACACAATCTGTTCCTAGAAAGGGAAGTGGTTATAGACTGCACTCGTATTCGCTCTCGACAACTCGCTAGTCACCTTTCTTAATATCCATGTGCCCGACTCCTCCCAAACTGCGTATGTGACCTCGAAAATAACAGGCAAATCGCTAATGTGTGGGGACTTCAACATGGGGGCAAATCCGCTTTTAGAGTCTGTATCCAAGCGCGATAGATCTCCCCTGGTCTAGGCGCTCTGCACTCACCATTATAGACCCGGATAGATATGTTCATCCTCTCTTTTATATGGGTATTGTCAGACATAGTGTCATGTACAACCCACATTACCTGGTCAGATCCCTCCTCCTGACCTTCATACGGAGACTCAGTCCCTTCAGACCCTTCGGTGTCCGCACCCAACCCCTTCACACTCTGGAATACTCATGAGGCCTACATGAGAAGCCTTCTGGTTCAAAAAGAACAGATCTAAGGAACGTGATGGCTTATTAGCCGCCATGGCCACATTAGAAATGACCCCCTCAGCATAATTCTACCCTCAGCCCCCAGCAAACATTTCATCCATTCCTTTGACAAACAGACAAGGTCCCTCTAAACAATCCTACTATACCTCCTATAACCAAGCGAGTAAACTCATGGCCCAAAGAGTTCGGCATGGAGAGGCCCAAGGAGACATAACAAATCCCTTTGCCATAGCGGATGAATTCAGTAAATATTACCACAACCTTTAGGAAGACTTGTCAACCCCCAACCAACAGCAGACTCTCTATTAACACCAACTGCCTTCTCGAACACCAACTCTCAGGGTGGAACGAGGAGTTCACCCAACAGGAGATAGTGGAAGCCATCAATGACATTCGGTAAAGCTCCTGGGCTGGGCTTCCTGGAGGAGACTTTGCTACCATATCCGTGCGATATCTGTAATTTGGTAAGACAGGGAGGAAGCTTCCTGAATACAGGAGAATGTCTGTGGGGATGGAGAAGATGAGAAGACATGAGAGAAGGTTGAGGTAATGAGCAGCAGCACTAGTATACAGTCTCCATCACCACCGTCCGTCCTCTCTCTACTTCATGTACATGAAAAAAGTTGGCTGGAGACAGCACGTCCTTCAGTGAAGCAAGAAAAAGGCCTCTTGGGCTGAAACGTGGCATCCAGAATAAAAGCTTCACCTTTCATGTACCTGATCTTCCACAGAATGGACTTGGCGTGCTCTCCTGCCCTAGTCCTCTGTACTTCTTTGTCTCCTCATGAACTAAATTCCCCAGAGATTCAGCTGAAGATCTTATCAGCTGTATTCAGGATGATAATCCCTGGATGAGGCAGCTCTTTACCTCAGTGTTGTGATTAGGTTCTGTTTGAACTAATGGGACAGCGGCCATTTTGTTTTCCCTGATGATTGTTTCCCAGACAAAATGAGCCATTATAGCTAATGAGAGGTATTTGAGAATATATTTATTATAAAGTAATATTTAAGTATTTTCATTTTCTTAATTCCCAGAGAACCCCTTTAATTAAAGGTGACCAGGTCGGGTTTACTGAAGGTAGGCAAGCACCAGAGGGAACCCTAACCCTAGAGGCAGAGAAGGCATTCGATAGGGTACATTGGGGGTTATGCTTTCTCTTCCATGAGCAAAGTTGATGGGGCCATCTTGACAGCGATTAAAGCTCTATATTCGGGGCCTTCTGCTCAGGTGATGGTAAATGGGATACTCTCAAACCCATTTCAAATAACTGACGGCACAGGTCAGGGATGCCCACTGTCCCCCACCGATATATACCATCATTATGGAACCACTGGCTGAAAAGATCAGGCTCCTCCATAGAGGGCATCACTATTGCCAGTGCCAGATTTGGGTCAGCACCATAATGCTTTCCTTATCACCCAATCGTACCATTAGACCCAAATTATGGGCAGCCATGGAAGCCTCTGTCGGCCCTCAAGAAATTGGATCTTATCCACTATATACCTACTGGAGACAGTTCTAGTAACACTACAGGCGTGGACTGAAGGCTAACCCTTCCTCTATGACCATTATCCACATCCCTATACAGGACTTAGACCTCTGGGAATTGACAAATCGGGGAAAATATTTCCCAAATAATCCATCAGAATGGGTTCATGACCTACAAGAGCATTTTTCCGCACCCCCGACACGTTGGGTGTAACCTGTCAATTCCTCAACCACGTTCCTCTCTAAAGACCATATTTTACCTTGTTAACGAGGATTCAATGGGGAAAAGATCAGAATCATTTTCCCAGACTGAATGGACATCTGCGTTTAGCTGGGCCCATACGGCAACGGCCTGCGCATCGCACTGGGAGCGACATTATAAACTACTGTCTAAGACATACCCAACCTCTTCTCCCTATTGCCGTAGGGCAGGGGTGCACAACGTTTTGTGGTTGGGGGCCACATTGGCAGACCAACTCAATGACGAGGGCCAAAAATAAAATTTTAAGCGGTATTAAAAACTGAAATACTGTATTTATGGCATATTGAACACACAGTATGTACTATTAATGTCTAGTTACAGTTCCAGGACTCCCATCTAATGGAAGAAATACATGAAAATGACATGTGAGCAGCCACAAGACATGGACATACATGTCTGTTACCAGATGGTTGGGGGCCGCACAAAATGGTATCGAGGGCCGCATGTGGCCCCCGGGCCGCAGGTTGTGCACCCCTGCCGTAGGGGATGTGAAGATGTTGGCTCTTTCTTCCATATTTTCTGGTCTTGTCCTAGACTACATCCATTCTGCGAATCTGTCAAGACGCTGATCCAGACTCTCTCCCCCAGGCTGGATAAGCTTACCTCAGCCTTAGCACGATTGTCAATAGGCATGGACTTAGTCCGGTGCAGAGTTATAGTCATATTGTCCATACTGCTAAACTGGAAGGGGGCAGCCATACCCACCAGAGGAGAACACACTCCATGGTGTCTAACAACCATCTCCATCAACCTACCTCAGCTTTTCAGAGGTCATTTACTTGCCTCTGGTCTAAATGGGGTTCCTTAGACCCAAATCTATCGACATGACAAGATGTTAACACACATACTGAAAATGCTCTTAGGGTTATATTCCCAGATGACAAGTACCTAAAGCACACCATTTTTATGTTATACGAACCCTGTAACTTCATGGGTTTTGTTCTTTATTTGAGTTTGTTAGAACTTTGTTGGCTTATTATATTCCTTCTTTCATCATACAATAGACTCGGGAGCATGGACTGTCAGAGTTCTTTATTGGACCTTCAGGACTGCACAGTTGGTCATACGGGAGCACTCAATCAGTGACTAGCTAACTTCTCACTACAACCAGGGCTGTGGAGTCGGTAAGCCAAAGCCTCGCCTCCGACTCCTCAATTTCCCCCGACTCCCTCATAAATGGCGCATATTTAAGTGATAACGTTAAACAAACTGTGTATAAATGAATAGTACAGATCTGTCTGTCATATATGTTTTACTAGATATCTTTACTCTGCACTTTCAGTATCAGGCTTCTCTGGGTACAGATCACTAAGGGCCTGATGTATGAGCACTGTCCCATAGCAACCAATCAGAGCTCCCCTTTCATTTCTCCAGATCACTATATGAAATGAAAGGGGAGCTCTGATTGGTTTCTATGGGCAACAAAGAAACTTCTACACCTAGACAGTTTTCATACATAAGGCCCTATGTGTTTTGCATCAGCAGCAGATAGAAGCCATGAGAGCAGCTAACCTCTCCACACATGAGCTCAGAGTAAGCATACAGAGAGAACAGGCACCGGACAAGTGATTTATGCACAGTTCATTGGAAGTTTAAATATACTAAGAAGTACTTGACTTAAAGGGGTTTTCTCAGCACATTGATTCACCGGCTGACAGGCAGTTTGCACTCACTATGTCTCCTCAGGCCGTGGCAGGGGGAGGTCTTCAGCAGTTATTAGCATATATTAACTTACTCTGACAGAGCAGGAGGTTGTTATCTCTAAGGCTACTTTCACACCTGCGGCGTGGGGCAACGGCAGGCTGTTCTGTTTTATTTTCGTTCCAGCCACCTCTCAGCAGGGGTTGCCATGCTGCGGCCGGATCCGTGGCCCGACCCCTTTACAGTGAATGGTGCTGGAGCGCAGTTCCGGCACCACACGTGCCCCGCGCTGCAGGTGTGAAAGGGGCCTAACACAATTACAGGTAAAGCCATCCTTCTCAGTCCTCAACCCATTTTGCTTACTGAGGTCACTCCTGCTCTCAGCCAATCAGATGACAGTCTTTCTTGTCTGCAGGTTACCATAGAAACCTGTGTACAATGAGAGACCTGCTGAACTGTCTATAGTTCATGACTAAAGTAAAATCTACTGACCACTGTATTTAGAAAATGTCATCTTTTAACTGTCCCTTTATGTAGAAAGCTAATCTTTGTAACTAGTGAGAAAACCCCTTTAATCCTGTTTTCTCTAGTAGATCTGAGATGAGTGCAGCCATTACTTCCCAGTGCCTTTTTCCTCTGATCTGTAGCGGAGGAGCTTCACTACTGAGCATCTACATGAAGGGCAGCACACAGTCATCTCTAGATCCTTAGATCAGGAATAGAACATTTATAAGACATTTCATCATGTTCCCAAATTCTTATGAAAATATATTCAGCACAAACTGCACTGAACTAAATGGACCAATTTATTATAGATTTTAGGAGTCGGTCCATTTCCTACTGACTCCACCAAAATGGTCACCGACTCCGACTCCACAGCCCTGACTACAACACCCTGTGTTTTTTTTGTTTTTTTACTGAAAACCTCAATAAAAATGTATTATTAAAAAAAGGCCCAAGAAATAGCAGTTCCAGACATAAGGAGCAAGAAAATAATGTAAGATTTTCCATAAAGCAGAGGAAAGGAGGCGTTTTCAGTGCATCTATAAGGGAAGGAAAACTTGGTGGCAGACCTTCTGAGGCGCACTTAACTCAGGCAAGGGGAATGGTGTCTAAACCACGAAGTTTTTCTGCAAGTAGTTCAGAAATGTGTTTTTTCTCACGATAGATCTGTTTGCGTCCAGAACCAACAGGAAAGTGGGAAGATTCTTCTCCCTCAATCATTTGGACAGACCTCTAGCTATGGGTTTTGTTTTTGCAGCTATTGCGTTCCCTATGAGATAAAACTGACCTGTTCTCTTCATTCTCTGGGTCAGTACGATTACAGTGATACCACATTTATATAGTTTTATGGGTTTTGTTTCTACAGTGTTCTCTATGAGATAAAACTGATCTGTTCTCTTCATTCTCCGGGTCAGTACGATTACAGTGATACCACATTTATATAGTTTTATGGGATTTGTTTTTACATTGTTCCCTATGAGATAAAACTGACCTGTTCTCTTCATTCTCCGGGTCAGTACGATTACAGTGATATCACATTTATTTATAATTTTATGGGTTTTGTTTTTACATTGTTCCTATGAGTTAAAACTGACCTGTTCTCTTCATTCTCTGGGTCAGTACGATTACAGTGATACCACATTTATATAGTTTTATAGGTTTTGTTATTACAGTGTTCTCTATGAGATAAAACTGATCTGTTCTCTTCATTCTCCGGGTCAGTACGATTACAGTGATACCACATTTATATAGTTTTATAGGTTTTGTTTTTACATTGTTCCCTATGAGATAAAACTGATCTGTTCTCTTCATTCTCTGGTCAGTACGATTACAGTGATACCACATTTATATAGTTTTATGGGTTTTGTTTTTACAGTGTTCCCTATAAGATAAAACTGACCTGTTCTCTTCATTCTCTGGGTCAGTACGATTACAGTGATACCACATTTATATAGTTTTATGGGTTTTGTTTTTACAGTGTTCCCTATAAGATAAAACTGACCTGTTCTCTTCATTCTCTGGGTCAGTACGATTACAGAGATACCACATTTATATAGTTTTATGGGATTTGTTTTTACATTGTTCCCTATGAGATAAAACTGACCTGTTCTCTTCATTCTCTGGGTCAGTATGATTACAGTGATACCACATTTATATAGTTTTATGGGATTTGTTTTTACATTGTTCCCTATGAGATAAAACTGACCTGTTTTCTTCATTCTCCGGTCAGTACGATTACAGTGATACCACATTTATATAGTTTTATGGGTTTTGTTTTTACAGTGTTCCCTATAAGATAAAACTGACCTGTTCTCTTCATTCTCCGGGTCAGTACGATTACAGTGATACCACATTTATATAGTTTTATGGGTTTTGTTTTTACAGTGTTCCCTATGAGATAAAACTGACCTGTTCTCTTCATTCTCTGGGTCAGTACGATTACAGAGATACCACATTTATATAGTTTTATGGGATTTGTTTTTACATTGTTCCCTATGAGATAAAACTGACCTGTTCTCTTCATTCTCCGGGTCAGTACGATTACAGTGATACCACATTTATATAGTTTTATGGGTTTTGTTTTTACAGTGTTCCCTATGAGATAAAACTGACCTGTTCTCTTCATTCTCCGGGTCAGTACGATTACAGTGATACCACATTTATATAGTGGTTCTTGCGCTTTAATAGTGAAAAAAATGTCATCACTGTATTCTGACCCCTACACCTTTTTACTAGCTATGCATTCGGATCTGTGTCAGCACTCATTTTTGGTGGGGCGATCTATACTTTTAAGTGATACCATTTTGAAGTGTGAGCAACTTTTGATCACTTTTTATAAAAAAAAAATTTGGGAAATTGAAGTGACAAAATGCTGAATTGGCCATTTTTAGTAAATGTTTCCATTATATCATTCGTTGTTATTCGATTAATATTATGTTTTAATAGTATGGGCGTTTTCGCACCCGGCAGTGCCTATGATGACTGTGGGGGAGGTAGGGATTTGAACTTATAATTTTTTTCCCTTTTAAGTCTCTGCCCATTGTGTATATTGCTGGCTATGTAGCCAATTTCAGTATAACAGTGCAGTGCTGCCACCTAGTGACCTGTATTGGTACACGCCTGCCTGAGGCCTCTGGCTATTAGTGCAGTATAACAGGTTCCCCGATCTTGGCTGGGGAATGGGGGAACACAAGGTCACATTTGACCATGGCTTCTGAGGGCTAAAATGTATGTGATCGGCGTAGGGCGAGGGAGAGCATCAGAGCATGAAATGTCAGAGGGACAGAGTGGGGGAAGAAGCTGAACCCGGACAACCCCTTTAAGGGATCATAAATATAAGGCAATAATCCGTGCGCACTGCTGTCGGTGCCTGACTTTATTGTACCGGTCCGAGAAGTGTAACGTAGACACTATAATCGGCGTGTATTGCAGTGTAAACTGTGGTGTAACTTAATGTGAATTTGAAGTAAGCTTATGAAGGCTAAGTGAATAAATGAACGATAACACAAATTACATACAGAATAATAAAAGTCCGTTACTAGCCGGGACCCCCTCCGCTTGGCTCACAGTATCTCTGCAGCCTTCTCTGTGCTTTGTATGACACTCAGACCCGTTCTCTTCTGTGAGCGCCGCTGCCTTCTCAAACAGCTGATCGTCAGGGGTCGGAGCCCCACCAATCAGAAGACAGCTCATCAGTATTAAAGTTTTGGAAGACCACTTTAAGGCTAGTTTCACATAGCAGCCTGCTGGAGATGTCTGGATCTGCCATTGCCAACCCCATTAACTAGAACGAGCATCAACAGATATTTGGCCGCGACCCAGCAAATGTGGTGAGAATCAGCCGGACTAGAACGGCAATGGCAGATCCAGACATCTCCAAAATGGCCACAAGCAGAGGTCGCCCCCCCCTCTCGCTAATGTGGACGTCTGAACTAATCAAATCATGAGCCTCATGTGAATAGTAACCTCATCAACTACCTCCTCAACACGGGGTTAATGCGAGGTACATGAAGGGGTTACCTTCTGTTAATGTGAGGCACATGGTTTTATTATTCTGGACCTCCATGAGCCTTACATTAACCCCATCTTGTCTGTTATGTCAGGAGGTACATTATAGGGTTATCCTCCTGGATGTGGAAGGATAAAGGACCTTTGATGATGTCATTGTCATGTGAAAAGTAACAAGTGAATGTTACAAGTCCCATGGTGATGACATCGTCAAAGTTCCTTTAACCTATGAGCATCCAGCACAGTGAGGAGTGCAGTGACTTCCCCTGCCATTGGTCCATTCACTTATATAATTGGAACCCTATAATGTAATTACCCCCCATTACCTCCTCCCAGGTCTCTATCTGCACTATCTGCACTATCTTCTCCCCCCCCCTCTATCTGACTATCTATCTGCCCTATCTCCCCCCCCCCCCTCTATCTGCACTATCTATCTCCCCCCCCCCTCTATCTGCACTATCTCCCCATCTCCCCCCCCCCCTCTATCTGCACTATCTATCCACCCCCCTCCCCCCCCCCTCATCTGCACTATCTATCTCCCCCCCCCCCCTCTATCTGCACTATCTCCCCCCCCTCTATCTCTCTGCCTCCCCCCCCCCCTCTATCTCTATCTGCACTATCTCCCCCCCCCCCTCTATCTGCACTATCTATCTCCCCCCCC
>ONZH01004933.1:0-81459 GCA_900303285.1 Rhinella marina
TGTGCTCGCTCATCTCTACTCGTAATCTTAAATTCAGCTCTATATTCAGAAATATGTGGAGCTCTGTAACTGGCAATAGCTGAGGTACAAACTCCCTTCATCACAGCCTTACACACCTCCCATTCTGTTATTGGGTCGGTCGACCCCTCATTTACCTTCCAGTACTCCTCTAATTCCTGGCTACACTTAGCTTCCACCGGGAGCACCTGTAACCACGCGGGGTTGAGTCTTTATATTCTAGCCGGTCCTTCCAATGGCTGAGAAAGAATCACCTGCATCGGAGCGTGATCTGAAATGCCCCTTGGCAGATAACTCGTTATCCTTAAGTAACATAATAACATGTAACATAGTTTATGTAACATAGTTTATAAGGCCGAAAAAAGACATCTGTCCATCCAGTTCAACCTGTTTTCCTACAAGTTGATCCAGAGGAAGGCAAAAAAACCCTGTGAGGTAGAAGCCAATTTTCCCCACTTTAGGGAAAAAAAATTCCTTTCCGACTCCAATCAGGCAATCAGAATTACTCCCTGGATCAACGACCCATCTCTAGTAACTATAACCTGTAATATTATTACCCTCCAGAAATACATCCAGGCCCCTCTTGAACTCTTTTAGTGAACTTACCATCACCACCTCCTCAGGCAGAGAGTTCCATAGTCTCACTGCTCTTACCGTAAAGAATTCTCTTCTATGTTTGTGTACAAACCTTCTTTCCTCCAGATGCAGAGGATGTCCCCTCGTCACAGTCACAGTCCTGGGGATAAATAGATCATGGGAGAGATCTCTGTACTGACCTCTGATATATTTATACATAGTTATTACATCTCCCCCCAGTCGTCTTTTTTCTAAAGTGAATAAGCCTAATTTTGATAATCTTTCTGGGTACTGTAGTCCACCCATTCCAGTTATTACTTTAGTTGCCCTCCTCTGAACCCTCTCCAGCTCTGCTATGTCTGCCTTGTTCACAGGAGCCCAGAACTGTACACAGTACTCCATGTGTGGTCTGACTAGTGATTTGTAAAGTGGCAGGACTATGTTCTCATCACGGACATCTATGCCTCTTTTGATGCAACCCATTATCTTATTGGCCTTGGCAGCAGCTGTCTGACACTGGTTTCTACAGCTTAGTTTGCTGTTCACTAAAATTCCTAGGTCCTTTTCCATGTCAGAGTTACCTAATATTTTACCATTTAGTATGTACTGGTGACTTGCATTATTCCTTCCCATATGCATAACCTTACATTTGTAAGTGTTAAACCTCATCTGCCACTTCTCTGCCCAAGCCTCCAGTCTATCCAGATCCATCTGTAGCAGTGTACTGTCCTCTTCTGTGTTAATGACTTTACACAGTTTAGTGTCATCTGCAAAAATTGATATTTTACTGTGCAAGCTTTCTACAAGATCATTAATAAATATATTGAAGAGAATAGTGCCCAATACTGACCCCTGTGGTACCCCACTAGTGACAGTGACCCAATCTGAGCCGTTAATAACCACCCTCTGTTTTCTATCACTGAGCCAGTTACTTACCCACATACAGACATTTTCTCCCAGGCCAAGCATTCTCATTTTATATACTAACCTTTTATGTGGTACCGTGTCAAATGCTTTGGAGAAGTCCAGATATACGACATCCATTGATTCGCCGCGGTCCAGTCTAGACCTTACCTCCTCATAGAAACTGATTAAATTGGTTTGACATGACCGATCCCTCATGAAGCCATGCTGATATGGAGTTATTTGCTTATTTTCATTGAGGTACTCCAAGATAGCATCTCTTAGAAAACCCTCAAACAGTTTACCCACGACAAATGTTAAACTTACCGGCCTATAGTTTCCGGGCTCTGTTTTTGGACCCTTTTTGAATATTGGCACCACATTTGCTATGTGCCAATCCTGTGGAACACTCCCTGTCAGTATAGAGTCCTTAAATATCAGAAATAAGGGTCTGCGATGACATTACTTAATTCTCTTAGGATACGGGGGTGTGTGCCATCCAGTCCTGGCGATTTGTCTATTTTAATCTTTTTAAAACGCAACTCTACTTCTTCCTGGGTCAGACAGGGCATTTTTAATGGGGAATTTACTTTTATATTCTGCATTTCATCTGACAGTTTATTTTCCTCAGTGAATACAGTGGAGAAAAAGATATTTAGTAGCTTTGATTTCTCCTCATCGCTCTCTGCAACTCTTTACTCTGTAAAGGGCCAACACCTTCAGGTTTATACTTTTTACCATTTATATAATTAAAGAACATTTTAGGGTTAGTTTTACTCTCTTTGGCGATTAATCTCTAGGTCTCTAGCTTGGCTGTTTTTATTTGTCTTTTACATATTGTATTTTTTTCCTTATAGTTTTTCAATGCTTCCTCGCTCCCCTCCTGTTATAGTGATTTAAATGCTTTCTGTTTGTCATTTATTGCTTTCTTTACAGCTCTATTTATCCACATTGTTTTTTTCTTGTTTCTTGATCTTTTATTCCCATAAGGTGTGTACCTCTCACAATTAGATATTAGGATGCTTTTAAAAATCTCCTATTTTGTGGCTGTATTTTTATTTTTGAGGACTTTGTCCCAGTTAGTTAGGCCTATGGCCTCTCTTAGTTGGCTAAATTTTGCTTTTTTGAAGTTTGGTATTTTTGTTCCTCCCTGAAGAAACGCTCTTTTGAATGACAGTTGGAAGGTTATTATATTATGGTCACTATTTCCCAGGTGTCCCCCGACCTGCACATCTGTTATTCTGTCAGGTCTATTGGTTAATACTAAGTCCAGTATGGCCATCCCTCTAGTCGGGTCCTGAACCAGGTGGGAAAGGTAATTGTCTTTGGTTATTTCCAAGAACCTGTTTCCTTTATGAGATATACAGGTTTCAGTTTCCCAGTCTATATCTGGGTAGTTGAAATCTCCCATAATAACGACCTCATTATGTTTTGGCGCCTCGTCTATTTCATTTAGAAGTAGATTTTCTGTGGACTCTGGTATATTAGGTGGTTTATAATAAAGTCCTATTAGTATTTTATTATTGTTTTTGGCTCCATTTATTTCTACCCACAGTGACTCCACATGTTCATGTCCCTCACTTACCATACATGTCCCTTACCATACATAAGGAGTCAGGGCTACAAAATGCAATGACAATGCAATGTCAATGCGTGACATAGTGTTACTAGAGGTTGAATGACATGAGAACTGTCTAGCAGTAGGGTTCCTCCATCTCCACAATTCCTCCAGATTATGTGCTGCTGCCCAATTGCCCAAAAGTGGGTTGTGCCTAGTTGGGGGCATGAGTCTGCATTAAAGTTTCCCAATATTATAACTGGGGATTGGGGTAACTGTAACACCTTATTTACCATCTTGTCTAATAAGGGCTTACTACAAGGAGGAAGCATATATAATCCCACCACAATCAAAGGTCTACCCCGAATCAAACAATACAGAATTACATATCTACCATGAGGGTCTGTCTGCACCGTGTGTAGCTGCAGTGGAGTTCTCTTGCTAACAAGGATGGATACTCCTCTTGCATTGCTCGTGTACGTCTCATGGTAGGTCTGTGCGACCCAAGGTCGTTGAAGAGCCAGCACCTTACAATCTTTTAAATGAGTTTCCTGTAAAATAACCAGATAAGGATTATAGGGCTTAAGATAGGTTTAAAAAAAAAAAACCAAAGCTCTTTTGATTTAGCAGTTTAGGCCCCTTACATTCCAAAAATTATCTTAATCGCCATAGTGAAGACAGCAACATGTACCTCTTAGCGTAAAACTCCACGGCACCACATGACATTCATACTTTCACTCACACCAACCTGAACTTGTCTTAGAACATCCCCATCCCCCACATCCCCAACTTGTCTGAGCCTCGGATCCCAAACTAATATAGAGTAACAAACCCTAACCTGATGGTTATGTGCTAATAACTTAGCCCTATTGAGTGTCGCTACTTTAGGGCGGTCCTTTCTCTTCTCCCATTGTCCCTCATTACGGTATCAGCCCTACCAACAACCAATAAAATTAGAACTAACGTATGATATCCCTTTGCTGAAAAGACCTCTATATACCTAACCCAATAAACCTAAAAGAAGTAGGATAAAAGAACAAAAAGGATATCTCCATTAAAACCATAGTTGCATCCCCATCTCAAGCGTAACCCTCCCCCTGTCAGATCTTCACATCACATACATCTTGCAATAGGTCAGCAACAGATATAGAGGGGGGAGCACCATACATATAAAAACTCCCTCAATTAACCTAAGCCAGTCTTCCTCCCTGTGGACGGCAATTGCCAACCAAACTGACGCCTCTTCTGGCGTTTGAAAGAAACAGGTGGTCCCATCCACCTAGACCCGCAACCTCGTTGAGTAGAGCATTGCATATTGTAAGACGAGGTCCCTCAATCTGGCCCAAACTTGTGCAAATTGTCTCCTCTTTTTCTGTACTTTTTCTGTACTATTGAAGTCAGGATAAAAGGATATCTTAGAGTTTTCGTAGGAAAGTTCCCTTCTTTCTGGCTGCTGCAAGGATGTTGTCACGGTCTCTGTAGTTTAGGATCTTTATTATAAATGGTCTTGGTGGCGCATCAGGCGGCAGGGGTCTAGTCGGGATTCTGTGCATGCGTTCAATTACAAAGCATTGAGAGAGCTGCAACGGCGATAGCAACGATTTTATCAGGTTTTCAGTGAAAATCTGAGGCTCTGTGCCCTCTGCTCTCTCTGGGAGACCAAGAATACGGATATTATTCTCTGCTCTAGCTTGAAGGATTTTTACTTGAAGAAGCGAGTTTGTCAACTCAGAGGTGCCATGTACTGTGTCTTCCGTCTCTCCAACCCTAAGTTCCACCTCCAGGGTGCGGTTTCTAATTTTCTCAATATCATGCCACAAAAAATTGATATCTCTTTGTAGGCGGTCTATCTTTGCAGTTAGCACAGCCTGGCAAGCCTCTATGGCTGACATAATCTTATCAGTTTGAGGCATATCATCAAGTTGAGATGCAGAGGTGTCCTCCTCCTCCTCAGTCTGGCTCATGTTGTCTATCAAGAGTCTTCCTGAACTGTGAGAGGGTACTGAAGCTTTTTTTCGCCCCATATACAGCTGCTGCTAATTCTGTATGTGGATATATTCAGTACAGGCTTCAGCTGTGAGAGAGCACAAATAACAGGCTATTATTCATATACAGTATGCACTTTTCAGCAGCAGCTCCCAGTAGCAACTTAGTTGATTACACAAACTTTCCTGTAAATGTAAACTTATAATCAGCCCAAAGTCTGGCTCACAGTATATAGGCCAGAAAAAAAAAAAAAGGAAAACCCCTCACAGGGTTGTACTGAAGCGTTCAGTGCTTCAGTGTTCCATATAAAGAAAACACCTCTGCTCTCTACTCTTGGCCTTGTGGTCTCACCAGCAAGATGGCTGCTGCCAGTCTACACCTCGGACCCCACAGCACCACCACCTCAGAAGGTAAGTCCTCCGCTCCCCCTTGTACCTCAGATGGACGACAATGCTGTCACACTGACAATATATGGCAGCCAGATGCCCTCTCAACCCCTTCACAGTGCAAGACACTGGCACTTGCAGCCCATGGCAGTTCCAGTTCATTGTAGTGGAATTTGGATGTTAAAGAGGACCTGTCACCTCTCCTGACATGCCTGTTTTAATAGCTTCATGCATTTCCCATGTAATAATTCTGGAACATTTATTCTTATGGCTCTATGTTGTGTCATTCCTTTATTATTTCTACTAGAAGTTATGAATGAATAGTAGTCTGCAGTAAGGGTACAGAGGAGTGGTAACTAGTTGCACAGACTCACTCTATCCAATCAGTGATGCCATTTTAAGACTATGTAGGTATACACCCCAACTGGTTACCCTCTGTACCCTTACTACAGACTGCTAGCAATTCAATTCATTCGGCCCCACCGATCAGATACTCATGACCTATACAGAGGATAGTATTTTAAGGACTCCTTCTCAACATTTTTGATATTCACTTATGTTTCAAATGTCCATTCATTACACCATGTCTTTGCTCTCTCTCTCTCTCTCTCTATATATATATATATATATATATATATATATTTCTTTTTTTATATCTTCAGACATACTTATAGTACACTTAACGAAGAGACATATACATTCAACTTTAACACAGTTTAAACAGTCAAATGAAACATGGGATATCATTGGGCTGTCTCTTACACCACAATAACCCGTCCCTTTAACAGTGACCTCCACAGAGCTCCCTCCCCTTAACTGTGACCTCCACCATTCCCTGCCCCTTTAACAGATATATCCAGAGCGCTCGCCCTTTAATAGTGACCTCCACAGTCCCCTGCCTCTTTAACAGTAACCTTCACAGTGCCCACCCCTTTAACAGTGACCTCCATAGCATCCCACCCCACTAACATAGTAACATAGTAACATAGTAACATAGTTTGTAAGGCCGAAAAAAGACATCTGTCCATCCAGTTCAGCCTGTTTTCCTACAAGTTGATCCAGGGGAAGGCAAAAAACCCTGTGAGGTAGAAGCCAATTTTCCTCACTTTAGGGGGAAAAATTCCTTCCCGACTCCAGTCAGGCAATCAGAATAACTCCCTGGATCAACGACCCCTCTCTAGTAACTATAACCTGTAATATTATTACCCTCCAGAAATACATCCAGGCCCTTCTTGAACTCTCTTAGTGAACTTACCATCACCACCTCCTCAGGCAGAGAGTTCCATAGTCTCACTGCTCTTACCGTAAAGAATCCTCTTCTATGTTTATGTACAAACCTTCTTTCCTCCAGACGCAGAGGATGTCCCCTCGTCATGGTCACTGTCCTCGGGATAAATAGATGATGGGAGAGATCTCTGTACTGACCCCTGATATATTTATACATAGTTATTAGATCTCCCCTCAGTCGTCTTTTTTCTAAAGTGAATAAGCCTAATTTTGATAATCTTTCTGGGTATTGTAGTCCACCCATTCCAGCTATGACTTTAGTTGCCCTCCTCTGAACCCTCTCCAGCTCTGCTATGTCTGCCTTGTTCACAGGAGCCCAGAACTGTACACAGTACTCCATATGTGGTCTGACTAGTGATTTGTAAAGTGGCAGGACTATGTTCTCATCACGGGCATCTATGCCTCTTTTGATGCAACCCATTATCTTATTGGCCTTGGCAGCAGCTGTCTGACACTGGTTTCTGCAGCTTAGTTTGCTGTTCACTAAAATTCCTAGGTCCTTTTCCATGTCAGAGTTACCCAATGCTTTACCATTTAGTATGTACTGGTGACTTGCATTATTCCTTCCCATATGCATAACCTTACATTTGTCAGTGTTAAACCTCATCTGCCACTTTTCTGCCCAAGCCTCCAGTCTATCCAGATCCTGCTGTAGCAGTGCACTGTCCTCTTCTGTGTTAATTACTTTACACAGTTTAGTGTCATCTGCAAAAATTGATATTTTACTGTGCAAGCTTTCTACAAGATCATTAATAAATATATTGAAAAGAATAGGACCCAATACAGACCCCTGTGGTACCCAACTAGTGACAGTGACCCAATCTGAGTATGTACCGTTAATAACCACCCTCTGTTTTCTATCACTAAGCCAGTTACTTACCCACATACAGACATTTTCTCCCAGGCCAAGCATTCTCATTTTGTATACTAACCTTTTATGTGGTACAGTGTCAAACGCTTTGGAGAAGTCCAAATATACGACATCCATTGAGTCGCCGCGGTCAAGTCTAGAACTTACCTCCTCATAGAAACTGATTAAATTGGTTTGACATGACCGATCCCTCATGAAGCCATGCTGATATGGAGTTATTTGCTTATTTTCATTGAGGTACTCCAAGATAGCATCTCTCAGAAAACCTTCAAACAGTTTACCCACAACAGACGTTAAACTTACCGGCCTATAGTTTCCAGGCTCTGTTTTTGGACCCTTTTTGAATATTGGCACCACATTTGCTATGCGCCAATCCTGTGGAACACTCCCCGTCAGTATAGAGTCCTTAAATATCAGAAATAAGGGTCTGTCGATTACATTACTTAATTCTCTTAGGATACGGGGGTGTATGCCATCCGGTCCTGGTGATTTGTCTATTTTAATATTTTTAAGACGTTGCTGCACCTCTTCCTGGGTCAGAGAGGACACTTTTAAAGGGGAATTTACTTTTATACTCTGCATTTCATCTGACATTTTATTTTCCTCAGTGAATACAGTGGAGAAAAAGTTATTTAGCAGCTTCGCTTTCTCCTCATCGCTCTCTGCTACTCCCCCCTCATTACTCTGTAAGGGGCCCACACCTTCAGGTTTATACTTTTTAGTATTTATATAATTGAAGAACATTTTAGGGTTAGTTTTACTCTCTTTGGCGATTAATCTCTCGGTCTCTAGTTTGGCTGTTTTTATGTGTCTTTTACATATTCTATTTTTTTCCTTATAGTTTTTCAATGCTTCATGGCTCCCCTCCTGTTTTAGTGATTTAAATGTTTTCTTTTTGTCATTTATTGCTTTCTTTACAGTTCTATTTATCCACATTGGTTTTTTCTTGTTTCTTATTATTTTATTCCTATATGGTATGTACCTCTCACAATTAGATATTAGGATGCTTTTAAAAATATCCCATTTTGTGGCTGTATTTTTATTTTTGAGGACTTTGTCCCAGTTAGTTAGGCCTATGGCCTCTCTTAGTTGGCTAAGTTTTGCTTTTTTGAAGTTTGGTATTTTTGTTCCTCCCTGAAGAAACGCTCTTTTGAATGACAATTGGAAGGTTATTACATTATGGTCACTGTTTCCCAGGTGTCCCCCGACCTGCACATCTGTTGTTCTGTCAGGTCTATTGGTTAATACTAAGTCCAGTATGGCCGTCCCTCTAGTGGGGTCCTGAACCAGTTGGGAAAGGTAATTGTCTTTGGTTATTTCCAAGAACCTGTTTCCTTTATGAGATGTACAGGTTTCAGTTTCCTAGTCTATATCTGGGTAGTTGAAGTCCCCCATAATAACGACCTCATTATGATTTGCCGCCTCGTCTATTTCATTTAGAAGTAGATTTTCTGTGGTCTCTGATATATTGGGTGGTTTATAATAAACCCCTAGTAGTATTTTATTATTGTTTTTGGCTCCATTTATTTCTACCCACAGTGACTCCACATCTTCATGTCCCTCATTTATATCTTCCCGGAGTGTGGGCTTTAGGCATGACTTAACATAAACAGTGACCTCCACAGCAGCCGCCCCTTTATTAGTGATGTCCACAGTACCCAGTTTCCTTAACAATGATTAACACCCCATCCCCTTAACAGTGGCCTCTACAGCAATTGCCCCTTAACAGTGACCTCCATAACGGACCGTCCCCTTAACTGTGACCTCCACAAACGCCGGTCCCTTAACAGTTTGATCCACAGCGCCCTGCCCCTTTAAAGCTGACCTTCAGAAGTGAAGAAAAATGGCTGGGCTGTTATGGAAACCTGGTGTAAAACTGTGTGTATGTGAAGACTAAGGGCCTGCTGATAAGGGACATGCGACCATGTGTAAGGCAGTTGAGATATGAAGAGAAAGACTGGCAGGCTTCTATTGGTTAATGCATTTTTTGGGAATATCTCAAGAATGGTACATCCTAGAGAGCTGAGACCCGGTCTAAAACCTTCCCGGACACGTGATATACCTGTGTGCCAAATTTCATGATTGTAAATGCGACGGTGCGGATTCCTTTAGCGGACATACACACAGCTTTATATATAAGATGACTTATGTTACATATTAGAAATTGCTTAATAGTGCTAAATTCGGTTCACCAGAACAATGGTCTTAAAGCGGGAGCGGGGCCTTGCATGCACGGTGCGCTCCCATTCGTTTCTATGAGCGCAGCGGGGAAGCTGTGCCTGGCGGTGATACAAGATGGGATAACCCCTTTAAGGGATCTTAACTTACAATACTCCATGGCATACCCTGCTCGTTTGCGCGTGGTGGATGGCGGGAAAATGGTCTTCTTCACAGACCCCCGGGAAGCAGAGGACTGGGTGACCAGACACCTGGGACACTCACCACCCATTTAAATGGCATCATGGTTCCTTGAGTTTTTTTCCTCCTTTCCCTTCTACAGGAGAATCTCTTTAATGGACCAAGATGTCATTCCACAGTCTACTGTTGGTATCGTAATTGCTACTATTTGTACCCAATTTTTATATTTCTAGTCATAGTGAGAACCTGTGGGGTACCCCTGACTAACCAAGGGTAGCTTAATGATGTCCACTGCACTGGTTAATGTTTATAGCTCAATGACTTAGTTAAGGGAAACCGATTAGATACCTGCATAGATATTCCACCACATTACACTATGCAGGTCCCTGACCTTATAGCCATAAAGATGGCTTATACATCTTCTATACAGTTTCTATGGTTTTGGTTATTTCAGTTTTGTTCTATGTTATTTCTTTTTGTTAAAGAGGCTCTGTCACCAGGATCAACCCTATTAAACCAGACATACTGGCTGGTAGAACTCATCATGCTGATTAAAACTGTACCTTTCTTTTGTCTGTATGATAAATAGTTGCAGAGAAATCAGCATTTTTATTCATATGCAAATGAGCAATTCGAGCACTCAGAGGTGGGGCTGAATATTCTGAGCACTGCTCTGCAACACCCCCTGTGCTCTGCACACGCCTCCCCCCTCTCATTGACTGACAGGGCTAGACAGCAGGCTGAGGACAGAGCTTTGTCCAGGAGCTGTGTGCTAGCTTGAAAATATCACATACACTATAGTTTCACCACACTGAGATCTGCTCAGAAAGCTAAAACACATATTACTATTTTATTCACAATCGGAATATATGAGAATACAGACACCAATACTGTGTGTAGCCTTTTAAGCATAAAAACACCATGAATCTCTATGAGGTGATGCCATAGATTAGTGGTATGGTGGTCTGCATCTAGAGATCCTAGGTTCAAATCCCAGAACAGGTATACATTTTCTGTTTTTTTTTAATTCAAAACCATATTATTTATATAATAAACAATATATAATAATAAGGCCTTACTATATTGAGAAAAGTGTTTTTTTTTTGTTGCTAAAACCTAATACTGGTTTATTCACAGACACAATATATGATTATAAAGAAACCAGTAAAATTTATTAGCTTTCTAATTATAATAAAGACATAGACTTTTGTTATGGGATAAATGTGGAAGGAAAACATTTCTGAAGAAAAAAAGTTTGATGTTACTTCCAAGATTCAAACCTGGGATCTCTACATACAAAACCAACCATTTAACCACCAAGCTATAGCATTACCACATACAACTGTTTGTCTTTTCTAGGCTTATCATATATATCATATATATCATATATATCATATATATCATATATAACATATATTACTCGTGTCTGTATGATCATATATTGTGCCTGTGAATAAAGCAGTGATATGTAGATTAGCTTTCTGCGCAGATCTCAGTGTGGTGAAACTATAGTGTATGTGATATTTAGAGATGAGCGAGTCTATTTGCCGCTTCATAGATTCGTATCAAATCTTGGAAATTTTCAGCTATGAAGCGAATCTGAATTTCTATGGATTCGCTTTGTATTATTCGTGAATCTTCGCAAAATTTAACACGCTAATGATACGTACGATACGTTTTAAATGCAAGAAACGTACGCATTCTGCTTGAGGTGGGACAATGACCATATGCCCAAGCAAGAGCGGGAAAGTGAAGATACGCCCCCCTCAGAACTGGAAAAAACCAGCCCGGCCCACCAGGATCTAACTGTTTTGCATGTATAGGGAGTGAAGACTCCTCCCTCAGTACTCCACCCTCCTCTGAAGTCTGAACCAGTTTAGACCAGCGCTGACCTCAGAGCAAGAGGCAAGCATCATGGCTAAAAACAGCTGCGTCCAAATTGGAACTAGATGTATTTTAGGGACGACTTACCTGAACCACCACCCGCTCAAGACATTAGGATGTCACAAATCTCCCAGAAAAACCCAGCTTCAGTGCCCTTATCGTCCTTACCACCTGCTGAGGTTGCCGCAACTCGTGAGGCGGCCGGAGCGTCTGCTGTGGCTCGTGCAGCGGAGGCGGCTGGAGCGTCCACTTCGCTGCCCAGGAGGAGATCCACCCCTTCCATACACCAGAACCCAATTGTTCCACCATCTGTGACGGCCCATGCACAGACCCTCTGGGACTATAAAACCGCAGTGGAGGACTGGGTCATCCAGGTACTCGACCACCCTAGGCCGGGAGATCCTTTATTCGAACGCCGAAAGGGAACTGTGCTTTGATTTTCCGTTGGGAGAGGGTCTGGCTTCCTGCAGGATGACGAGAATGGAAAGGAATATTTTGTGGGCCGCAGGTCGGTGAACCGGCCGTACCTGCCACAACATCGTCATAGCCTGTACGTGGGGGATCAGGTGGAGTACACCCCCATGGCGTCCCTGAAAGGCCCATTTGCGACCGGGGTTACCCTCCTTCCAAAGCCTCTGGTGCCTACAACAGAACCAGACGTGTGGCCGGATGAACCACCAGGTCCAGGACGCTTGCGCTGCCTGCAGGAGTTCCCAGATGGCGTCCTCCGGTTCAGGGAAAAGCCATGGCCTCATCCGGAGCCTCTGATTCCTGGACTGCCAGCATCACCACCACCACCACAGTCCTTACAGCTGGGTCAGCTGACCACGTTATCGTTCACCTTCCAATCCACGGTCATCCACCAATACCATCTCCCGTGAAAGATGAAGCCAGCAGCAGCCGGGGAAGCTGGGTCTTCTTCCCTGGATGCAACCTTTCCAGAACCACTGTAGCTGGAAGTCCTTACCCCTGCTGTCCTGGCAGGAGAATCCAGAAAAGCAAAAATAGCTGCAGCGCTCGCCAGCGTCACCATCACCCGGACCCGGTCAAGTCCAACTTCAGGAAGAAGAGGGCACTGGAGTTCCACCACCGCAGCGAGCATGGCCTTCAAGAGGCAGAAGCATCCTCTGATGAGCTTCAGCAGCAGCTCGAGCGAGAAGGAATTCAGGTCCCTCATATGAGGAACCCAACTACTGGCAGTGTCAAGGACACTGCAGGAGGACCTATGAGAGCCACACCATGGACTGCACCTGACGGGTGAGATGCTAGTTGGCAGTTGTTTTTGTTTAGTTTGTGTTGCCCCGTTTGACTCTCACCCAGATGGGCATGGCTGTCAGGACTCCCCCCATTCTGCAGAAAAGTCCCAGTTGCGCCTAAGCGCGCCTATTTTCCATTTTACCCCAGGTTATTTGGGAGCCCCCATTGGGATTACACATCACCTGTTTGGATTACAATTTTATCTCACGTGGATTACAATTGAATTTTGGAATATGTGTTCCAGACAGACAGTGTTTTATCATGCCAACTAGGAGCCATAAGGAGAGAATCAAATGTATATCTGAGCCTTTTATGCTTGCAAATGTGAAATTGATAGTACTAAAATGTTTGCATGTCTTTGCTGTATTTTAGCTACACTGTTTTTAATGGTTCACTTTAGCCCATTGTGTGTATTCTTTTTCTGGCACTGCAATGTGTTATGCACTTATTGTACGGTGTTTTTAGTAAATTATTCACTTATTGATAGCTAGCAGCAGTGAGCACCTTATTTTTCTAGTTCATATGGACTGCCTCTAAAGATTGTACGCCGTGGCCTAGCCTCGTGCGTATGACACATTCGCGCGTCAATAGTACACTAAAGATTTGTACGCACTTTTGTACGCTAATGCTTACATATTGCGTACTTTTAACTACGCTGACTGTACGTAATTTGGGCAGGAATGTTCGCAAAGAAACGGGTTGGTTTTTTAAGTAGATTCGACGAATAAGTTCATTTAAATACTAATCTTGTCAGAAATTTTATGATCTCTAGTGATATTTACTTGCTAGCACACAGCTCTAGGACACAGCTCTGCCTCAGCCTGCTGTCTAGCCCTGTCAGTCAATGGGAGAGGCGTGTGCAGAGCACAGGGGGTGTTACAGAGCAGTGCTCAGAATATTCAGCCCCACCTCTGAGTGCTCAAATTGCTCATTTGCATATGAATACAAACGCTGATATCTCTGCAGCTATTTATCATATAGACAAATGAAAGGTATAGTTTTAATCAGCATGATGAGCTCTACCAGCCAGTATGTCTGGTTTAATAGGGTTGATCCTGGTGACTGAGCCTCTTTAACAAAAAGAAATAACATAGAACAAAACTGAAATAACCAAAACCATAGAAACTGTATAGAAGATGTATAAGCCATCTTTATGGCTATAAGGTCAGGGACCTGCATAGTGTAATGTGGTGGAATATCTATGCAGGTATCTAATCGGTTTCCCTTAACTAAGTCATTGAGCTATAAATTGAGATGAGCGAACCCCTGACTAACCAAGGGTAGCTTAATGATGTCCACTGCACTGGTTAATGTTTATAGCTAGAGATGAGCGAACGTGCTCGAAACGAGCACTGTACCGCTCGGCTCCCCTGCGCAGGACGGAAGCGGCTGCCTGCGCCCATGCAAGCGCAGGGGAGCAGAGCGGTACAGTGCTCGTTTCGAGCACGTTCGCTCATCTCTAGCTATAAACATTAACCAGCGCTGGCTTGGCTATTTCTGTCGGCTCAATAGAAAAGAATGGGAGCCGGGCCTTGCATGTGCGGTGCTCTCCCATTCGTTTCTATGAGCGCAGTGGGGAAGCTGTGCCTGGCGGTGATGGCGGTCATTAGCGGTTTATAAGCTGCCTTCAAGGTAAACTCCGGCTCTTCAGTAGCTTCTGGTGTAGACTGCTGTACTGTTTGCCCACGTGTGCCAGAGGCACGTGGCGTCGCAGAGGAAGTGGTGCATCTCTTGTCTAGCATATTCTTTCAGCCTGTCCGCTGCTGCTTGGGCCTTGCTAGGATTCATGGCTTGTTTCCGTGGCTTCCTCCTTCTCTTATGCACTGACCAAGCTATGATGGCTAGAGTATACAGTGCCTTGCGAAAGTATTCAGCCCCCTGGAACTTTTCAAACTTTTGCCACATTTCAGGCTTCAAACAAAAAGATATAACATTTCAAATTTTTGGTGAAGAATCAACAAGTGGGTCACAATTGTGAAGTGGAACTAAATTTATTGGATCATTTAAACTTTTTTTGTAATAATAAAACTGAAAAGTGGGCGTGCAAAATTATTCGGCCCCCTTGCATTACTACTTTCTTGCGCCACCTTTTGCTACGATTACAGCTGCAAGTCGCTTGGGGTATGTCTCTATTAGAGATGAGCGAACGTGCTCAAAACGAGCACTGTACCGCTCGGCTCCCCTGCGCTCGCATGGGCGCAGGCAGCAGCTTCCATCCTCCTGAGAAAATAAAAGGGCTCTTTTATTTACATAACACACGGTGACGTCACCGGCGCTGATGGGCGGGCTTTAGTGCTAAAGCCGGCCCATTACAGCCGGTGACGTCACCGAACTCACTGCCGGGCGGAAGCCTCCGCCTGGCAGAGCCCGGTACGTCACCGGAACTGGGCTAAATGCCTTTGTCCTGTTCAGGCGGGCTGCCTGGGTGAATTTAAAGGTATGTCCGGTTTCAACCGGACAACCCCTTTAAGTATATAATTCCACATGTGTTAAGTGTAAATGTCTGTATGTGGGTAAGTAACTGGCTTAGTGATAGAAAACAAAGGGTGGTTATTAACGGTACATACTCAGATTGGGTCACTGTCACTAGTGGGGTACCACAGGGGGTCTGTATTGGGTCCTATTCTCTTCAATATATTTATTAATGATCTTGTAGAAAGCTTGCACAGTAAAATATCAATTTTGCAGATGACACTAAACTGTGTAAAGTAATTGACACAGAGGAGGACAGTGCACTGCTACAGCAGGATCTGGATAGACTGGAGGCTTGGGCAGAAAAGTGGCAGATGAGGTTTAACACTGACAAATGTAAGGTTATGCATATGGGAAGGAATAATGCAAGTCACCAGTACATACTAAATGGTAAAGCATTGGGTAACTCTGACATGGAAAAGGACCTAGGAATTTTAGTGAACAGCAAACTAAGCTGCAGAAACCAGTGTCAGACAGCTGCTGCCAAGGCCAATAAGATAATGGGTTGCATCAAAAGAGGCATAGATGCCCGTGATGAGAACATAGTCCTGCCACTTTACAAATCACTAGTCAGACCACATATGGAGTACTGTGTACAGTTCTGGGCTCCTGTGAACAAGGCAGACATAGCAGAGCTGGAGAGGGTTCAGAGGAGGGCAACTAAAGTAATAACTGGAATGGGTGGACTACAGTACCCAAAAAGATTATCAAAATTAGGGTTATTCACTTTAGAAAAAAGACGACTGAGGGGAGATCTAATAACTATGTATAAATATATCAGGGGTCAGTACAGAGATCTCTCCCATCATCTATTTATCCCGAGGACTGTGACTGTGACGAGGGGACATCCTCTGCGTCTGGAGGAAAGAAGGTTTGTACATAAACATAGAAGAGGATTCTTTACCGTAAGAGCAGTGAGACTATGGAACTCTCTGCCTGAGGAGGTGGTGATGGTAAGTTCACTAAGAGAGTTCAAGAAGGACCTGGATGTATTTCTGGAGGGTAATAATATTACAGGTTATAGTTACTAGAGATGGGTCGTTGATCCAGGGAGTTATTCTGATTGCCTGACTGGAGTCGGGAAGGAATTTTTCCCCCTAAAGTGAGGAAAATTGGCTTCTACCTCACAGGGTTTTTTTTGCCTTCCCCTGGATCAACTTGTAGGAAAACAGGCTGAACTGGATGGACAGATGTCTTTTTTTGGCCTTACAAACTATGTTACTATGTTACTATGTAATTCATAGTTTTGATGCCTTCAGTGTGAACCTACAATTTTCATAGTCATGAAAATACAGAAAACTCTTTGAATGAGAAGGTGTGTCCAAACTTTTGGTCTGTACTGTATATCGTATGAATAATCCCATAAAAAAATAAACACTAAAAGAATTGCAATTTTTGCCCACCTCAATTCTTTAAAAAAAAAAAAAAAAGATAAAAAGCTATCAAAAAGCCATTTGTACCCCAAAATTCTACCAATAAAAACTACAGCCTGTCCTGCAACAAATGAGCCCTCACACAGTCAACAAAAAATGAAATATAAAATTGTTATGGCCCCTAAAAACAATTTCAGCAAATTCCATGTTAGAAAATCCAGATGCCACTCATTCCTGTTCTGAATGCTGCCATGCCCTTAAACATCTTATACATTTTAATGCCATACCTTGCCATCTTGCTGGGCAGATATTGGTAGAATTTTACTCTTCTTTTAAGGCATCTCACACACGAACTTTGTGTTTTGCGGTCCGCAAATTGCGGATCCGCAAAAAAACGGATGCCGTCCGTATGGCATCGTTTTTTTTTGCGGATCCATTGTAACAATGCCTATCCTTGTCCGTTTTGCGGACAAGAATAGGACAGGTTCTATCTTTTTTGCGGGGCTACGGAACGGGCATACGGGTGTGGACAGCACACCGTATGCTCTCAGTATTTTTTGCGGACCCATAGAAATGAATGGGTCCGCATTTTTTATGTGAAAAATGCAGATCGGAGCCCGCAAAAAATACTGTCGTGTGAAAGGGGCCTAAGATGAATAATGGGACTGGTCTATGAAGATGTTTTTTTTCTGGGAATGTATACCTCAGCAAATTTTATAAAGTGGCCTAATTATAAATAGCCAGCAAATTTTGAGTCATTTTGGAACAGGCATTGTGCATTATGTAAAAATGTCAGCGTTACTTTGAATAAGGTTTATGGCTATACTTTATGTTTGGTACAAAATAGTATGGTAAAAAATATCTGTTTGCCAATTCTGTCTAATGTTACATATTTATTTTCCAAAGCCCATATTCAGCACAAGCATCCAAAATGTCTGCATCTCTGTTGTATCTTCTAGGGTCCACCTTAGGGGTTGAGCAAATGATTCTGGGCAATAAATTGCTTGGCATATAAATTAGTTTGGGTCACCATTAGGGCTCATGCACACAAATGTATGTATTTTGCGGACCGCAAAAAAACAAAACAAAAAAAAACTGATGGCATCCGTGTTACATCCTTTTTTTGCGGATCCATTGTAACAAGGCCTGCTCTTGTCCGCAAAATGGACAAGAATAGGACATGTTAAATTTTTTTGTTGAACAGACTTGCAGACATAAGGAAACGTAATGCACACAGTCATTTCCATTTCTTTTGCGGACCTATTGAAGTGAATGCTTCTGTATACAGGCTGCAACAAAAAACGTAATGGACACGGAAATAAAATACGGTTGTGTGCACGAGCCCTTAAATTTACAAAATCTTCAGAGAAAGGAAAAAAAAAAATCACTCTGAAGCTTGCATTTCAACCTGGATTCCTGAGCTACCAACAAACTCCGGAATTTGAGTCCAATAATGCACCAGGAGTAGGCTCAATAATGTGTTAAGCTGGGTGGTGGAGGGGAGGGGGGCTGCCTCAGTTGTCCTGGGGCACCTTCTTGAGGGTCCGTCGTCACTGGATGATGAAGAAGATAACTAGATGAATATGACATCCTCTCCTTCCTTGCTGGCCGTAGCAATGGTGTATACTTCCTCAGCTAAATACAGTCTTTAGGATGAACGGGACACTTATTAGGGTATGTAAATGTGCATGATTCAACAAGTGTGTATTTATTTTATTTATTCATTCATAAAAGGTGTGTATGTAGTGCTTTTACAAGTGAAGGGGCTGTAATAAATTTGAAATAAAATTGAGAAAATGTGACAAAAAAAACCTGCACAGAAAACACACAAAAAATATAAGTAAAACATACAGTACTCAGAGGTTGCAGGAGGATATAAGCAAGCTGATGTTTTGTGTGTAAAAAACATTTCCTACAGTAAAAACACTACTAAAATTACCCTAAATCATGAGTGATACCAAGAGAGCAAGATATACAATGTGAGATATAAGGTACAACGGAGACCAGTCACCATGTCTGAGATTTATATGTTTAGCGGAGGTCGGGAACTCACATCCTGATCCAGCACGAGATAGTGGATTTGGAGGCCGCCAAACCCTTCCTAGGACAGTCCAGGATATGACTTTGACCTCCTAAAAGGGCCCGTGGAGGAGATGTGAACATATATTACCTGCACTACATCCAGAGATTGTTCCTTAATATGTGTAGGGTCCGGACAAAATAAGGGTAAGACAATAGCAATCACAACTTTCAGCAGAAGCGAGGGAATCAGAGGGGGATGAGGCTACCAGTTCCTAAACTCTAGATGTGAGGGCGGCCAACAACGCTACCCTGAATTAAGGAAAGCAGAGAGGTGTTCAGTAAGGGTTCAAAGGAAGAAGTCTGGAAAAAGGTTGAGATCCCTTGTGGACAAGAGGCATCTCAAGCCACCATCCTGAAGAAATGTTCAAGCCACCAAATTGGAAGCCAGAGAACACAAAAAAAAAAAAGACTAGACAACGAGGAAATCTATCCCTTGAGAGTACCAAGTGAAACCCAGACCCAAATGTACCTGGAAAAAGGAGGGTAGGCAGAGAGAATGGTTCAGTTATTTGGACCATTTGAAGGACTTCCATGGTAGATATGGAAGGAAGCAGGTTAGCTTGCTTTTATCAATCTGAGAATGAAAGCTTTAACGGCAGTTAAATGCAGAGGTAAATTCAGGTGATTCAAAGGCCCTTGGGAAAGATCTTCCTGTAAAAGAAGAGGCCAGGGTTGATCCACTAAAATAGCAATTAGAGAGGCATACCAAACCAGCTGAGGCCAGTCTGGAGCAACTAAAAGAACATACTCTTTAACCAAAAATTGTGGAGGAGCCAAGGTATCAGAGGAATCAGGGGGAGTACATAAGAGAATACGAATCAGCTCTAAGGAACAACCGGAGGATCTACCACCAGAGTGAAGGATTTGTGAGACTGAGCCAAAAAGGTGGGAAGCTGATAGTTGAGGTGAGATGCCCTCAGGCCCACATCCAGTTGTCCAATCCTGGAAGGTGGATGACTGATACGTGAGTGACCATCTGAAGATCCAAGACATTTCCTCTATGGTTGAGGGACACGGCATCCACCCTTAATGGTTGAAATATGTTACTGCATTAGCAGAAATGCAGTTTGGACGCATAGCTTAGCTCCCATATGTTGATGGGAAGAGATGATTCCTCTTGAGACCATTCCTCTTGCTGTGTTTGTGATTGAAAGACCAACCGTGAAGGAGGGAGTCTGTCATAACTACTAGGCTTGAGTGAATCGACCTACGGATCATAGATCCGAAGTCGATTAGTTTAAATACCTTGATTTTAATGCTGGTTCCATACAGCATTAAAATGTATTGGCTCTGAGGGGGGGCAAGGCCTGACGTCTGATGGTGCAGGCTGTGTGAAGTGTGAGCTCTGTCTGAGAAACCTATCTTAACAGGCTAAAAGTGACTATACTGACTGGAATCAGTGCTAGCTAGAGGCCCAATCGTGATGCCTTGTGGTAAAGTAGTCAAGTGAGGCCTCCCACTCCAAACTCACCAAGTTTCATGCCAAAGGGTCTTCTGCTCCAGACCCAGGATGCATATCGCCACGTGCGCAGGCCTCTTCCTCTCCATCTTCATGCGGTGACCGCGCAGAACAATCTCCTGAGACACACGATGGTGAGTTGCCAGAGTGCTCCCTCACTAGACAAACCAAGCAATCTATGCTGTACGCCCTTCATGTTTCCCCATTAGTGGACTTTAAATCCATGCTTAACAAGCTAAAACTAGAGATATCAGACCTGGGAGACCGCACTGCTCACATAGAATCTAAGATGGTGGAGTATGCTGCATCACATAACGCTCTGATAGATGCGCATTATGAGCTGGCAGAAGACATTTCCAGCATGAAAAACAAGATATATGGAAGATACCTGGAAGATAGATCTAGAAGGAACAATGTACGTATTCGAGGGATCCCGGAAAACATCCAGGCCTCTCAATTGAGAGAATCTTTTCATGGGTTCCTTAAAGCTGTTTTGCCTGATCTTCCTGACATGGACTGTCTGGTAGACAGAATCCACCGGGTACGAAGGCCCAAGCAACAACTCTACTTTGCCACAATATATTCTGGTTTTAAAGAAGTGATGCCTGGCCAAAGAGACCTTTCTTCTCCAGCTACGCCATAAACCGGCTTTGCCGGACCTCTATAAGGAATTGTAATCCGGATCTCTCTGCAGCCACCCTTGCAAAGAGGAGGGAGTTTGCCTCCACCACCCAAGTCCTGAAAAGTCCCGCTATTCCATAAAGCTGGTGCTCATCAAAGATGGCTCCATACTGACCTGTTTTACTCTGACTCAAGCAGAAGCCTTACTGCGAAAGTGGCAACTCCTATCTGATGATCCGGACCCTCTGCAATCACTTTGACCCCCGGAGAAGATTACACAAGATTGGATTGTGGATTTTTTATCAATCATTTTATCAATCATTTATTAATCATTTTTTTCCTGTAACACATCAAGGGTTAACAACAAAACCCAATATTTATTACCCCGATTCTGCAGTTTGCAGAAACACCCCACATGTGGTCGTAAACTGTCATTTGGGGATACACCAGGGCTCAGAAGGGGAGGAGCAGCATCTGCATTTTCTAACATGGAATTTTCTGTCATGGTTTATAAGAGCAATAACTTTTTTTTGCGGACTGAGCTGCGTGAGGGCTTAATTTTTGCGGGATAAGCTGTGCTTTTTCTTGGCACCATTTTGGGGCACATCCGGCTTTCTGATCACTTTTTAATCTAATTTTTGGGAGGCCAAGTCACAAATAAAAGCAGTTTAGGGGCATTTTTCTACATTTTTTTTTTACACCATTCACTTGATGGGGTAGATCATGTGATATTTTTGTAGAGCCAGTTGTTACGGACGCAACAATACCAAATATGTCTTTTTATTTTTTTTTTACGTTTTACACAATAAGAGCATTTTTAGAAAAAAAAAATCATGTTTTTGTGTTGCAATTTTTTAAAGAGCCATATTTTTTCATTTTTCTGGCTATGCTCTTGTGTGGGGGCTCATTTTTCGCGGGATGAGGTGACTTTTTATTGCTACCATTTTGGGATGCATACGACTTTTTGATTGTTTGATATGTTTTTTGGTAGGTGAGGCGACAAAAAAAAAAAAAATCTGTTTTGGCATAATTAGATTTATTTTTTTTTTAACACGGTTCACTTGATGGGGTAGATCATGTGATATTTTTATAGAGCCGGTCGTTTCGGACGCAGTGTTACCAAATATGTTTTATTTATTTTTAATTTGTAACATTTTTTTTAATGACATTTGGGGGAAAATCATTTATTTATGTTTACTCTGAGTTTATTGAAAGTTTTCAAAAGAAATAGTAACAAAATAAAATAAGGTGCATATCATTGAAGCAAACATGACATCAAGGAGGGTCACGCAGGACCCATGCAGGAAACTATGACCGTACAAAACAGGATATTTCAGAGTCTTCTATAGTGACATATTCTTGCACCTGTAGTGGCTAATTCCAGCCAAAGCTTTTATAAACTATGCAAACAACCACTGCAGGTGTTGTACAGCACACCCACAATATAGTTGTGAGTATACTATAAAATATTGCAAATAAAGAGATGCAAAATCTCTAAGAAAAGGAAGAGGAGAAGAAAGGAAAAAAAAAAAAAAGCCAAAGCTTGTATACACTATGCAAACAACCATTACAGGTGTTGTACACACCCACAATATAGCTGTGAGTATACTATAACATATTACAAATAAAGACATGCAAAATCTCTAATAAAAGGAAGAAGAGAAGAGGAAAAAAAAGGAAAAAAAAGGAAAAAAAGGGGGGGGGGGGGACGTTGGAAGAGGTATAAAGAATAAAAAAGGGTATAAGGAATAAAAAGGGTGCTCGCACGGTATGACAGCCCATGCATTCCACAAATAGTAATCGTCCAGGTGCCAGGCTCGCCCCGTTCTCTAACCCAAGTAACGCCCGTGCCACATCATGCAGTTCTCACCCTGACAATTCTCCTACAGTTCGAGAGAAGTCTGTAGAATATAGAAACAGAGACAAAGGGCTCCATCTCTTATGAAACTTTTCAGCCTGGTCATGTGAAATAGATACATATTTCGGATGGAGGAGCTAATTGCCAAGTTCTGTAGCCCATTCACAAAGAGAAGGCGCAGCAGATGACTTCCATCGTCGTGGAATCACCATTCTAGCCACAGTGAGAAAGAGCCTCAAAGCATTTTTCTTCACTTGGGCTATAGTCCCGGAAGGAAAGAAGGGTAATTTTAGGGGTGTTGGAAACTACTTTCCCTGAAAACTTACCATAAATGAGGAGGAGTATCTGACTCCAGAAATTGTTTATGGCAGGACAGGACCACCAAATGTGTAACGTGGTACCTTCCGCTTGTTTGCACCTCCAACACAAATTAGATGTAGCAGGGAACATTCGTTGCAGGATCACTGGGCAGTAGTACCACCTAGAGAGGATTTTAAAGTTCTTTTCCTTTGCATGAGCTGCAATGGACAGACCATGAGAGAACATACACATCTTTACAATGTCTACTTCAGTAATAGTAAGTTGTAAATCCATTTCCCATTTTTGAAAGTATGGGGCCTGTATGGAAAGTATGGAGTTGCTCAGATCTAACAAAATGCCCTATGTCCAAGACAGCAACTTAGGGTGAGAATCAGATTTCAGGAACACATTGTCAAAATCTGTCAACTTGTGACCATTTTGTGGCCTGGATATTCTGTGGCCTGGGAACCATTTCCTGATTATACTCCCGCCCACATTTGAGTGTGAACCAAACCATCCAAAACTTGTGACCAAGGGCCTGGCCGGGGAGCTTATTTAAAAATAAACGCAGTTGGGCATATGAAAGCCAAATGTTGTGCCTGGATCTATCATCCTGAACAAGGGAGTCCAAAGTCCTAATCCTAGCATTTAGTGTGCAGTCTCGTATTCTAGGATACATCTGTTTGTGCCAAATCAAGAATTTATCTACCTGCAAGCTTGGGAGGAAAGCTGGGTTTCCTATGATAGGCGTCATGGGGCCAGGTCTGTGAGATATTTGAGACTGTAAGACCCACTTATCCCATTGCGTCAAAGCATGCCTGACCCAAAAAAGGCCAATCTTCTAGTGGAGGCCTGTCCTCGGGAGAAGTCCAGGGAGCAATCAACAGATCCATTGGGGGAGAGGGCCCGTTCCAATTGGACCCATAGTTTTGAGGACGCTATGTGTGACCAATTTAAGACTCTCATAAAATTGCTGATGTGTGGTATAATCTAAAATCTGGCAGTCCTACTCCACCCTTGAGTCTGGATTTAGTGAGCACTTTGACACTGGTTCTAGGTCTACTTGTTCCCCAAATAAAGCATATGACAGCCTTCTGTAAGTTTTGAAAGAAACAGGCAGGAACACAAATGGGTATAGTCTGGAAAACATATAGGAATCTTGTTAATATGTCCATTTTGACTATGCCTATCCTTCCAAACCAAGAAATAGAGTTGTGTTTGTATTTTTTCAAATCCTCCAGGGTTCTCCTCTGCAGTGATAGATAGTTAAGCGGGTATAAAAGATGCAGTTGACAAGGTATTTGTAGTCCCAAATATGTCAAGCTCTGAGTCTGCCAGCGGAAAGAAACGTTGCTCCGGATAAGAGATGTATCAGAATCAGACAGGGACACATTGAGCAATTCACTTTTAGATAGGTGGATCTTAAAAGTTGCTAAGATGACCAAAGCGTTTGAATTCAGAGAGAATAGATGGAAGTGATGTGTGTGGATTTGAGATATATAGTAAAAGGTCATCTGCATAAAGCGCTAGTTTATGGTGACAATCGCCAATCAATATCCCTGTAATATCTGGATTCCGTCTTAATGCAATGGCCAAATGTTCCATCACTAAAACATAAAGGAGGGGGGATAGGGGACAGCCCTGTCTTGTTCCATTGTGTATGTTGAAGGAGGGAGCCAGTATGCCATTTACACTTACTCTCGCTGTAGGATTAGCATATAGGGCGCTGATTTTGTCTACCAAGTTAGGGCCCAGTCCTATTTGTTTTAAGGAGGCCAACATGAATTTCCAGTGTACCCTATCGAATGCCTTTTCAGCATCAACATATAGGAGACACAATGGAATTCGTTTTCCCTTTGCCCTAGAGATAAGGTTAATCGTCCTGATGGTGTTATCTCTGGCTTCTCTGCCAGGAACAAAGCCTACTTGATCGTTATGTATGAGCAATGGGAGTACTCTTTTAAGCCTGTTCGCTAATAGTTTGAGTATATCTTAATGTCACAATTAATTAGAGAGATAGAACCATTTGTGCCAACTACCGCCCTATCTTTATTCGGCTTTGGGATGACAACTATATGTGCCTAAAGGGCCTGCTTAGGGAAGGGATTTGTTGGAGAAATTTCATTAAACACGTTAAGAAGAAAGGGCACTAACTTATCGCGAAATCTCTTGAAGGTTGCAGTAAACCCATCTGGGCCCGGTCTCTTACCCCCTTTCAGGGTTTTCAAAACGGACTTAATTTCCGATTCAGAGAAGGCCTCCTCCATTGAAGAACATTCACTGTCAGAAATAGATGGTAAAGCAGCCTCAGACACATATGAATCAATGCGATCATTCGATTCTGAGGGGCACATATCATCAAATTGGCCCTTGATGTTATAGAGAGCTGCATAGAATGACTTAAAACGTTCAGCAATCCGGGTGGGATGATAAAGCAGTACATCCCTTTCGTCCTTAATGTTAGGAATGTAACCTGCTTGCTCTCTAGGGTGGATCAAACGGGCAAGGGCCCTAGCAGGCTTATTAGCATTCTAAAAGAGATAGCTATGAAACCTTTCCTTGTTCCTACTGGCAGACTCAGAGAGGAGTTCACTCAGTTGATCCCTAGCCAGAGTCAACTCTGTGAGAGTTCCAGGGACTAGTGACCACTTATGCAATTGTTCAAGGTCAGAGACCCGGGACAAGAGTTGTTGGATCTTGAAAGCGCTCTCTTTTTTAAGTCGTAAGCCATTCTGTATAAGCACACCATGCAAAACACATTTCAATGCTTCCCACTGCAGAGGAAGAGCCGTGGGGTCCGACGAGTGATCTGGCAGAAAGTTTGTGAGACTCCAGAGCACCCACGCACACACTGTCACAGAGCAAAGCCTCATTAAGGCGCCAAGTCCATTCCGTAGCTATTAAACCTGGGAGCTCTAAGGAGGTCTGTACTCGGGGTGTCTGTACACGATCTGAAAGCTGTAAACCTCGCTGATGAGGTTTACAGCTTTCAAAGTGCAATTCTTATTCTGGCCACTAGATGGCAGGCCAGGATAAGAAATGAGCAATTCTTGGATTTATCTCAAGCTAGTAAATCCCTGATTGCTCATTAAAAAAAAAAAAAAAAAAAACACACACACACACACACACACACACACACACACACACACACACCACATATCAGCTCATATTTGAGCTTTAAAATAAGCACAAAAAATATATAAAAAATATATAAAAGTTCAAATCACCCCCCTTTCCGTATAAGTAAAAAATAAATACCTAAATAACAATAAATATAGACATCATGGGTATCATCGTGACCGAAAACGCCTGTACTTTTAAAATATTAAAAAAAAAAATTCCAATACGGCAAATTGTGTGGCTGAAAAAAGCGTCCAATTGGCGATTCGCCGTTTTTTGTCGCTTTTTTTCTAAAAAAATTTAAATAAAAAGTGATCAAAAAGTCATACATACCCCAGAATGGTATCAATAAAAACTTCAGATCGCCCCGCAAAAGATGAGCCCCCATACAGCTCCGTACACATAAATACCAAAAAGTTATAGGGGTCAAGATATGACCAGGAAAAAAAAAAAAAAAAAAAAAAAAGGGCAACTTTCTAATTATTTTATCACTATCAAAACGCAGGAAAAACTATACATATTAGGTATTGCTGGATTCGTACTGACCAGTAGAATAAAAGCAACTGGTCAGTTTTAATGAACATCAAACGCTGTAAATAAGAAACCCGTAGAACTGTAGCGGAATAGCGTTTTTTTTTGCAATTTCACCCGATTTGGATTTTTTTTCCCGCTTCCCACCACACCATATGCAATATTAAATGGTGGCGTTGGAAAGTACAACTTGTCCCGCAAAAAACAAGCCCTCATACAGCTATGTGAACAGAAAAATAAAACAGTTATGGCTGTTTGAAGGCAGGGATCGCAAAACGAAAATGCATAACCGAAAAAACCTCAGAAACTGAAAGGGTTAAAGTCCCCACCAAACAGCAAATGTGTCAAGAGCATTCAGTATTTTCTCAAGAGCCTTACTTTGTCGGACATTCGGCAAATATAAGTTCCCGATGGTGTACGTCTTCTCATGGATCCGCAGCTTCAGGAAAAGAAATCTTCCCTGTGGATCAACCTGCTGGTCTAAGAAGGTATATGGTTAAGATTTATGCAAAGCTATAGAGACTCCCTTCGATTTTGAATCAGGGTTTGTGCTATGAGCCCAATAAGAGTAATATTTGGAATAGATCTTAGGCACGTGGTTCTGTTTAAAATGGGTCTCCTGTAATAGGAGGATCTGCGCCCTCTCTTTGTGCATACCATATAATATTTTCGAGCGTTTTTTCAGGAACATTAAAACCCCGCACATTAAGTGAGGCGAGCCCGACACTAGGGAGAGCCATAGTCAATACGTACTTAAAAAAAAAAAAATTAAAAAAATAGGAGGGGGAAGAAAAGAGCGTAAAAGAAAGAGAAAAGAAAGAAAAGAAAACCCCTTTTTATGAAAAGGGATGCAACGTCTCTATAAACAGAGAAGAATGTTCTGAGCTGGGGACGGACTTCCAACGACAGAGCTATGGAGCCGCCCGAGGCCAGGACATCACTTTAATCAACATATATAGAAAATGCAGGGCACCGACCAAACTGCCGCTATATCTAAAGCTATAATGGGAGAACATGTAACCGTTATACAAGAACATTGTAAAACAACGGCATCATACACAGGATCATCCACTCCTATCAATTTCACCCCTTCAACTGCCTTCTCTCCATACACAGACCCCACTATTTGCCGGTCTGAAAGAGACAGATCAGCAAAAGGAGCAGATGGTATGCAGCACATCCGTCCTGCAGCCACCTTATGATCACATCAACTGTAAGGGCTGCTAAAGAGGTCAGGTAGGTTGAGTAGCAGTATCACGAGGACGTGGGGTGCCCCTAGATCTGCGCAATAGGGAACGAGATGGCAAGGGAGGTACAGGCGGTCGGAGACAGGTTTCTCTAAGATAGAGCTGAATAGGCCCTGCAAAGTGGGGAAGTCCTCAGCCTTGGTAGCTTCAGGGATACCTCTCACTCTAATATTATTCCTCCTGTTGCGGTTCTCTAGATCATGCAGACTATAAAGATGACAAATATGACGGTCTCTCTCTTCCCCTTGTGAGACCAACTCCTCCACCTTAGCCGCAGTATGATCATGTAGGGATGCGACCTCTTCAACCTTCTCTATAGCCTGCACATTGGCTTTTATCACAGAGAGTTCCCTCTTATAAGAATCCTCAAGCCTCTCTACATATTTCTCCATCTCAACTCTGGTAGGAAGGAGTTTCATATATTCTCTCTAGTCCCACCAATTATCAGAAGGAGTTTCCCCTTCCATACTGGCGGTGCGAGGGGGTACACAGTACCTGAGTGATGTAGCGTGGCTCAGCTGAACTCACAAGATGGCGGAGACCACGTGGCGGGAGGCCAGGGAGGGCTTGGTTGTGCAGGAGAGCTGCGCAAGGTGAAGCGCTGAGGAGTAAGAGCAGCCCTTGGGGTGAGAGCCGGCGGTGGTGTCTTATCAGATGCCCCAAGTTGTGAAGACTCCACAGAAGGTGATGCTGGCAGGAACGGAGCCGCGTCTGGATTGTGGCCTGCCGCGGGTGAGTCTCTTCCCGATCCCGCAGCGAAGTAGTGCTGTATGCCACTGTGGTCACCTGAGGTCCCAGCCGAGGTGGTATTAGCAACGGACCCTTTTCTTGTCCTCACCATGGGTGCTCAGAATGGGGTATGGAGCAGGCTAGCTGGCGATATCTTGGCCTCGTGGCGGGAGCTCCAGGATGGTATGTGCTCACTCCGCCATAGTCAGGCCATGCCCCCGAAAATAATTTATATGCGATTTTTTTTTTTTTTTAATTTTACACTGTGTCCCCCTCATAAGGTTATACAAGACCTCAGGGGGACATTTAAATTTATTTTTTTTTACACTATTGATTTCTCCTGTAACTGGGGCTGACATAGCCTGTAATAGTAGTCCCAGTTACAGGGGAAATACATCCCCAGAGAGGCTGTACAGCATAATGCTATGCTGTACAGCCTCAGTGCAGGGCTGATCAGGTCTATGAGAGACCCGGCAGCTCCTGCACGCTCCCGGACATGACGTGACCGCCGGGCCAGAACAGGAAGCGCAATAGCGCTTCCTGATCTGTATACACAGCACTCGGTGAGCGCTGGGAACAGTCCGTCTTCTCTTTGGGGTACCCTGCTGTCACTGAAAGCAGGTACTCCACGGTGCAGCTGCACGATTAGCATGCAGCTGCTATACTTAACCACTTCCCGGACGTTTATAGTCAATGGGCGGACGGGAAGTGGTTAAGGAAGCAGTCAGGATGGTTTGACCATGCTGGATCTGCCCGACTGCTGTTTATAAGACGTAACCACTTTTTAGCAAGATTTCAACTTGCTAAAGTGCGTTTTATAAAGAAGTAATAAAAAGATTAAAAAAAAAAACAAAAAAAAAAAAACACACACACACCTTGATATTTTATTAAAAAAGGCTTCTGTAACAACTAAATACAAAATCGTGGGTGATAAATCAGAAATGTTTAATAAATTCAAAGATTAAAGTGATTTCCTCAACCCCAAATGGCCAAAATCCCTTCCCTTTGAGAAAAAAAAAAAAAAAAACTTCTTAAAATCTAGCATTTCAAAAATATCACTATCAAATAAACAGGATAAGGAGATTGACAGTAGGAGCTCTTTCTACAGTTTGAAAGGCTGCAAAAAAAAACAAAAAAAAAAAAAAACACACACAACATCATTGGAGTAAAGAAAGCCTGAGTCAGCTATAAATCTTATGACAAATGTCCATGCCGCCACACATTCCGAAGTAAGGAATGTTAATTAGAATTAGAAACCTCACTAAGAAATCAAAGATGAGGATGCTAAGAAGTATCCAAGTATGTTTTAGAAGAGGAAGGCAGCCTTGTGCCAATACCAGGCCTATAGCTATAATTTAGTGTGCAATCATAGTGCTTATTGCATCTCCAAAAATCACTAAAATGACAGTATGCTCTGGGGAGTATAGTGATCCCTCAAGTTACAGAATTAATTGGTTATGGGACAACCATAGTAATGATTTACGAAAAATACTTAAAGGGGTTGTGTCACTTCAGCACGTGGCATTTATCATGTAGAGAAAGATAACACAAGCCACTTACTAATGTATTATTATCCATATTGCCTCCTTTGCTGTCTGGATTCATTTTTCTATCACATTATACACTGCTCGTTTCAATGGTTACAGACCACCCTGCAATCCATCACCTGTGGTCGTGCTTGCACAATATAGGAAAAAGTATCAGCCTATGTGTGCTCCCATGGTTCCGGCCACCAGAGGCTGATGCTTTCTCCTATAGTGTACAAGCACGGCCACCACTAATGCAGGGTGGTCTGTAACCATGGAAACAACAGTATAATGTGATGGAAAAATGAATCCAGCCAGCAAAGGAAGCAATATGGACAATAACAATACATTACTATGTGGATTGTATTATTTCTCTACATGATAAATGCAACTTACTGAAGCGAGACAACCCCTTTAAAAAGCAAGTCAGTTATAGGTGCTTGAAACTGTAAATCACTTTCAATGATGAGGACAGGAGCCTCTTCAGGATCCTGTATTGCACACATTGTACCAGAAAATTAAAATAGAGCTGTCCTCACCCAACATCCAAAAAAGCAGCTCATCCTGGCACAGCCACTAAAGATGTTTTAACACAGAAAAGGACATGTTTAGTGGTTGGATCCGAGTGAGGCACTGCATGTGGAGTCTAATTTTAACTTACGATGGCCCAAGAAAGACCACTGTATAATGAAAATATTGTGGTCTTGGGGCCATCACTTCTTGAGGGACCACTACTTCACCAGCAGCTTGAAGAGGTAAGGAAATGAAAGTTTAAAACTAAATTTTTACAAAATCATTAAGTGTTATTGCCAAAAATACGCAAAAGGTTAGTTAAATCATACATGATTCAGGAAGAAGCAAAAAAATATTACGGCATGAATGAACACAAAAATGCATGAGGAACCACAGAACTTTCACAGAAAATTCCAAGGGAAGTGAGATGGATCAGGGAAAAAAAAAAAAAAAAAAAAAAAATAAATAAAAAAAATTGGGTGGGGACATTATACAATCCGACTCTGCAAATGAGTCAGGCGGCCATCTGTTTAAATAAAGCAGCAAACATTTTCATTCAGACCAGAAGTCTCATTTCTCTGCCCTACACACAGGAGGAGGAAGGGGGGGGGGGGGGGGTGAAACTTGAATAGGTGGAAGTGTAGGGGCTGACAGATGTCTACAGTTGTGTACCCATCAGCAGGCACTGTCACATGCACTGATGGCCAGCCCACAGTCCATAAAAAGATCCAGTAGCCTTTTGAACCTTATTCATCATCCTCTTCCTCAAAATCATCACCTTCATCTTCCAATTCCCTTTTTCGCTTTTCTCCCTGGGGTGTATCTGCATGTATATAAAGTGAAATGTTACACTTGGAAAGTTTCCCCACTCCTAGACAATACCTTCTGTGCATAATTACGACAGTTGTATTTTTTGAGAATTACATTTTATCATTTAGCAGCTACAGTGCTGTTGGTCAATGCAAACATGAATATTGTGTGCATTTAATTACCAACCTCTTCCAGCCAGACCTGTGAAGGTAAGCATACTTACCTGCTGCCCTGTTCCAGTTCCATGGGTCGTCGACTGTCCATTTAAAGCATCACTGTTCAGGTCTGTTATTGGCTGCAGTGGTGCAAATAACCTCATCCATGCCAGAAGCTTACCTGCATGGGCTGAAGCAGAATGAAGACAGCCAAGGTCCCATGGATGTGGAAGCAAGCAGCAGATAAGTTTTACCACTTTTACAAAAGAAAACTTTAATATCTGTTAATGTTTAATTATTCTTTGTCCAACTAGGAGACATGCAATGTAATTGATAGTGAACTGCTATAATGCATTATAAAAGCTAACAGGCTGTCTATTAGCCAGGGCCCACGCACAATCTGACAAATAATCATGTCTAGATGATAACAGAGGGTGTACCCTTCTTGTGCCTAGATGCTGCCATTAGCCATTGAACAGTTGGGATCGGAGTTCTTAGACCAGCCATTACAGTGAGGGCCCAGCTACCAGGCTGCTACTGAGAACTGTACATCATGAAGGCTTAACAGGTTAAGCACTACACCAATGAAACATTCATTAACCACAAGTTCTGTAACAAGTAATTAAGTATTTGATGCAATTGACATTTAGGACCTATGTGCAGGAAAGGTAATGAATGTCTGATCTCTGGGGGCTCCACTGCTGGGCTACGATAGGTGTCCTAAAGCTCGAGGATATGTGCTGCCACTGTAACGTTTTATAGATGCCCGTTCAAAAACTAGTAATAAATCTGCTTTAAAAACTTACCTTCTTCATCTTCTTCCTCTTCTCCCTCCTCCTCCTCCTCTTCTACATCCTCCTAAAAAAAAAAAAGAAAAATTCTTATCTGAAATAAATTGACAGGCCAGGACTACTAAAACAACCTATATCATCATTTTATGAGGGGTCAAAAACGTAAACAAAAAAAAAAAAACCAACAACACATTAATGAGAGTGCATATGATTCGACAAAAATAGTCCTATCAAGTGTCAAATATAACACTTTATATTTGTCCCATCTTTTGGGGATGGCCGTATGGATCCGGAAGCAAAACTGACACGGCTGTGTGAATGCACCCTACGGGGGCAAATCGCCTAAGAACAAAATTACTAAACAGTAAAGATTCTATATATGACATCAGTTAGTCCACAAGATTTTTAGTTTTCATATTTCGTCTCCAACTTTACAATACTGTTCACAGATCTATATGAGGGCTCATTTTTTGTGGGACAAGTTGTACTTTCCAAAGCAACCATTTAATATGGCATACAATGTAGTGGGAAGGGGGGGGGGGCAATTCCTCCACCATTTAATTGGTTTTGTCCCTACGGCATTCTCTTTGCAGCAAAACTGACCTGTGTCCTCCATTCTCTGGGTCAGTACAATTACTACGATACCATATGTATAGGTTTTTTGTCTAAATAGTGTGAAAAATAATTTAAAAAACTTTGAAACTTTTTTTTTTTTACATCAACATAGTTTGAGCACAATTTTTTTATAGTTCTATCTGAGCTGAGTAGGGGTTCATTTTTTTGCAGGACGATCTGTAGTTTTTATTGATACCATTTTGGAGTGTGTGTGACTTTTTAATCACATTTTTTTTTTTGGGTAAGAGAAGCAATAAAAAAAAAAAAAAAAAAAAAAAAAAAAAATTTCAAATCATCCAATTTGCCCCTTTTCTATCATTACACCATTTTCAAAATTGGAAAAATATTTTTATATTTTAATACCATAGCCATTATCAGACGCAGTGATGCCCATGATGTTTATATTTGTTAATTATTTCCCCACACTGCCACAGCCGGTTCTCCCCGTCCACGAATGAAAGGATTGCAGGTGAGGCAATGGAGGCTCATCTCCATCACTGCCTGCTAACCCCCCAACCCCTCGACTTCGTACTAAACAATAGACATAACAGAACAACAGATGTGCAGGTTGGAAGACGCCTGGGAAATAGTGACCATAAAATAATAACCTTCCAATTGTCACACAAGTGTTTCTTCAGGGAGGCACAAAAATACCAATCTTCAAAAAAGCAAAAAAATTTAGCCAACTAAGAGGTCATTGGCCTAACTGGGCCAAATTCCTCAAAAATAAAAATAAAGCCACAAAATGAGATATTTTAAAAAGCATCCTAAACTCCAATTGTGAGAGGTACATACCTTATTAGTATAAAAGGGGGTAAGAGGAAGAAAAAAAAAAAAACACCAATGTGGATAAATAGAATTGTAAAGAAAGAAATAGATGTAAAAAAGAAAGCATTTAAAATAACTAAAAACAGGAGGAAGTGAGGAAGCATAGAAAAACTATAAAAGGAAAAAAATATAGAACATGTAAAAGACAAAAGCACCAAACTAGAAACATAGTAAAACTAAACCTAAAACTTTTTTCAATTTTATATCTGGTAAAAAGCATGAATCTGAAGGTGTCGGCCCCTTACAGAGTAATGAGGGAAGGGGGGGGGGGGGGGCGGTGCAGAGAGTGATGAGGAGAAAGCAAAGCTATTAAATATTTTTTTCTCCACTGTATTCACTGAAGAAAATCAACTGTCAGATGAAATGCAGAATATAAAAGTAAATTCCCTATTAAAAGTGTCCTTGTCTTACCCAAGAAGTACAGCGGCATCTAAAAAAGATTAAAATAGACAAATCGCCAGGACCGGATGGCATACACCCCCGTATCCTAATAGAATTAAGTAATGTCATAGCCAGACCCTTATTTCTGATATTTAAGAACTCTATACTGACTGAGTGTTCCACAGGATTGCAAATGTGGTGTCAAAAAGGGTCCAAAAACAGAGCCCGGGAACTATAGGCCGGTAAGTTTAACATCTGTCGTGGGTAAACTGTTTGAGGCTTTTCTAAGACAGTGATTTTCAACCAGTGTGCCTCCAGCTGTTGCAAAACTACAACTCCCACCATGCCCTTCTGTAGGCTGATAGCTGTAGGCTGCCTGGGCATGATGGGAGTTGTAGTTTTGCAACAGCTGGAGGCACACTGGTTGAAAATCACTGTTCTAAGAGTGAACAGCAAACTAAGCTGTAGAAACCAGTGTCAGACAGCTGCTGCCAAGGCCAATAAGATAATGGGCTGTATCAAAAGAGGCATAGATGCCCGTGATGAGAACATAGTAAAATATTCCCACGATAACGATATTAAGAAATTTACCACAATAATATATATTGTGAAATGGCCATTTAGGCGAAAAAGAAAAAACTAAAAAAAAAAAAAAAAACTCAAAACATGTACTTGTGTTTCCTTGTTGCCCATATGAAGTAATATCTTAGTTGCCCCACCAAGAACAGGGTCACCGTTTCCCTCCCCCCCACCAGCAGTCTCCTTGCTCCAGGGTTAACAGAGGCTAGATGCCATTTCTTTGTGACCTAATGGACCAGAGATGAAGTTATGCCCCAGTGATTTCGGTCCCATAAAAAAGTATTGCATTACTCAATACCACCACATTTTATGGAAGGTCCGGCCCATAATAGAACAGTACCATCCAATTTTTGAGGGGACTACAAAAATGGCAAACTTTTTTTTAAACATTTTTTTCTGTTACGGCATTCTCGGCATAGGAGATATTTTTCAATACTTTAATAGCTTATACTTTTTCGGATGTGTTGATATGTAATTTTTTTTATTGGTTATATATATGTAAAATTGGGAAAGGGGCAATTTAAAATTTTAATATTTTGGCTTTTTTTTACTTATTTAATAAACATTAGCCCCCTTATGGGCAAGAACCCTTGTCCTATTCACCCTAATAGTGCTCTATTAGGGTGTATAGGACTTCATGCTCTTACTTCAGCAGAATCCTGGCTTCCATGGTAACCCATCGGAGCCCTGCGATTACACTGCTGGGGCTCTGATCGGAACTGCCACTGAACCACCAATGAAGAGGGGGAGAGGAAACCCTGTGGCCACTGCCACCAATGTTTATAATACTGGGGGGTTGGAGGCGCACTGTGCCAATGAATTAAATTAACCTTTTAATACAAGTATAGGCTGCGGGTGCCGGCCATATCATAGACTGCACCCTGCCTCAATGACTGGGATCCCGCCAAGACGTGCCAATTAACCCCTCAGGTGCCACACCTGAGGGGTTAATTGGTGCAGTTCACGGGATCGCCGCTTCCCGTTACAGAGTCCAGCTGCCTGCTACGCGATATGGCCAGCACCCACAGCCTATACTTGTATTGAGTTCCATTAAATTAATTGGGGGGGGAGGGGGGGTGGCTGGCGGCACAGTGGCCACAGCCCCTCCCCCTGCTCACTATATTTCTCATTGGTGGCTCAGCGGCCTCATCTCTCATTGGTGGCAGCCAGATCACAGTGGAGAGGGAGGCACTCTCCTTCTCCACTGTGCTGGCTGTAGTGTGCCCTGGACGTTTTAGAGGCAGTCTGCGACTGCCCCTATGACGAAATAAAAATACTGCAGTAATAAACGGCAATATCACCATAGCGCCGTTTCTTAAGACTGCGGTATATCGTTAATACCGGTAAAACGCCCAACTCTAGTGTACAGTTCTGGGCTCCTGTGAACAAGACAGCTGGAGAGGGTTCAGAGAAGGGCAACTAAAGTAATAACTGGAATGGGTAAACTGCAGTACCCAGAAAGGTTAAAAGCCCGAGGGGAGAGCTAATAACCATGTATAAATATACTAAGGGTCACTACAGAGAACTCTCCCATCTATTTATTCCCAGTGATCTCCCACCCAGCACCCTCGCACGCCCTGCAATCTATCCTTAACTCTGCCACCCGACTAAACCACCTCTCCCCCTCTTCTCTCTGCCAATCCCTTCATGTACTTTTTGTATGCATACCCCCCCCCCCCCCCATATGTACAGGACATGAAAGAATTTCCGCTTAAATAATGACTATAGCCAGCAGAACCTTCCTGTCAAACACCAAGTTCTGTCTGGCATTGACCTCCACTCTAATGTCTTATAATCTTAAGGGCTTGACCACGTAGCTGCTTTGCAAATTTGTCCTAGATGCATAAGCCCTTTCAAGGTCGATAAACACCTTGTAGAATGAGCCTTAAGCTTTATGGGAGGCTCCATCCCCAACACCTTGAACATCTCCATATTCAGAATTTTTATCCATCATGTCATGGAACTCTTTGTTGCTATGAGACCTCTATTGGCATCTTGAAAGAAGCGCACCCACTACCAAGCGCCTTTTAAGCCTGTTCCTGCGGAATATCCCGCTGGGATGGTGAAGATCCAGCCAAAGGATTTCCCCAGAGAGACATCTGGCTCACAAAGCTGTGAAATTCCGCTCCGACATGGAGAAATACCTTCATAAGCCTCCGGCCCAGTCGGCTCTACGTGTCTCTAAGATGGCGCAGAGGCGTCTGGAAATAAGTCTTCTCTGCAGAGAAAGGCCCAGAGAGGACTCCGATGTTGATACGGAGGCTAATTCCATGGTGCAAGGGGTGAGTGCATCTTCAGCCCTCACCCAAGATTACCTAGACCGGGCCCTGCAAAGAGAACTAGCTCCTATTGCTGCTGACCTCAGTCATTAAGGCAGACATCCGCCACATAGGCGACAGGGTAGAGGCCCTGGAACACACGCAAGAAACCCCAATTACCTTTAGCTCCACGGTCAGAAGCACCCTGGGGACTCATCGTAAGAGCATAAACAATTCCCCAATTTTGCTTAAAGATAAGGAGAATAGTCGTAGGAGAAACATTAGGATACGGGGCCTCTTATGCCTTCTCAGGAATATATCTAATTAGTTTAGCCAACAGCTCCACCTGTTGACATGTTTTTGTATTGCAGCCTCATTTATTCTGCCTCATGTTTCTGTGCAGATTAAGCTTTTCCTTTTCAGGCTTCTGTAGCTTCCCATCATGCCTTGCTCAGCCCGGCCCCCTTCAGCAGCCATCTTTCCACATGCAGGGCCGTCTCACGGTGTCTCTCCATTAGACCGTTTTCTGTTTTTCCTTATCATAGCACAGTCGGTGAGTGATTATAATTCCCTGTATTGTCATTAATAGCTTTCTAGTTCTAGGTCTTTAGAGCCATCACTTCTGTCTTGCAGCTGTCTTTTCCTTTCACTATGCTATATAATCCATGTATCTACATAATGTGATGTACTGAGATATGCTATATACTTTGTACTGAATACTGTTTTCTTGTAGTGTTACACTGATCCTTTTAATAAAAGTTGAAAAGGACCCCCAAGCGTCCAGCTCAATGAATTGATAGGAAAGAGTTTAGCTGTCTGACAACTAGTTCACACAGACAGATTGAGGGCGTCAGAACAGTAAAACGACTACAATATATAACGGGGATTGAAGCACAGATACTGTCTTCTATCAGCAAGCCGCATGCAGTCATAATGTCAGACAGAGGATCTGAACTGTATTCAACACGTTCCCATGTGAGCTCGCCAGCTTCAAGGTCATCTAAGAGCAGCTTCGCAGCTGCCACCGCCAGGGTGAAGGCAGAAGACGCCAAAGTGAGAGCTGCCTTTACTGAAGAGGAATTGAAATTAAAGAAAGAAAAAGCCGACCTTGCAAAACTTGTTGTGTACAAGGAAGCCGACCTTGCAAAACTTGTGGACAAGGAAGCAGCAGCAGAAGCCGAGGCGCATGCTTTAGAAGCACGCTGCACTAGTGAAGGATCCAGCATAAAACTCTGAACTTGCCCATCAGGATATCTCGCAACGCACTTCAGATTACGTGCTACGGCATGCCCAATTAGAACACTACTTACATCCACCTCCAAGAGTGAGATCAAATCCTGATCATCTAGGACAAAATCCTGTCATACGGGGGGCGGAGCTACGCCAGACTGCTGGATGGCCGCTTGCGTACTGGACCTCAATCCCTTATTTATGCGCCCCAGCTGAACAAAAATGATTCCGCCGATGCCACTCCAGCTAGAGGGAAACAGCCAGACATGGAGAAATTTCTAAAGAAAAAGACAACCTGCTGCTGCTGGCGTGGCCAAGATGGCGCCGATACCGCGCCACCCTCAGACGCAGAAGAGCTTTCTGACACAGGCAGCATCTCGGACACATCGGAGCACAGAAGCTTGGGCAGAGACTGTCCGATCTCTAAATCTATTCTCCGAGAGGTCCTGGAGTCGGCTCTTTCACCATTGAAGAAAGATTTAGCAGATATCAAAGAAGATCTGCGCCATCTTGGTCATAGGGTAGTGGCCTTGGAAACTACCCAAGAAGCGATACTCACCTATGGAGTTAAGACGGGAGAAGTGTTGCAATCGCACAAATCTCTACTTAATGAAGCGCTCTTGAAGCTTGAGGATCAGGACAATAGGAGTCAGCGGCGCAACCTGCGAATCCGAGGCCTACCTGAATTGGTGACACCGGAAGACCTGCCTACAGCTGCAAGAGACATCTTTGCCACGTTGTTAGGCCCTGACAGAGCAGCGCCAGTAGTGATCGAGCGGATTCACAGGGCACTTCGCCCAAAACCTAAGTCTAATGAGCCGCCGCGAGACATCATCTGCGGTCTCCTGAGTTATGTTGATACTGCGGAAATCTTAAAAGGGCAGCAGAGATGCAACTGAAACTGTCAGATGAAATGCAGAGTATAAAAGTAAATTCCTCTTTAAAAGTGTCCTCTCTGACCCAGAAAGAGGTACAGCAACGTCTTAAAAATATTAAAATAGACAAATCACCAGGACCGGATGGCATACACCCCCGTATCCTAAGAGAATTAAGTAATGTCATTGACAGACCCTTATTTCTGATATTTAAGGACTCTATACTGACGGGGAGTGTTCCACAGGATTGGCGCATAGCAAATGTGGTGCCAATATTCAAAAAGGGTCCAAAAACAGAGGCCGGTAAGTTTAACTTCTGTTGTGGGTAAACTGAAGGTTTTCTGAGAGATGCTATCTTGGAGTACCTCAAAGAAAATAAGCAAATAACTATCAGCATGGCTTCATGAGGGATCGGTCATGTCAAACCAATTTAATCAGTTTCTATGAGGAGGTAAGTTCTAGACTTGTCCACGGCGACTCAATGGATGTCGTATATTTGGACTTCTCCAAAGCGTTTGACACTGTACCGCATAAAAGGTTAGTATACAAAATGAGAATGCTTGGCCTGGGAGAAAATGTCTGTATGTGGGTAAGTAACTGACTCAGTGATAGAAAACAGAGGGTGGTTATTAACTGTAGATACTCAGATTGGGTCACGGCCACTAGTGGGGTACCACAGGGGTCTGTATTGGGTCCTATTCTCTTCAATATATTTATTAATGATATTGTAAAAAGGTTTGCATAGTAAAATATCAATTTTTGCAGATGACACTAAACTGTGTAAAGTAATTAACACAGAGGAGGACAGTGCACTGCTACAGCAGGATCTGGATAGACTGGAGGCTTGGTCAGAAAAGTGGCAGATGAGGTTTAACACTGACAAATGTAAGGTTATGCATATGGGAAGGAATAATGCAAGTCACCAGTACATACTAAATGGTAAAGCACTGGGTAACTGACATGGAAAAGGACCTAGGAATTTTAGTGAACAGTAAACTAAGCTGTAGAAGCCAGTGCCAGACAGCTGCTGCCAAGGCCAATAAGATAATGGGTTGCATCAAAAGGGGCATAGATGCCCGTGATGAGAACATAGTCCTGCCACTTTACAAATCACTAGTCAGACCACACATGGAGTACTGTGTACAGTTCTGGGCTCCTGTGAACAAGGCAGACATAGCATAGCTGGAGAGGGTTCAGAGGAGGGCAACTAAAGTAATAACTGGAATGGGTGGACTACAGTACCCAGAAAGATTATTAAAATTAGGGTTATTCACTTTAGAAAAAAGACGACTGAGGGGAGATCTAATAACTATGTATAAATATATCAGGGGTCAGTACAGAGATCTCTCCCATCATCTATTTATCCCGAGGACTGTGACGAGGGGACATCCTCTGCGTCTGGAGGAAAGAAGGTTTGTACATAAACATAGAAGAGGATTCTTTACGGTAAGAGCAGTGAGACTATGGAACTCTCTGCCTGAGGAGGTGGTGATGGTAAGTTCACTAAAAAGAGTTCAAGAAGGGCCTGGATGTATTTCTGGAGGGTATTACAGGTTATAGTTACTAGAGAGGGGTCGTTGATCCAGGGAGTTATTCCGATTGCCTGATTGGAGTCGGGAAGGAATTTTTTTCCCCTAAAGTGAGGAAAATTGGCTTCTACCTCACAGGGTTTTTTTTTGCCTTCCTCTGGATCAACTTGTAGGAAAACAGGCTGAACTGGATGGACAGATGTCTTTTTTCGGCCTTACAAACTATGTTACTATGTTAAATATAAAGACACGGACATATCGCTCTTTCAGGATTTGGAGCCAATCACTTTGGCCAAGAGACGCCTGCTCGTTACTACAAACGTTGAGGGCCTCCTCCACCCCGTTCAGGTGGCTCTACCCCTTTGGCATCGCCATTTTGAAGAACGGACGGCAGGTGACCATCAGAACCCTGCAAGACCTGAAATTAGCATGGGACACCTTAGGTATTGCACTGTTTGAGATCCCATCTTGGCTGCCTGCGGACCAGGGCTCTCCCGTCCCTGTTCCTCCTCACCCGGATTCTTGGCAGCTGGTCTCCCCGGGGAAATCGAGCAAAGCTCACAAAGAACGCCAAGCCAGACCCAAGACCTGAGTGAGTTCTTTCCTTGTTGGTGTCTCGTCACTACTACATATACCTGACTTCTGATGGTTGTGTTCGCTTGGACACTTCAGGCATGTACAGCCTTCTTAGAAGATGGGCACTTTTTTGGCGCCTGACCGCCACAGAAATGTTCCTAGCTTGAGAGCCCTCAAAGTACTGTTCTTGTCTCATTCTGGGATTATCAGCCAAGTGTCCGTCTATTTAGAATCCTAACTTCTGACATTGGCTAGCTGTGAGGCACCTTCTTCTCACCTATGAAGCCTATGGACTCCATGTCTGTGGCACTGGTATAATGCTACCGCCAGGCAACCCTTTGATAACTGCTGATTCTTTCCTTTTATTTGTTCTAGGTTTTTTATTTTATGCTCAGCTTCTTTTTTGAATGTTACCCTTAATCATTGGGATTGAACCAGTATTACACCTATTTAGGTCCACTATTTGTCTGTTGGTCAGTTACAGACCTTGGTTTGCTCTGTGGATCCCCCCTCCTAGGAGACTAGCCACTCGTGGTGTCAATGGGAGTGGCTGGTCGCTATCCAGGTGCTCCACAGTGTACTTGTTTGTTTCATGTGGCTATGTTTTTATGGCTCTGTAGTTGCATATGCTCTTGTGACCTCTTGCTCTATGCCCTTCCTTTCCATTCTGCGCTATCCTTATCTTTTCCCATTTTTACCCCCCTTTCCTCAGAGGGATTCACATTCCGATTTAACATTTGCATGCTTGCCTTTATGGCGTCAATAATATCGTCTTTGAATGCACGGGGTTTGAACGAGCCGCGGAAACGCTCAGATTAATGCACTTCTGCAAAAAGAAGGTTTCTATAGCATTTTTCCAGGAGACACATTTTAAATTGGGTAAGGTTCCTAACCTTCCCCCTAGGAAATTTTCGCAATGGTTTCATAGCACTTACACATCAGCAAGCAGAGGTGTCAGCATTGCTATACATAAGCAATTATTGTTCAAGCTTACCACCACCATTGCTGATCCTGATGGGCGTTACTTATTTGTCAAAGGCTCAATTGCAGGTAAACAAGTGACTTTGGCTAATCTGTATGCTCCCAATAAGCACCAAGTTCAGTGGCTCGTTCAGACCCTTAAGCTTCTATCCTCACTAAAAGAAGGTATTGTTGTGCTTGGAGGAGATTTTAATCTTCCCTTAGAACCAGACTTGGATTCTTCATCAAAGAGATCCCGGTGTCCTATAGGCAACTGGCCAGGCTTAGAGGTGCGTTGAAGGATGTGGGGGTATCCGACATCGGGAGGTCCTTTAACCCGTCAACTGTAGATTACACTTTCTACTCGCATGCCAGAGCCTCCTTCCATTGGCTAGATTATTTGTTCTTATCCTCTGTCCATATTGCACTAGCCACTAAAGCGGCCATTGGTAACATTACCCTTTCGGACCATGCACCGATTTTTCTGCACCTTTGCATAAGGGACCTACCCCAGAGGGAATGGAATTGGAATGACACTAATAGCAGATTCCTCCCACGCATCCCGTATACATTCCAAATTGCAGGAGTATTTTCAATTCAACACTACAGACGAAATCGCGCCAACAACTACTTGGGAGGCTCACAAAACTCATCCGGGGTGAGCTTATCGCCCTAGGCTCTCATGTTAAAAAACGAGTGGAGAAGCTTACGCCCTTTTGTCCCAAATTTCTAGACTAGAAATAGTACACAAACAGACCAAAGCTAGATCTATAGCCCAAGAGCTGCTTACACTGCGAACTGAGCTGAAAAATTTGCTGAATATCACTTCGGCTAAAATACTACTCCGTTCTAAGTTTAAGGCCTATGCCCATGGTGATACGGGGAATAAACTAATGACTGCCTTACTTAAACAACAAACAGACTCTTTTATAAGATCTATTAGGGACGCTACAGGGACGTGTCACAGCTCTACAACTGACATTGCAAAAGCCTTTCAAGACTTTTACGCCTCTTTATATAATCTCCTCCCCTAGTATCTCAGAAGCCACTTCCACTTTTCTTTCATCACTTACCCTACCCAAGCTGACTAACGTTGATGCAGATAAGTTGCTAGCTCTCATTACGGACACTGAAATCCAGAAAGTACTTACTTCCATCCCTTCAGGTAAAAGTCTTGGACCAGATGGTTTTTCTATACAATACTATAAGACCTTTAAAGATATACTGGTCCCCCATTTTGCATCCTTTTGTAATTCTCTTCTTACGGGGCACTCTCTCTCTCCACAAGCTTTGGAAGCACATATCATAATTATCTAGAAGGATAAGAAAGACCCTCTGGATTGCAGGAGTTACCGCCCGATATCATTGCTCAATACTTATTAGAATAGTGGTGGGCAAAGATTCTGGCTCAGCGTCTCCAAAAATTCCTCCCTACCCTTATCAATTCGGAACAGGTTGGCTTTGTCTCTGGCAGACAGGGGAAGGAGAATACAATATGCCTGCTTCGTCTCATATCATGGGCGAAGAAGTCTAATCATCCTCTGGCGCTTCTTAGCACTGACGCAGAGAAAGTGTTAAGGCCCCATTCACCCGACTGTATGTATTCCATGATCTGTATAAAAACGGAACGGAAGACATACGGAAAGTCTTCCGTAGTGTTCCGTAATTTTGCGGAACCAATTGACTTTAATGGGGCTACGGACGTGTTTTGCGGCCAAGTATAGGACACGTTTCCTTTTTTTTGCGGGAAGACTACCGTAATATACGGATGCGGAATGCACACGGTGTGCACTCCGCATTTTTTTTCTCCTATGGAAAAATAAATGGGTCTGTATGGTTCCGCATCTTATCCGCAAAAACGCGGATAAGATACGGAAATGAACATACGGTCGTGTGAATGTGGTCTAACTGGTATTTTATGTCAGAAGCAGTCAAGTTTTGGTATACCAAGGCAATTCATACAAGCCATACTCTCCCTATATTCTGCCCTGTCTGCCAGGATCAAGGTCAATGGGACTTTGTTCCCCCGTTTCCATATACGAAACGGAACTAGGCAAGGGTGCCCATTGTCCCCTGCACGGTTTGTAATTGTAATGGAAACCTTGCTACAAAAAATTAGGCAAGATCCTTTAATACAAGGCATTACCCTAGGGCCACATACACATCTCACGGCAGCCTTTGCTGATGATCTTTTAATAATGACATCCAACCCCCTAAGTTCCTTTCCCAGATTATTAGCTGTATTCAAGGACTTTGGTTTTATATCCAACTTTAAAGTAAACTATAACAAATCTGTAGCTCTGAATATAAACTGCCCTTCTAGCGTGGTTAACAGGCTAAAAGTTTCAACCCCTTTCACCTGGGCATCAAACAGTATACAATTTCTGGGAGCTCATATTACAGCAAACCCTGAGGAGCTTTTTGCTTACAATTATGTTCCTCTGTTGAAATCAGTGCGCACACAACTTAAGACTTTAAAAATCCATTTCATCTCATGGATGGGTAGAAAGAATTTTTTGAAAACCTATATTGTCCCCAAGTTTTTATACCTACTACAGGTACTCCCGATTTGGCTACCGTTGTCCTTCACAGAAGTACGCAGGATCTTTTCCTTTTTCCTCTGGGGTGGAAAATCCTCAAGAATAGCTTATTTTCTTCTCACTAGAGAAAAACGGTTTGGGGGTTTTGGACTCCCTGACCTGCATCTCTACTATAAGGCAGTGCAATTGTGAAGTAAGTATTGATAGGCCTCTGCTCAATCTATGAACCTCTGTTCTGATCTGGAGCGTCTCCTCTTGTCAGATATGGAGAAGATGGTTCTTTGCGGTATTAGGCCTATTTCACGCAAACGCTCCTCTGACTGATATATTAAAAGGTACGCTGGCGGTATGGAGTAATTTTTATTAAACAAAGGACCTCCAATTCCCCCATCCTAATACTCCATTAGCTCTCCTACAAACGTTTTTACACCCTAATGTTTCAAAGCCTACTGGAGCCTGATCCAGCCTATATAACACCACCCTAGTAGAATTTTCTGAGCTAGACGGATCTATTAATTGGCCCAAAGTTCAGTATCTAATTATAGAGAGTAACATGTCTTTCTTTCACTTAGAAGATTTTCAAAGGGACATTAAGAACATCACTTTGCCATGCTCACTCACCAGAACTTTGTCATGGGCGGAGAAAGCTTTAAGTGCTCCACAACCACCTAAAAAGGCACTATCCATACTATATAAGCAACTTTTAGCCTCTTTACCAATACATCTTTACTTTCTTGATGCTTAGGAAAGAGCGCTTGGTACCACTTTCACAGAGCCTGAAAAAAGCCTCTATACTAGCACATTCGCACGGCTTCAACAGGTGCATTAAAATACAAGAGAACTCGTACAAATTACTGCCGAGATGGTACAAAACACCGGTGTTCTTACACCAAATAAACAGCTCTATACCTGATGCTTGCTGGAGATGTGGGGCGGAGAAAGGCTCCCTGTCACACATTTGGTGGTTCTGCCCACGTATAACCCCCTTTTGGTCGGAAATCACCAACATAATAAATCAGGTTTGTGGGTTAAAGATATCATTAGATTCCAAGCTGGCACTATTGTGGTGCCCCAATGGAAGTCTGAAGCCATCCAAATACAATCTCCCTACTATGTTGATAACTGCTGCAAGACTCCTCCATTCCATACCTTTCGAGGAGTGATTCTCCCCCTACGATGGCTGCCTGGCAGGATAAAGTCAATCAATTATATTGATTTGAAGAATTAGCCCACTGGGAAACACACTCTAGATCCATATTTCTAAAAATTTGGGGCCCTTGGAAATCCTTTAGGAATTTTCTTTAGTTTTGAAATATCACATTTTTCCATATTCTTATGCCTATAAAGATTTGTGTCAGTATCCAGATTAGTATCCCAAGCTCTGGTCATATCAAATATATGTTTTCATCTAGAAGTAGGAATATCCCTTTTAATCTCAGATATCCCAAGTAACAAGATTATAATATGTCATAGTACGTATCTTCTACATGACACCCTGTCATCTGACATTTGGAGCCTTTTATTGAATGCTTATGCGCTACATTACTTCTTTGCTGTAGAGTCCCTCCCTTTTCTTCCTCTTCACCTGCCCTTCCTCCTCCCCCTCCTTTTTCTTCTCTTTGCCTTTCCTTTTCCACCATATGTTCTTTCCTTTATGAACCCTTTCACCTTCTCCCAATTAAATGAGTTTCTTTAGCTATGCTTGGAAGGATCATTTCATCACTGGAGACGTGTATTCAAGCTGTAATATTTATTGAATCTCAGTCTGTAACTCATTACGTGAATAAGTTGTTTCATAACTTGTACAGTTTCTTTAATAAAAAGAGTGTGTAAAAAAAAAAAAAAAAATCCTGTCATACAGTCAGCGACCCTCGCACACCAATCATTCCACCCTAAGCATGAAGGAAATTCCGCCTACCAATTACCATCCAAGCCACCTGCATCCAGGCCCATGGATTCTTGCCACACAGCGATCGCCTTCAAGAAAGGAGGTGCCAATGTTAACCATCGCGACGACGGCGCGTTCTATGGCAATTTCTAAACGCATCCTTACCACAGCAATGCTCATCCAGATCACCCTCTCAGAGAATAAGAGCTACCAGCTTTCCTCAAGTTCTTTGCACGCCGTGAGCTGCTCACCAAAGGTCTCTCAAAGTTTAACGACCGTCCTGAAAGTTACAGAGCATGGAGGACTTACTCCAGAAATACCACTGCAGGCCTTGACCTCTCTGCAAGTGAAGAGATTGACCAGTCAAGTGGCTAGGAGGGGAGTCGTCAGATCACGCAAAACGCATCAGAGATATCATCAACTACCCGAGCAGAGGCTTAGACATGTTATGGGAGAGGCTCAATGAGTGCTACGGCTCCTCAGAGATGATAGAAGAATCCCTCTTTAAAAGGTTAGAGGTCTTTCCTAAAATCTCAAACAAAAGCTTTCACAAGCTAAGAGAATTGAGTGACCTCTTGATAGAACTCCAAGTTGCCAAGTCTGAAGGAGACCTGCTAGGTCTCCCTAGATACAGCTAGAGGTATCAAATTTATAGTGCAGAAGCTACCTTACAGTTTGCAGGAGAACTGGATCAACCGGGGTTCAGAATACAAACAAAAACACAGAGCACGGCGGGGAGAGGAAAGACAGTGTACCTCCCTGAAGCGTCACCCCAGTGTACTTAAGTTTACGTAGAAGGTCTGAGTGAGTAACAAATCTTGCTCGAAGATCTGTCTTGTTACAGTTTACCCTATAGGTCACAGAGAAAGAGCAGTCAAACTCTACGCTGTCCCAATAAATTCCTTGTGAAAGAGAAGCTTACCAACCCAGCACACCCAAACACCGGAGAGGGCAGATACGCTACCGACTATCTGTGCAACGAAGATGATCACCTAGGGTGCGCTGTTTTCCAAAAGACTAAAGAGGATCATAAAATAGCCCATTCCACGGAAGATGAGATCTTCTTGAAGATAATGGATCAAGGATTACAAAGATGAAACCAATAGCTGGGTGGACCCGCTACCGTTCAAGCCTCAGAGACCCAGTCTTCCTAACAGAGAGCAAGCTCTAAAACGCCTTACCTTGCTAAAACACAACTTTCTAAGGAAGCCAGAGTTTAAAAAAAAAAAAAAAAAAAAAAAAAAAAACCACCAACATCTGCCCATCCAGTTCGGCCTGTTTTCCTACAAGTTCTCCCAATATTTGGTGTCTATCACCCCAAGAAACCAGATCAGATACGCGTAGTGTTCGACTCCAGCTCAAAATACCAGGGACTCTCTCTGAATGATGTTCTTTTAACAGGACCTGACCTCAACAACACTCTCATTGGTGTTCTCATCAGATTCCGTAAAGAACCAGTTGCCATCACTGCAGATATACAGCAAATGTTCCATTGTTTCTTTGTCAATGAAGAACAGAGACTTCCTACGTTTCTTCTGGTTCAAAGATAACAAACCTACCAAAGACATAGTAGACTACCGTATGAAGGTGCACGTTTTTGGCAACAGCCCATCCCCTGCTGTAACTATCTATGGGCTTAAGAGATCCGCCCAGGGAAGCGAAACAGACTTTGATGAAGATGTCCGACAGTTCATTGAAAGACTTCTACGTAGATGACTGTCTAAAGTCTCTTGAGTAGGCTGATTGCAGCCTCTGACTATGGAAAAGGACTCCAAGTGCTCTCGCGCATTCTAACCTCAGGCTACATAAAATAGCTTCTAATAGCAAAACCGTGATGGAGGCCTTTCCTACAAAAGACTATGCCATCGACTTGAAGAACCTGGACTTAGCTACAGACTCTCTTTCTGTACAACGTAGTCTAGGACTCAACTGGGACCTCAAGTCCGATAGCTTCACGTTTCAAGTCGACCTAGAGCAAAAACCCCCTTCACTCGACGAGGCGTCCTGTCCACAATCAACAGCCTGTACGATCCCCTTGGATTCACTGCACCTGTGTTCATCCAAGGTAAGACCTTGCTACGTGAATTAACTGTGGATTCAGCTGATTGGGACACCCCTCTTTCTTCAGATAAAGAGGTTTCGTGGGTAACCTGGAGGGATTCTTTAAATTCATTGTCTGATCTCCACATACATAGGCCATACACTTATGTATCCTCTGAAGAAGTCCTCTCCAGGAGGCTCTGCGTATTTTGTGATGCCTCAGTCAAAGCCATAGCTGCAGTTGCCTATTTGAAAACTATAGACATCTCAGGTCACGTCCACATAGGGTTCCTCATAGGAAAAGTCAAGCTAGCGCCATGTCCCAAACCTACCGTACCAAGACTAGAGCTCTGTGCTGTTGTTCTTGCCATTGAGCTGGCAGAACTCATCACGTCAGAACTTGACCTACGGCTTGAAAATGCAGAATTCTTCACCGATGGCAAAGTAGTGTTGGGATACATTCATAACAAGACTAGGAGATTCTACGTCTACGTGAACAACCGAGTACTTAGAATTAGGAAGTCTTCGCAACCTTCTCAGTGGGGGTTATGTACCAACTAACCACAATCCTGCTGACCATACTACCAGAGCTGTACCAGCATCAGGCCTTAAAGACACTACCTGGCTCGTGGGGCCTGCATTCCTGTATCAACCAACACCCACATGAACATTGAGCCTGAATCAGATGTGGAAGTTCGACCTCCAGTTTCCACACTTAATACAACAGTTACTAAAAGGCACCTTGGTTCTAGCCACTTCCACAAATTCTCCACCTGGAGGTCAGCCTACAGATGCCTTTCCAAACTAGGCTGCACGTGGACCTTCAACCCACCTCACATGGGAGGTGTTTGGGAGCGCATGATCGGCATTGCTCGGAGAATACTCAGGAAGGCGGAGATCAAGATCCCCAAGCAAAGCGGAAAACTGTTTCTTAGACCCGTTTCTGAACTTGTTCTATTACTCTCCAGTTGAAATGTTTAATTGGTATCCCCTGGAAACCAGACGGGGAGGGCTATGCCTTCTCAGGAATATATCTAATTAGTTTAGCCAACAGCTCCACCTGTTGACATGTTCTTGTATTACAGCCTCATTTATTCTGCCGTATGTTTCTGTGCAGATTAATCTTTTTCAGGCTTCCGTAGCTTCCCATCATGCCTTGTTCAGCCCGGCTCCCTTCCTCTTCAGCAGCCATTTTTCCACATGCAAGGCTGTCTCAATGTCTCTCCATTAGACAGTTTGTTTTTCCTTATCATAGCACAGTCGGTAAGTGATTATAATTCCCTGTATTGTCACCAATAGCTTTCTAGTTCTGATGTCTTTAGAGCCCTCTGTCTTGCAGCTCTCTCTTCCATTCACTATGATACATAATCCATGTATCTACATAATGTGATGTACTGAGATACAGTGCCTTGCGAAAGTATTCGGCCCCCTGGAACTTTTCAACCTTTTGCCACATTTCAGGCTTCAAACAAAAAAAAAAAAAAAAAAAAAAAACATTTAAAATTTTTGGTGAAGAATCAACAACAAGTGGGCCACAATTGTGAAGTGGAATGAAATTTATTGGATCGCTTGGGGTATGTGTCAGTTTTGCACATCTAGAGACTGAAATTCTTGCCTATTCTTCCTTGCAAAACAGCTCGAGCTCTTTGAGGTTGGATAGAGAGCGTTTGTGAACAGCAGTTTTCAGCTCTTTCCACATTCTCAATTGGATTCAGGTCTGGACTTTGACTTGGCCATTCTAAGACCTGGATACGTTTATTTTTCAACCATTCCATTGTAGATTTTGCTCTATGTTTGGGATCATTGTCTTGTTGGAAGATAAATCTCCATCCTAGTCTCAGGTCTTTTGCAGACTCCAACAGGTTTTCATCCAGAATGCTCCTGTATTTGGCTCCATCCATCTTCCCATCAATTTTAACCATCTTCCCTGTCCCTGCTGATAAAAAGCAGGCCCAAACCATGATGCTGCCACCACCATGTTCGACAGTGGGGATGGTGTGTTCAGGGTGATTAGCTGTGTTGCTTTTACGCCAAACATTGTTTTGCATGGTTTCCAAAAAGTTCGATTTTGGTTTCATCTGACCAGAGCACCTTCTTCCACATGTTTGGTGTGTCTCCCAGGTGGCTTGTGGCAAACTGTAAAAGACTTTTTATGGATATCTTTGAGAAATGGCTTTCTTCTTGCCATGCTTACATAAATGTCAGTTTTTGTTTTTTAAGTGCTCGACTGATTGTTGTCCTATGGACAGACTCTCCCACCTCAGCTGTAGAACTCTGCAGTTCATCCACAGAGATCATGGGCCTCTTGGCTGCATCTTTAAACAGTGTTCTCCTTGTTTGAGATGAAAGTTTAGAGGGACGGCCGGGTCTTGGTAGATTTGCAGTGGTCCGATACTTCTTCCATTTCATGATCGCTTGCACAGTGCTCCTTGGGATGTTTAAAGCTTGGGAAATCTTTTGGTATCCAAATCCGGCTTTACACTTCTCCACAACAGTATCGCGGATCTGCCTGGTGTGTTCCTTGGTCTTCATGATGCTCTTTGTGCTTTAAACAGAACCCTGAGACTATCACAGAGCAGGTGCATTTATACAGAGACTTGATTACACACGGGTGGATTCTATTTATCTTCATCAGTCATTTAGGACAACATTGGATCATTCAGAGATCCTCAATGAACTTCTGTAGTGAGTTTTCTGAACTGAAAGTAAATGGGCCGAATAATTTTGCACGCCCAACTTTTCAGTTTTATTATTACAAAAAAAGTTTAAATGATCCAATAAATTTCGTTCCACTTCACAATCGTGACCCACTTGTTGATTCTTCACCAAAAATGTAAAACGTTATATCTTTTTGTTTGAAGCCTGAAATGTGGCAAAAGGTTGAAAAGTTCCAGGGGGCCGAATACTTTTGAAAGGCACTGTATGCTGTATACTTTGTACTGAATACTGTTATTTTCTTGTAGTTTTACACTGATCCTATTAATAAAAGTTGAAAAGGAGGGGGGTCCAGCTCCAGCTCAATGAATGGATAGTAAAGAGTTTAGCTGTCTGACAACTAGTTCACACAGACGGATTGAGGGTGTCAGAACAGGGCCTACCTGAAGCTGCAGGCAAAGAGGACTTGTTCGCCATCATGCAGGCCTTGTATAACATCTTACTGGGCCCAGGCCAGGCGGAGACCACAATTGTGGAAAGGGTACATAGGGAGCTACACCCCAAGCTTTCCCCTTCAAAAAACCCCAGGGACATAAGTGGACTACTAAGCTTCCATGACACAGGCAATTTTACATAAATCTAGAGAACTAGGTGAAGTATCACTGGAAGGTACCAAACTACAAGTGTTCCAAGATCTTGCCTCCTCAACACTTCAGAAAAGAAGGATCCAGAAGCCTCTTACGATCAATTGCACACATCAAAGATGCCTTACCGGTGGCTCTTCCCCTTTGGCCTCCTCATCACCTCTGGCAACAGACGCATTACTGTCCAGACTCCAGAGGATTTGCAACAGCTGTGGGATGCCCTGAACCTGTCACCAGTTGAAGTTCCATCATGGATGCCTTTGCCCCAGGATGAGGAGCTACCGCTATTGCCAATCCCGTCTGCATGGTCGATGGTCCAGAAATAGAAAAACGGGAGAGGCAAGAGATCCCGTCACAAGCCAATTGCGGGGTCTCCCCAAGAAGATATTTCTCATCTAAGGACATCTTAAAAGTGATCCTTTTATGTGGGCCAATGTTGTACTGCTTCAGAGGGGGAAGAGGTTGCCCACACCCATTAAGCTAGACTATGTGATATTTAATGGGATATAGTTTTCCTTTGCCGTTTTCTTGCCCCATCAGGCTTACCTAATGGTGACTTGGGCAGATCAGGTGACAAAAGATGTTTGTCTACCTCCCTCCTAGCTCCTTATGGAGCTTTCGATTATGCTGCCATTCTAATTGTATCTTCCTTGATTGTTTTCTTTGAGTTTGTTTTACTGTTTGAGTGTTGGGTCATGGAACATACCGATAATGCGGCTTTTGTACTTTTCATACCTCAAAGATGGCTGCCTTGAAACTCAACTTAGCTTCCTTTAAATGTACACGAGTGCAATAACACGGTTAAAAGGTGTAAAATTTTTCAAATATTGAAAAAAGGGTAGGCAGAGGTTATGCTCCAGGAAACACACTTCAAATGTGGGCACATACTGAAATTGTCACTCTTATCAGTCTTGGTATCATTCCTGCTATGACTGCTTCGTCAAGAGGGGTCAGTATTAGGATTCATAGAAATGTTCCTTTCGCCATACTATCTGAGGTGACGGATCCTGAGGGGAGATATACTTCTGAAGGGCATGTTAGGAAATGTTGAGGTCACACTATGCAATGTTTAGACCCCCAATACAGGAACGTTGGCTGTGGGAGATACTAACTCAGGGCTTGCTAATTATTGTGGTGACCTCAACGTGTTAATCCTCTACTGGATTCTTCCACTAGGAAATCTGCCATCTCATAAAGCGCTTAGGAGGTATCCATGGGAAACAGCGAGAACTCTGCATCTTGAAACTGAACAGTATGATTTACTAAATTATTCTGTGCCCAGGTTTCCCACCTGGCCCACTTTAATAAAAAAAAAAAAAAAAAAAAAGGCCAAAAACTTCTGGTACATGCCAATTACGCTTACATACTGCACAAGCCATATATAGATCAAAAAGTTATAGCTGACCTCATCATCTACTTCATCTTCATCAAGCTCATCTTCATCAAATTCCTCGTCTTCATCCTCCCCTTCTGAAAAAAAACAAAAACACAAAAACAAAAAACTGGTTTACATCATCATTTTCACAAAAAAAAAAAAAAATCATCATGTTCATATTCATAAAATTTCATGAGATATGCCCAGCTCACCCGAAGCCACATGGATCCTGGCCAGCGTTCCCAAGGAGTTGCTGCGCCTGCGCGAAAGTAAACATCACCGCAGACCAGATCAGAGTCATAGGCAGCGAGCAGCTATTAGTGCATGCGCACGGTGTCCAAAAGGACCCATGACCGGCAACACACAGAAGAGGGTTGCCCATATCAGAAATGGAACCGAGCGCACCAAGACAATAAAACACGCATGCGTAGATAGTTACTATAGGGAAACAAAGCGTCCTTAGAGATCAAAGAGGCAGCGAACTGAGAACATTATGACCGGTATAAGGGACAACATCTCCGATTGTCAGTCGGAGTGATGTCTCCCCGTGTGCATATGGCGGTCAGGGGCACGGTCATGTCCCCGATCACCACCCGCCAACACCTACAACCCACCACATGCACCTTGTTCACTATACAATAATAAAGCCTATGTGTGCGCTAGTGTGTACGGGACGCTACCCCCAACCCCCCCCCCCACGCATGAGGACACCTCCGGGGGCACAGTCATATGTCCCCAGGTGCGTCCGTCAATTGTAGCATCCAGCCAATATCTCACTGAAGACCAGGTAAATATCACAATATAACAGTGTCTGGGTGCATAATAACCCAAAAGTGACTCCAAAATCTGTGGGTAGCCGTAAGCTGGTAGTCATGGAGACGAGAGAGGGCAAAAAAACGAAAGAGGAGAAAAAAAAAAAAAAAAAAAAAAAAAAAAAAAAGTAGGCATATTAGGTATCGCCGAGTCCGTATCGACTAGCTCTATAAAAATATCACATGACCCACGCCGCTAGGTAAATGCCGTAAAAAATAAAAAAAAACTGCAAAAAAAGCCATTTTTTGATCACCTTGCCTTACAAAGTGTAATACCAAGCGATCAAAAAGACGTATTAATCCAAAAATCGTACCAAACCGTCATCTCTTCCTGCAAAAAATGAGACCCTACCTAAGACAAATCGCGCCCAAAAAAAAAAAAAAAAACACCACACACACTATGCCAAATGCCATTTTTTTCACCCTGACCCTCAAAAAGTGTAATACCAAGCGATCAAAAAGTCTTATGTACCCCAAAATGGTACCAGTGAAAAAGTCACCTCATCCCGCAAAAAATGAGCCCCCACATAAGACAATCATTAAAAATGAATGGCTCCCGCAAACCAATCCATCCAAATCTGTGCTGCAAAATCCATATGGCGCTCCTTCTGTTCCTGCCATGTGCCCCCACATCAGTTTACCACAACATATGGGGTGTTGCCGTATTCAGGAGAAAATGGGTACCAAATTATGGAGTGCTTTTCTCCTGTTACCCCTTGTGAAAATGAAAAATTTGGGGCTAAAATCAACATTTTATTGGAAGAAATGAAACTTTTCATTTTCACAGCCAAGTGTTTCCAAATTCAGTAAAACGCTTAGGGGGTCAAAGTGGCCAGTACCCCCCTTACTATATTCTTTGAAGGGTGTAGTTTCCAAAATGGGGTCACTTTTTGAGGGTTTCCACTGTAGGGGTACGTCAGGGTCTCTCAATTACAAAATGGTGCCTAAAAACCATTCTAGCAAAATCTGCCTCCAAAATCCATATGGCGCTCCTTTCCTTCTGACCACTGCCACATGCCCATAGAGCAGTTTAACACCACATATGGGGTATTTCTGTAAACTGCAGAATCAGAGTAATGTATATTGAGGTTTAGTTTCCTGTTAACCCTTGCTGTGTTGCAAAAAAAAAAAAAAAAATTATTAACGTGAATAATCTACCAAAAAAAAATTAAATTTTGAAATTTCACCTCCATTTTCCTTTAATTCTTCTGGAACACCTCAAAGGTTAATAAAGTTTGTAACAGCAGTTTTTCATAATTTGAGGGGTGTAGTTTCTAAAATGGAGTAATTTATTAGTGGTTTCCATTTGGTATGCCTCCCAAAATCACTTTATAACTGAATTGGTGCTCAAAAAAATGGTTTTGGAAATTTTGTTAAAGGGATTCTGTCAGCACGATTTTGCATATAAAGGTAATGCCACTACTGGATTCAGCTGAGCATGTTGAATTCAAAAATGTTATTATTACAGTTCCTAGTAGTAGATTTAATGCTGAAAAAACGTTTTTTTATAATGTGTCAATCACTCACATAAGGAGCCCAAGGGGATGTGCCCAGCCGCGTTCGAGCCCGGGCTCACCGAGACAGTTGGAGCCCAGGACCGCCCACCTCATTAATATTCACTTCACTGCTTCCAGCAGTGAAGCTCCGTCATCGTTGTAATCCCGCGCAGGCGCAGTACCTCAAGCGGTCTGCGGGCATCGGCCTCAGAGAAGGTACTGCGCATGCGCGGGATTACAACGATGACGGAGCTTCACTGCTGGAAGCAGTGAAGTGAATATTAATGAGGTGGGCGGTCCTGGGCTCCAACGCGGCTGGGCACATCCCCTTGGGCTCCTTATGTGAGTGATTGACACATTATAAAAACGTTTTTTCAGCATTAAATCTACTACTAGGGACTGTAATAATAACATTTTTGAATTCAACATGCTCAGCTGAATCCAGTAGTGGCATTACCTTTATATGCAAAATCGTGCTGACAGAATCCCTTTAAAAAATTGCTTCTAAACCCTCTAACTTCCTACAAAAATAAAATGACATTTGCAAAATGATGCCAACATAAAGTAGACAGTGCTCCAGGCTAAAAAAAATACCTAGGAGCCATTGGCTCCTGAACTGAAAAATTTAGGAGCCAAATTTAAACACAATTAAAAAAAAAAAAAAAAAAAAAAAAAAAAAAAAAAAGACTTGGAGGAGATGGAACGTCCGGCCATTAATAGAATTGTCCTATCCTATTTTTTTTTGTCGGGACAAGGTGACTAAAAAATGGCGAATTGTGAGGTTTTAATTTATTTTTTTCTTTTAAGTGTTCACCGTATAGGAGATTTTTATTAGTTTGGACTTTTCGGATATTCATTAATATATTTTATATGTAAAATTGGGAAAGGCGGTGATTAAGAGGCCATTCAGACGGCCGTAGTATTGTGGATCCGCGAAAATACGGATCTGCAATACCACGGATGCCGCCCGGAGTGTGTTCCGCAAATTCCGGGCGTACTGTTCAAAATGTCTATTCCTGTCCGCTGTTGCAGACAAGAATAGGACATGTTCTATAATTTCTTGCAGAGCCATGGCTAGGCAAGTTCGCAAGCCGCCCATTGAAGTGAATGCAGCTGTATCTATTCTGCAAAATTGTGGAATAGATGCGGGCACATTCACACGATTATATAATATATATATATATATAGTTTTTTTTTTTTTACTTTTTATTTACTAATTATTGGCCTCCTTAGGGGCTAGAACTCTTGTCCTATTCACCCTAATAGATCTCTATCAGGATGAATAGGACTCTATACTCTCCCTTTGTGCACAGGGCAGCAGGGAGCTTACCATGGCAGCCAGGACTTCAGTAGCGTCCTGGTTGCCATGGTAACTGATCAGAGCTCCGCGATTACATTGCTAGGCTCCGATCGGAACTGCCACTGAACCAATGAAGAGGGTGAGGGGGGGATTGGGGGGGGCCGGTGGGACCCAGTGGCCACTGCCACCAATGATTATTATAGTTTTTTTTTTTGGGGGGGGGGGGGTGCACTGAGCCACTAATGATATACTGGTTGGGGTTATTACTGGGGAGGGCGCACCGCGCCACCAATGATAACTACGTTTAATACAACTACAGGAGGCGGGTGCCGGCGCAGGATCACAGACGGCACCTGACCTGTATTATAGGGAGCTGCAATCAGTGGTAGTTAACCCCTTAGGTGTGGCACCCACCTTCTGTAGTAGTAATTAACGTAGTTATCATTGGTGGCGCAGTGCGCCCTGCCCAGTAATACAAACCCCAACCAGTATAATGTGTGTGCCCCATCAGACCTCAGATCAGCCTACTGTGCCCTCATCAGAATAAAATAAAAAAAAAAAAATCTCTTACCTGTCCTGCGCTGCGGCTCCGCTCCGGGTCCAGCGCTCCTTTGTCCTCCCGGCGCTGCACTATCACATGACTGCGTGCACCGTCAGGTCAGAATGCGCACACTACGTCCTGACGTTGTACGCCGTCAGGACAGTGCAGAGCCGCCCGGAAAGACAGAGGAGCGCAGGACCTGGAGCGGAGCCGCGGCGCAGGACAGGTAAGAGATTTTTTTTATTTTATCTGCTCCATGTTCTCTGATACTAGGCTGCGCAGGCTTACGACTACCCTGCTCCACAGTACACTCCCAGGAGACCCATTTCTGTTACAAAGCCTAGTAGATAAAGTGATTTCACCCTAGAGTAACTTATTTTAAGAAAGAGGTGCATAAATTAATTGTTCTAGACAATAACCATCACCCAGTGATTAATAATGGATGTTAAAGGGGTATTCCCATCTCACAAATGTAGTCTGTATAGTTAGATATAGCCATACCAATATTATTACTAATAGAATGTATTTATATAAAATGTACCGTTTAGAAGATTTTCCTATTTGTATATCCATTGTCCCACACACATCAGTCAGGCCGTTGCCCCTAGTTATGACCACCATGGCCATGTAGTAGTGGTGGCCGGCTTGCTGTTGTTCAATCCCGCTCTGAGGTAACTGCTGTATTGTGAACGCACATTGCATGACCATGCGGAGACAGATCTTAGGGTTGTATCATTTTTGTCTGCGCTTCCAAAACGCAGAGAAACGGATCCTGTTCCAAGATCAATTCATCTCTATGGAGCAGGATCCGTTTATAAAGTCTGCATTTTGGACAGATCCTGACCATTGTGTTGTGGACTGGTAGCATCCAAAACGCAGATGTGAAAGTACCCTAAGATGTGCCTCCTCATGCTCATGTAATGTGCGTTCACAATACAGCAGTTACCTCAGAGCGGGATTGAAAAGGAGCAAGCCGGCCACCTCTACTACATGGCTGCAGTGGTCGTAACCAGGGGCAACGGCCTGACTGATGTGTGTGGGACAATGGAAATACAAATAGGATAATCTTCTAAATGGTACATTTTATATAAATACATTCTATTAGTAATAATATTGGTATGGCTATATCTAACTATACAAACTACATCTGTGAGATGGGAATACCCCTTTAAGTAATTGACAACTGCAGGGTCCTGAAGGGGTTAATATGCTTCTGCACAAAGGAGTATACATTGAGAACTTTAGGAAGTTGTGTGCAATTTCGCAACTGAAAGCTAGTACTAGGCAGAAAGGTTAGAGCAAATATTGAATGGCTTTTACTTACCTTCTCCATTTTCATCAGCATCTTCTCCATCTGGCTCTGGATCAGAATCAGGTGCCTCTTGGTCATCAGCATCAAAGCCATCAAGGTAAGTTAACTGGGGCAGCAGCGCAAATACACTCTCTCTATAGTTGTTCAGCATGGTGACTTCACAGTTGAACAAATCTAAACTCATGAGGTGATTTAGTTTTTTCTGTGAATTGCAAAAGAACAGTCATGTTAAATACATCAAGGTAACCAGAGAAAAGGCATGTGCATTGGATTCAGCAATCAAAGCCGACAAGAAATATACCCAGGGATACATTAAAAAGGTTGGCCACTTTTTGGCTAATGTTGATCAATGTGTATGTAAGATGACTATATGGCACTTACTAATATAACCTTTGGTTGGAATTCTGCACCATTTCATTGGATATGCCCCCTTTATTGTGCTGTCCACAGAGCGAGAGCCTGTCTATAAGATGGCCGCTGATGGAGGGTCATGTGGCCAGGCAAATCACCTCCATTGAAATACACAGCATCTGCCACCTGTACTTGCACTGTTGGAAGTTCAGTGCAGTGTTTGGCTTCCTGACCCAAACGGACACATCATAATTTTTATAGTTGCTTCGTATCAGATTGTGGCTCAGATCAGACAGTAATACAGCCTGTTCAGGTCGGGGAAGCAGCAACACAGACCTTGTTTTATGGGCCGATCACAGTCTTATGCATGAGCCCTAAACAAAACGCACTTATTCTATCAGAGGTGTCTGGCTGAATGTGCTCCATAGAGGAAGAAGCCACTACCAGACATGCATGGTAAGGGGGTGGGGGGAAAAAAGTGAACTACTACAGTTATATGCAGCAGCTTCTTGACAATGAAGTTGCATTTAAAAAAAAAAAAAAACCCACACACTAAAAAGGATTTATAATATATTCAATTACAAACACAACGAGAATATTTAGCGCCTGTTTTAGAGGACCCATCACTCCTGACATGCCTGATTTTTAACTATTTGCATGATCTTGTGACTACATTGTGCCATTCCTTTAGCCATCAGATGGGGTCCCTGCAGTCTGACACTATCCAATGGCTGACTGCAGGGACCCACCAACTGGTAACCCTCAGACCTTAAAGGGGTTGTCTCACTTCAAGTGGCACTTATGGATACCAGGCACTAATGTATTGTAATGTCCACATTGCCTCCTTTGCTGGCTTGATTGACATACACTGCTCATTCCCAGCAGTGTATAATGCTGGAAAACAGAATGGTACAAGAGTCTCCAGTACTGTCAATAGAATGGGAATTCAAGTAAAACAGACATCAGGCAGGAGAGGTGACAGGTCCTCTAACAGTTTCAAATTTTGCATAAAACAGGTGAATACATCTTTATAGAAAAGGACTCTAAAAATCATTATTACAGCCCTCTCCATTGACTTATGGTGAGCATGGGTCAGTCATTAAACTGTTCAGGACCTTGTGATTTTCTGTAATTTTTTCCACCCATTTACTAGTGATTTATGCAAAGTTTGTTGAAAGACCACTTAGTACAGGCCATAAACACCTCCATACGATTTACACATCTTAACATGAAAGAGCAGCGATTAACGACACATTCCCCATGTCAACTCTGCAGCATCTTATATAACATTCCTATTTTCTTTACCAAAAATTAGGAATGAATTACCACCATTCTGCAATTAACATCTAGCTTTGTGTTATCAGTTGAAGGAGTGTTCCTGCAGTTAGCGACTGGCAGCACTGAATAGATAGTAGACAACTGCAGGCAATTCATAACTTCTAGAAGAAAAAGCAATGACAAGACTAGCTGCTCCAGAATTACTGTACTACATGGGGAATGCAAGTAGTTATAAGGCATGAGATTAAAATGGGATCCTCTTGTCTCAATAACAAACCCAACATTTCTATGTACTCACAAGTGGTTCCAGAGTGTTTATGTCTTTAATCTTGTTCCCACTGAGATTCAAGTGTGTTAAATTTGGTGTCCGCTCTGCAAGCACTTCCAGACCACCTGAAATTCTGTTATCACTAAGCTCCAACTGCAGAACAGTACAGATTTCATAGAGTTAATGTCATAGTCACACAACGCTGAGCAATAAGGTCCATAATCCCCTCCCCAATAAATTCTGCAGGTAAAGTCTGTTTGAATAGCTACCAAGATTGACCTTTGTCACCCATTAAAGGGAACTTGCCATCAGAAAAATCACCCGTTTAAATCAAGTTTTTATATAAACATTAAGAGTTTTGGTGGATGTGACGAAGCTCAAGGATTTTTCTGTTTAAATAGTAGAGGATAGGCCATTATTAAATGGGTATTCGGGTTATAATACATTGGCCATCAAAAGGATAAGGGGAAAAAAAAAAAAAAATAATTAGATCAGTGGGGGGTCCTACCACTGGAACCCTAATCGATCATGAGAACAGAGGCCCTGTACCCTGTGGAGGTTCCCCTGAAATGGACGAAGCGGCTGGTTGGAAAGGACCGCCAGAGAGCAGAGTGCTGTACTCTACCATCCCCAGCTCTCCAACAGAAATTAATGGAATGGCGGAACTTTTTTCCCCGACCAGCTGCTCTGTGTTTTGGGGGGAACCCCAAAGGGCATAGGATTCACATCATCGGTGAGGGTCCCAGATGTAGGATCTGATTATCTCCTAACCTGCAGATAGAGGATAACATGTTCTAAGCAGAATAAACCTTAAAAGAATAAGATCAGCAGATGCTGTGTATGCCTTGGGTATACTAGTTTTATTTCAAATGCCATTTGTGGCCATTTTAATTCCTTCTTCCCCTTTCATAATGAATTCTATTTGCCATCATGTCTGGCTTTGTAGAGAACGTCTCACTGCACTGCTCTGAGCGGGCAGCCATGTCAGATTAGTGACAGCTGCTGTCCGCTCATGCAGTGTCTCCACATTTTCTCATGTTTTTTTGAAAACCGATCTTACTTCATACTGGAATAAAGAAAAAAAATGTGGGAAGGGAATAACCATGCCGTCGTGGTGATGTAATGGAAAATGAATTACCGGTAAATCTAATTCCGGCTTTTCCATTTCATCACCACGACGGCACAAGGAGATATACGAAATAAAAAATTAAAGGGCGGACGACTGTCTGAAGGACCTTACGTCCAAAAGACAGATCAGCAGAACCCAAAAAAATCTAGGCGATAGTGTTTAATAAAAGTATGGACACTAGACCAGGTTGCTGCCTTGCAAATATCATCTAGAGAGGCTCCACCGTGTTCATCATGGGAGGAAGCCAAAGCCCTAGTGGAGTGAGCCCTAATACCCTTAGGACTGGGAAGGTCCTGAATCTCATAGCAGAGAGAAATTACAGATCCACTCGCTAAAGTAGATCTAGAGATCATGTGACCTTTATTTTTTCCTGAATATTGGAGAAGACGACAGTCTGACTTTCTGGAATCCTTCGTAACTTCTAAATATCTAAGCACTGCTCTCCTAACGTCTAGAGAGTGAAAGGACCTCTCCTTGTCATTAGATGGGTTATTGCAGAAAGTAGGAAGGAGGATCTCTTGATTTCTATGGAAGTTTGAAACAATCATGGGGAGAAAACCTGGGTCTAAACTAATGACAAGTCTATCGTCTAGAACTCTGAAATAAGGTTCACGAATGGAGATGGCCTGGATTTCCCCCAAGCGTCAGGCAGAAGTGATCGCAATTAGGAAGGCTACCTTAAAAGATAGAAGTTTTAGGGAGCATTCCTCCAGGGGCTCAAAGGGGGTAATGTTAAACCTTTCAGGACACGGTTCACATCCCAGGAAGGGATTTTGGACTTGAGAGAGGGATATAAACGTGTAGATGCCCTGATAAAACGGCTAATCTATTTATGGTTGGCCAGGTCAGAATCAAAAAAACAACTAAGAGCAGACACCTGCACCTTTAAGGTAGAGGGGCTTAGTCCCATATCAAGTCCGCACTGAAAGAAATCCAGGATCCTTTGAATATTTGGACAAGATAAATTAGGTACTGGATCCCCGGACCAAGAACAGAAACTCTATCCGAGAGGCCCTGGAACTTTAAGATTTGGATCTCAGGATCCAGGCTGCCAACTTCAGGAATGGGTGGGGATGCACAATGGGTCCCTGAAGGAGAAGGTCCTTCTGCAAAAGGTAGGATCCATGCATCTGAAATCGACAGTCTCTTCAGGGACGAGAACCAGCTTCTCTTTGGCCAAAACGGTGTCACTAGGATGATTGTTGTGTTGTCCTGTGGGATCTTCTGAATTACCTTTGGGATGAGAGGTAGAGGAGGGAAAGCATAGCATAGATCCCAATTCCAGTAAAGGGACAGAGCGTCTATCGCCCAGGGATTGTCCCAGGGATTTAAAGAGCAGAACTTCTGTGTTTGTCTGTTTACCCTTGTCGCAAATAGGTCTATTTCCGGTATTCCCCACCGTTTGGATATCATCGCGAACCCTTCTGGATTCAGAGACCACTCTGATTAATCTAGATTCTTCCTGCTCAGGAAGTCCGCTTCTGTGTTCAAGGACCCTTTTAGGTGTACCGCAGAAATCAATTCCACGCGACTTTCCGCCCATGAGAAGATGCGATTTGAAAGGGCCCGCAGACTTGGAGATTTTGTGCCCCCCTGGTGGGCCAAGTATGCTACCGTGGTCGAATTGTCTGATAGGACCTTGAGATGAAGACCCCGAAGAGGATCTTCTGCTGCCCTCAACGTCTCAAACAGCACGAAGCTCCCTGAAGTTTGAAGACTGCCTCGCGATTGATTGAGGCCATACACCCTGGTAGCAGTAATCTCCAACCTTTGCTCCCCAGCCCCTCTGGCTGGCATCGGTGACAATTTGAATCTGAGGAGATTTCTTCCAGGAAATCCCCCTGGATAGATTTTTCAACTCTCCACCTCAGGGATTTTTTCACTGAGTTTGGAATGGGGACTAGACAATCCAATGTTGACTGTTTCCGATTCCAGACCGAGAGGATCCATAACTGGATTGTTCGGTAATGCAACTGATCCCATCTTACTAAAGGGATGCAGGAGGAGAGAAGGCCCAGGAGACTCATGGCGTCCTGTATTGAGGATACCTTCTTTGTTTGAAACAACCTGACCTTCAGTTTTAAGGCAGATATCTTTCCCTGAGGGAGAGATGTGATCTGTAACTGGGAGTCGAGCCAAACCCCTAGGAAGTTTACTCTCGTGGATGGAAGAGATGATTTGTGATGATTCACAATCCACCCCAAGGACTGGAGTGTGGAGAGTAGAGTCTCTTGGTCCTCCAGAAGCTGTACTCTGGAATGAGCTATTAGCAAAAAGTCGTCCAGGTAAGGTACCAGGGATAGGTTTCTTTGTCTCACAAACGCCACCATTTCAATTACCAACTTGGTGAAGATCCTGGGGCGGAAGAAATGCCGAACGGAAGGGCAGCAAACTGAAAATGATGGATTGATCCCTGAGAATCCCGGAGTGCGAAGCGAAGATATCTCTGAGATTTCGGATGTATGGGCACGTGATAATACGCGTCTTTCAGGTCTATCGTACACATGACCGGCAATTCCTCTGATCATGAAGAACGCGATGATAGAGATTCCATCTTGAATTTCCTGTAAACTATATACTCGTTGAGAAATTTTAGGTTTATAATTGTGCGGAAGCTTCCCTCTTTTTCCGGACTAGAAAAAGAGTCGAATAAAACCCTCTCCCTTGTTCGTGACCTTGATGATCACTTTCAAGTTCAGTAGATCCTGGATACCGCTCCAAATCCTGGACTGATTTAAAGACAACCCTGGATCGGAGACTAGATATTTGTTCGGCGGGATAGACAAGAACTCTACTTTGTAACCTGAATGGATTAGGTTTAAGGCCCAGGGATTCAATATTTTTTCCCAAGCCGAACGGAAGTCTTCCGTGGGAGGTCTTCCTCCCACCCCGACTTCACTGTTTATCTGACGGTTTGTTCTGGGGGTTGAGGAGGAAGCCTCTCCTCTTACCTCCTTTAGGGTAACTCCACCGACCAGATTTTCCTTTTCCTCTATATGACATGTCCTGGGAGCTGGTGAAACAAAAGTGAAATTTTCGTCTGTAGGGTCTATCCTCGGGGAAACCCTTCTTATCAGCAGCTTTTTCCAGGATTTTGTCTAGAACAGGCCCCAAAAAAAAAAAAAAAGGATATTCTCCCGAAAAAGGGATAGAACAAAGCTTCATTTTAGAAGCCTTGTCCCCCCCAAGACTTCATCCAAATAGCCCGACGGGCTGCATTGGAGAGGCCTGCATCTCTGGCTGAGAACCTGAGACTTGGCCGAGGCATCTGCTAAAAAAAGCTGTTGCAGATTTTAGAAGAGGAAGGGAACCTAGAATTTCTTCTCTAGGGGTTTTGTTGATAATATGCTGCTCCAGTTCGCTAATCCAGGGAGTCATAGCGCAGGCCACCGAGGTAGCTGCAATATTAGTTTTAACATTAAACATGGCTGACTCCCAGGACTTGCGCAGCAGAGAGTCGGCCTTCCTTTCCATGGGGTCCCTCAACTGAGAGGCGTCCTCAAATGGCAGGGAAGTCTTTTTAACAACCTTAGCCACTTGAATGTCTATCTTTGGAATTTCGTCAAACATTTTCGAATCAGAGGGATCTAATAATAGTAATAATTCTCAGGGTCTGACCATTCTTCCACAATCATTTCACTAGTATTCTCATTAATCGGAAACACTAGGGCACGCTTAGCCCTCAGCCCCCCAAACAGTTCTTCCTGAACTGAATGGGCTTTTTGAACCTCTTCGATCCCCACAGTAGCACGGACGGCTTTTAAAAGGTCCTGCATATCCTCGTTTGAGAAAAGAAATCTTACAACCTTCCAAAACGTCTGAGTCAGAAAGGTGATCCTCGTCCTCCGCATATCTTGAGGAAAGAGCCTCATCCTCATTCGATTCAGAGGAAGAGAGTGATGAACGGCCACCCTCTGACGTTTGGAAGGAGGGGGCGGGGTGGGGGGGGTTAGGGGAGTCATAGAAATTTGCGAAAATGCGGATCTAATCTCCTCCTGCACCATAGACCGAAATCCTTCAATTAAAAGAAGGTTGTTCATCTCGAATCATCTCCTGAATTGCACAGCTTTTTGGTATAGGATTCAGCCAGTTTTGTGCTGCAAGATAGACATCTCAGGAGCTTTTTTGCCTTCTTCTGTGCCTTCTTAGCGACCCATGAGGCAACAGAAGTAAAACAGGCAGTGGCTGATAACAGAGAATTAAGCCACCCTGTGCGATGTCACCCTGGACCAAAAACAAGGAGAGGGGAGAATGAACTCCCTGACCAGTAATAGTGCCCCCAACGAAGCCACCAAAAGCGAAAACAATATGTAGGGGGACTTACAGAAGGCAGTACTGGAGCGTCATGCTCTCTGGGGGAGCGCTGCTCCGGAGCAGACATCTCTAGCAGCGAACAAGTCAAAGCATCAGACCTCAGCAAAGACAAACGTGGCTCCCCGCTTTTACCTGCACCCGGACGCTTGTACCGCCTCCTGAGCATTTCCGGTCGCGACGTCACAACTGAGGGCGCATGGCGCCGGACGCGCAGCCCAGACACATCAACCAGAGGGAAAGGTAGGGAGATCGCGCCGCAGCAGGCCCCAGATCAACCAGGACGAGTCATCCCATCTCCCCCTGCCCAGCGTTGGTACAAGACCGCGGGCGGACAGGGGGGCAGAGGTAAGTGAGCGCAGTCACCCTCTGCTGGACATCTATCCAAGTCTTCATCTCCCAGCACATACTAGGAGACCTTTCTCCACTCCTGGCTTCAGTAGGGACAGGAAACACTGGTGTTGGTGGGAGGTGTCCTTTTAACCTTCTCTGCTTCCTGCCCCTACAGAGGTCAGGGGTCAATCTCCTTGTGCCGTCGTGGTGATGAAATGGAAATAGTGCTGTACATTCCAGAACTGTAAGGGTAGCATAGCATCTTAAATCAATATAATGCTATGTGACCCCGGCAGTGCTGGGAGTTCAGGTGGGTGCCTCGCTGCGAGTCCGCAGCATGACACTCACTTGTCTGAAAGGGACCTAAGACATGCCAATACACCTTAGACTTTTCCCTGAAATTCATTAGTGCAGGGTGTGAACGGCAGGGGCAGTGCAGCAATGCTGCCTGTGCCTGAAATAACCAATAGCAAAGCTCCTCAGAGCAATGAGCTTTGTCATTGGTTGGTTTGGGAAAGCACCAGAGCGACACAGGTCTTGTAGCAGGGGAAGACAGCAGGAGCTGAAAGGAGAAGGTGCTGGCTCTTGGGAGATGCTAGAATAAGGAGAGCCAGGCGTGCTGCACAAGGACCCCGGCAACCATGGTGGCGGAGTTGCTAAAGACAACTTGTCAGTGGTGGAAAAACAGCAGCCCTGGAGATCAAGGTGACAGCAGTGTATGATCATCACACACTGATGTATGTAGTGCAGTGTGGAGTGAATGTAGACAGGCTATTATAGCCAAGTGATAAAGTACAGGGAAGACCCACCATATTGGGCTCTTCGTTATAAATGTCTGATGTTATTTAGACCAGTAATGGTTCCCTGCATAAATACCCACTACTTAGGCCTCATTCACTCCATTGTTATTCATTTCTGTTGTTCTGCTCCATTAGAGGAGCAGAGCAACAACAGAAGCTCTGGATCAGGCATGCAAGGCTAGGTTTATATCAAACGTTTAACGTACACGTTAATGGATGCCTTCGACAGATGCCATACTGTGCCATCCATCACAGTAGAGTATTACTGTAAACTTTTTTGCAGGACTGTGCAGGATGTGAAAGTGTAGTTGTACCACGTTTTTCCATCCTGCAAAGTGCAGCAAGAAACCATGAAGGCTAACGTACACTTTTTTTTTCAATGGAACTCTGTGGTGACTGATGGCATCTGTTAATATATACATTTTTTGTGTACATCAAATGTATGAAAAAGAGGTGATGTGAACGCAGCCTAACTGACGGAAAAAAACTCCGTCAAGTTTGTTCAGCTTCCGTTTGGGATCCTGTCTCTTTACCAGACAAAAAAGTGCTGCATACAAGGCTTTTTTCTTCAGTCTTTCGATAGAATCTTCAACAGACGCTCTGAACAGAGCCTCCAATGTAGATGAGAACAAGTGTAGGCCTACACATTATGTATTTGAATTACCACAACTTTCGCACTCCTCCTCAGGTAAAAGTGCACCTCAAAAATGGTAAGATGAGTAATTTTACTCTTCTGGAAAAAACCTAGTGCGACCTCTGTGTGTAAAGTAAAACTTCAGCAAATTTATTTAATTCAATAATATCCCCCATTAACCCCACACTTCCTGTATCAGAACACTCAAGTTTAATAATAAATAATTCTTAATGAAATACTCACCTTTCTTAATTTCTCCAGTTTGGGGATATTAGCTACAAACATCAAGTTAATGTTTATCATGCTCAAGAATTCCAGGTTCACAAACTCCGCTGTAAGACCTGTAATCTTGCCATCATCTGAACGGCAGTTATCCAAAACCATTTCTTTAACCTAAGGCAAAAGGAGAGAATAGTAAATTCTTACACTCACAGCATCTACAATGATACTTCTCTGCTTGAGCACCAGCCTAACACCATACATCTAATGAGAATCCTCCTATGGGGTGGGTAGGGGTCAGAACAGACAGCCTTCTACAAACCCAACCCCCAACATGCTGGATTATGACAGGAACTTCAGGAAAAAAAAAAAATCAATGCTCCATTGCTTCATTCTCAACCACACAAGCTTGTTTCCTCCATCACAGCCACTAGCTTCCACACTGAAGGAATGCTGCGTCCCTACATACAACCCTAGGAAAGGATTTAAAGGGGTTGTCTCAGTTCAGTAAATGGCATGTATCGTGTAGAGAAAGTTAATACAAGGCACTTACTAATTTATTATTATCCATATTGCTTCCTTTGCTAGCTTAATTCAGTTTTCCATTGCATTATACTCTTGTTTCCAGGGGTTATGGCCACCATGCCAAGACCTTGCATAGACCAGCTCTTTTTCTTAGGTGCCGTTCAGACGGCCGTTGTATTATGGATCCGCATTACCACGGATGCCGAATGGTGTGTGTTCTGCAATTTGCTGAATGGGGTTAGAGGACTTTTCATGAAATTTTTTTTTATTTAAAAAGGTGTTCTCCAAGTTATATAGGATAGGTCATCAATATCAGATCGGCGGGGGTCCGACACCCAGCACCCCCGCCGATCAGCTGTTTGTAGAGGAGGCGCACGTCGAACCAGCGCTGCCTCCTATTCATTGCTCACATGCTGGCCATAACAGGGGTAGCGGTGAGCAGGTGTAATTAAACCTAACCAACCCATTCATTTCAATGGGAAGAATCGCTCCCATAGACTTGTATAGGAACGATTCTTCCCATAGAAATGAATGGGGCGGTTAGGTTTAATTACACCTGCTCACCGCTACCCATGTTACGGCCAGCATGTAAACAATGAAGAGGAGGCAACACTGGCACGGCGCGCACCTCCTCTTCAAACAGCTGATCGGCGGGGGTCCGACACCCGGCACCCCCGTCGGTCTGCTGATATTGATGACCTATCCTGAGGATAGGTCATCAATAAATTTAACTTAGAGAACCCCTTTAAGTACTGTACCTTTACTTGTGGAGTACCCTCCGCTGATGCCCACACCTTCTAATACTGTACAGAGCCCCCGCGAATCGACTTTAGAGGTTTCATTCAAAGTCGATTCGCTCATCCCTACATGACAACACAGGCCGAACAAGATTTTGCGCTAGATCTTCAATCAAGATCAAACGGATGATTTTTTAATGTTAGACTTTTAATATCAATGGAGCCAAAAACAATAAAATACTAATAGGACTTTATTATAAACCACCCAATATACCAGAGTCCACAGAAAATCTACTTCTAAACTAAATAGACGAGGCTGCAAATCATAATGAGATAGACTGGGAAACAAACTTTTATATCTCAAAGGAAACAGGTTCTTGGCAATAACTAAAGACAATTACCTTTCCCAACTGGTTCAGGACCGGACTAGAGGGACGGCCATACTGGACTTAGTATTAACTAGGGATGAGCGAACCGAAACAAACCAGATTCGTTACGAACTTTCCCAAAAGTTCGGTTCGTCACCGAACCGAATTTTGAGAAAGTTCGTAGCGAATCTGGTTAAAATAACAGCGACGCAAAATATACGCATATTTGAGAATGTACACTAATGCGTATGAATTCATAAAATGCGTACACATTAGCGAACATTCTTAAATATGCGTATATTTATGGTATGGAATATGGCATATTCCATACCCTAAATATACGCATATTTGAGAATGTTCACTAATGTGTACACGCATTTTATGAATTCATATGCATTAGTGTACATTCTCAAATATGCGTATATTTTGCGTCACCGTTATTTTGAGCGAACCGAAACTAACCAGATTCGTAACGAATGTGGTAAAAAAAAAACAAAAAAACACTGCGACACAAAACTGTACTTTTCACAGAATAGACCAGGATACAAGGGATTATTACTCCTATAATCCCTTGTATCCTGGTTTTCTGTGAAAAACAAGATGTGTGACGTCACCCCACAGCCCCGGAAGTACATATTCAGTTAAGTAGCGTACCTTTGACAACGCTAGACTGCATGTTCGTTACTTGAGTAGGAATGTTCACAGACGCAGTGTATGCGTACGCTAATGCGTACATATTCAGTTAAGTAGCGTACCTTTGACAACCTAGACTGTATGTTCGTTATTTGTGCGGGAATGTTCGCATTAGTGTAAATTCTCAAATATGCGTATATTTTGCGTCGCCGTTGTTGAAGTCACTTGGATTTTTTCCACTTTTTTCATCGTAATAGCAACTGCAAGTAAACGAAACTGTACCCTATCAGACTCCCATTATTGTAGCAGCAATTATTCAGCCGTTATAGCAAGGTTCGTTTTAGGTTCGGTTCGTACGAATCCAAACTTCACGAAAGTTCGCCGAAGCGAACTTTTCAAAAGTTCGCTCATCCCTAATATTAACCAATAGACCTGACAGAACAACAGATGTGCAGGTCGGGGGACACCTGGGAAATAGTGACCATAAAATAATAACCTTCCAACTGTCATTCAAAAGAGCGTTTCTTCAGGGAGGAACAAAAATACCAAACTTCAAAAAAGCTAAATCTAGCCTCAAAAATAAAAATACAGCCACAAAATGTGAGATTTTTAAAAGCATCCTAATATCTAATTGTGAGAGGTACATACCTTATGGGTGGACTACAGTACCCAGAAAGATTATCAAAATTAGGGTTATTCACTTTAGAAAAAAAGACGACTGAGGGGAGATCCAATAACTATGTATAAATATATCAGAGGTCAGTACAGAGATCTCTCCCATCATCTATTTATCCCCAGGACTGTGACTGTGACGAGGGGACATCCTCTGCGTCTGGAGGAAAGAAGGTTTGTACATAAACATAGAAGAGGATTCTTTACGGTAAGAGCAGTGAGACTATGGAACTCTCTGCCTGAGGAGGTGGTGATGGTAAGTTCACTAAAAGAGTTCAAGAGAGGCCTGGATGTATTTCTGGAGGGTAATAATGTTACAGGTTATAGTTACTAGAGAGGGGTCGTTGATCCAGGGAGTTATGCCCCTTTCACACGAGCGGGAGACTCGCATGTCTCCCGCAACGCATCTACAGGGCTGGACTCGGCACGGACAGGGATCCCATAACATTATATGCGATCCCTGTCTGTGCCGAGTCCAGCCCTGTAGATGCGTTGCGGGAGACATGCGAGTCTCCCGCTCGTGTGAAAGGGGCCTTATTCTGATTGCCTGATTGGAGTGGGGAAGGATTTTTTTTCCCTAAAGTGGGGAAAATTGGCTTCTACCTCACAGGGTTTTTTTTGCCTTCCTCTGGATCAACTTTCGGGATAACAGGCTGAACTGGATGGACAGATGTCTTTTTTCGGCCGTATAAACTATGTTACTATACTCTTGTACATAGGAGGCAGTAGTAGTTATATATGTTAATGTCAAATGCTGTGAACAGCTATGAACGCAGCATCTGAGGGGTACAATGACGGAGGAGCAGCGCAATTGCTGTTCCCTGTTATTGCACCCACTACTTCGTAAACCAAATTTTCAAATGCTTTACTTATCTCTAGTCATCAGTATCAAAATCACAGAAAATCCCTATCCTTAGCAAGCACACAATCCGAATACTGTAGTTCCTGAAAAGTAGGTATGGGACAGCCACTAAGCTACATAAAAAATCCCAGTGGTCTAGGTCTGGTGACTATATAGGGAGCAGACTTGAGGATGGTTAGGGTATATTCAACACATGCAGGTTTTGAAGGAAAAGTTAGATGAGGACTATAAAAGGAAACCCACTTCTGAAGACGACGTTCTCTGCACGTGAATTTACCCGAACAACATTGAGGACATGTGGCTTGGAGGCAGCACGGCTGTAAAGAAACAGGGGAGACCAGCTTATGGAGAAGAAACACACGCAGAAAACGTGCTTACAGGCAGTTGTACGATACGGGCGGGCGGCGGAGGCGCGGCTCACGGAGCTCCAGGTAGCACGCCGCCGCTTCGTGCAGGCTCAGTCTCCCTCACATGTTCTCGCCTACGGCCCACATACCGAGCACTACGATCAGTCTCCCCAGCCTGCCGGACAGGTCCGGGAGAGTTCTCGGCCAGCCACGTGTTCCGGGAAGTCATGGCCACACATGACTATCACCACTTCACTTCACCGGAGAGCTCAATGGGGATTGCATGAGCACGTCAGGCAGCGAATCCGTATGCTCTTCAGCCCCACCGACCGTTTACATAAGCGTAAAAAAAAAACACATTTTACCGGACACTAGAACCAAGGGAAGCCGCTTACCTCAGCTGCCTTCCGGTTCCTCAGCTCCAAGGTGAGTCGCTTCTTCATGTCCATTTTATAAAGATCAAGTAAGAACACAATAATCACTTCTTAAAATAAAAAAAAATAAATAAATAATTACGAGACGCGTGTGGGCTCCTCTTTATATAGGAACGGCGCCAAAGACACAAAGGAGGGGTTTGGTTGCTGGGTGGGAGTATGTAGCGAGATCTATTGAGTGACATCTATAGGTTACACGCGGTACTGCACTCCCGGTTTATTACTGTGAACAAGAAAAACTTTATTGATCAACACACTTAAACTGCTAAAAAGTAAAACCGTGTGGCGCCTTTGAACGCCATTATGGAGAAACCGCTCCGAATGGCGATAGAAGGCTTGAGACAAAAATAACCGCACGTGTTTGGCCTGTGTACTTCGCGATATGAAGCCTGTTACAATGACGTGACCAAATAGTGCGGGCGGCTGTGAAAGAATGTAATATTTTCCAGTGGTGAGATGGCACGCTAGTAGATTTCACATGCTTTTTTTTCTGTGATTCTTGACCAGGCCCTTGTGTCATAAGAAAATCGACCTTCAGGTCATAGATCTGAAGTCCATTCCTTCTAAAACGGTTGTGTCTAAATCCCATGACTCGGAGGGACCTGGTCCTCCCCAGTCATGGGAAATAGCCGGCTCTACAGCAGCTGTCTATTTCCATAACTGGTATGGACCTTTTTGCCCCCTAGTGGTGAGGTCCTGCATAGATATAGAATTTAGCCAGCTCACAGTGAATTGGCTATTTCCCATGACTCAGAAGGACCTTTTCCTCACCAATAGCCAGCTCTAAAGCAGCAGTATATTTCCTATAATCTGCAGGGACCATGTATTCCACTATTATCCTATACCTGATCTATCAAATTATTTAGCTTCACAGTGAATTGGCTAAATCCAATTTTCGCCCCAAGCACCATTCTGGTAAAGCTTCATTAAAATTATTATTTGTATTTGTTTCACTTTGCAGCAGTGACTAAAGTAACACAGGTGAACGGTGGATAATAAAGTCTTTATACTTATTTTCTATTTCCGGACTCATGAAGGACCTGCATATGTTATATACTGAGGTGTCATGTAGGAGAGGTCCCTCTGAGTCATGGGATTTAGCCAGCTCATATAGAAATGACTATTTCCCGGACTCCAGAAGGACCTTTTCCTCCTATTACATACTGAGAAGGTGTCATGTAGGAGAGGTCCCTCTGAGTGATGGGATTTAGTCAGCTCATATAGAAATGACTATTTCTCGGACTCCAGAAGGACCTTTTACACCTATTACATACTGAGAAGGTGTCATATAGGAGAGGTCCCTGAGTGATGGGATTTAGTCAGCTCATATAGAAATGACTATTTCTCGGACTCCAGAAGGACCTTTTCCACCTATTACGTACTGAGAAGGTGTCATGTAGGAGAGGTCCCTCTGAGTGATGGGATTTAGTCAGCTCATATAGAAATGACTATTTCCCGGACTCCAGAAGGACCTTTTCCACCTATTACATACTGAGAAGGTGTCATGTAGGAGAGGTCCCTGAGTGATGGGATTTAGTCAGCTCATATAGAAATGACTATTTCTCGGACTCCAGAAGGACCTTTTCATCTATTACATACTGAGAAGGAGTCATATAGGAGAGGTCCCTGAGTGATGGGATTTAGTCAGCTCATATAGAAATGACTATTTCCTGGACTCCAGAAGGACCTTTTACACCTATTACATACTGAGAAGGTGTCATGTAGGAGAGGTCCCTGAGTGATGGGATTTAGTCAGCTCATATAGAAATGACTATTTCTCGGACTCCAGAAGGACCTTTTCCACCTATTACGTACTGAGAAGGTGTCATGTAGGAGAGGTCCCTCTGAGTGATGGGATTTAGTCAGCTCATATAGAAATGACTATTTCCCGGACTCCAGAAGGACCTTTTACACCTATTACATACTGAGAAGGTGTCATGTAGGAGAGGTCCCTGAGTGATGGGATTTAGTCAGCTCATATAGAAATGACTATTTCCCGGACTCCAGAAGGACCTTTTACACCTATTACATACTGAGAAGGAGTCATATAGGAGAGGTCCCTGAGTGATGGGATTTAGTCAGCTCATATAGAAATGACTATTTCTCGGACTCCAGAAGGAACTTTTCCACCTATTACGTACTGAGAAGGTGTCATGTAGGAGAGGTCCCTCTGAGTGATGGGATTTAGTCAGCTCATATAGAAATGACTATTTCTCGGACTCCAGAAGGACCTTTTACACCTATTTACATACTGAGAAGGTGTCATGTAGGAGACGGTCCCTGAGTGATGGGATTTAGTCAGCTCATATAGAAATGACTATTTCTCGGACTCCAGAAGGACCTTTTCCACCTATTACGTACTGAGAAGGTGTCATGTAGGAGAGGTCCCTCTGAGTGATGGGATTTAGTCAGCTCATATAGAAATGACTATTTCCCGGACTCCAGAAGGACCTTTTACACCTATTACATACTGAAAAGCGTGTCATGTAGGAGAGGTCCCTGAGTTGCATGGGATTAGTCAGCTCATATAGAAATGACTTATTCTCGGACTCCAGAAGGAACTTTTCCTTTTTCATTGTTTTACTTGTGGTTAGGCCGGAGACATTAGCAGTACATATATGCACCGATGATACATTTTATGAACTTGGCCTTTGTTTCTTCTAACAAATATTTAAAAACCAACCTGAGCTTCTGCAGGACATACCACTGAAATGTGATTAAGCTTGTACATTATTAAAGATGTTTTCCAGTTTTCACAAGTAAGTATCCTCCAGAGTATTCTTAGAATAGACCCCAGCTACTATTCTGTGGCGAGGTTGTGTACTGTAGCCGCTCTTCAATAGACTTCTATGGGATAGATTGCTCTCCCATAGAAGTCTATGGGAGAGTGACTCCATAGTGCATGACACACTTGTATAAACTGGAAAACCCCTTTTAAGTTTCCTTTCTCTAGGCGTCCATTGCAAGCATATTAAGCAGAGTGAGTATTCTTCTAAAAATAGATTTGCTAAATTAACTTATCTATTCAAAGACAGATATATTTATGTAATGCCGGCAGTCTGTGCCAGCCAGCGTACTACTACTCCTAGAAGACTCAGCAACCATGTTAACTTCCATACATGCTGCCTGTTTACTGCTTTTCCACTTTGGGATACACATGCACTTGCTTTAACAGAGGCTGCAGTGTCTGCCCGTAGGGTGGCATGTGCTCCCTACCTGATATTTATAAGGAAAGTGCATGTTCTTATAAGAGGGAGAAATTCTATCTATTTATCCGTGTACCTGACCCCAGCTTGTGTTCCTGTTCTTTGACCTATAATCCCTGTTCTGATATCCCGCTCCTGACTACACCTATGCTACTGGCCCTGACTAGATGACTGACTACTTGGCCTATATTCAGACACTGCTCCTGCCTGACCCTTTGAGACTTGTTTTATAGACTCTATTCTGCCTGATCAGCAGTCACCTACTCCTGGTTAGGCGATACAACCCGCAGTATGTTAGTTTAGGTAGTTCATTACAATTTATCTAGTTGTCATACTAAATTTCCATTGAATACCATTTATACCACATATGGTCAGGCTCTTACTAGTCCCACATCTATGTGCTGCACTCATTACTCACAATTTTCACGGACACATAGGATGTGAACATGTAGCAGAAGTGCTGCAGATTTTCACATGCTAATAGACTAGCTTAGGAAACAGCAAAATCTGCTGTTTCTGTAACGTGTGTTCGCACCTGTCACAGTGGACTGTCAAATTCCTATGATCTTGTATATATCTGGTCAATGTGTTTCTTCTATTAGTCAGTGTGTGTTGTATTACATAATAGGGGTTGTAGTCATGGACTTCACATCTCCCTGGTACCAGAGATGAGGTATGCTGATGACCTCTGTGACCCTCAGGAAACATTAGGTTTGGGAACTTCTACAGGGGTCTGGCCATGCTTCAAAGCATTCCTCTCCGTGGGGGTAGTGAACCCCAGCCCCTGCTAGTCAGACAGGGGAGGGGCAGATGTGTTTCTAAATATCTCGGAGACTGGGGGTGGAAGTCAGTTGTTGGGAGATCTAAGAACAAGCTGAGGTGTTCTCTCCTCCTGGGTTTGCTTAATATGAGACTGTGGAATATCTGTAACTTCACCTGCGACTTTGTGTGTCCTCCAAGAAACTAATCACCGATGACAATTCCTATTGCTCAGTGCCTGTCTTCGTCAGTCACAAGCCGATTTCGTGACAGCTCCCACAGACTATCCTCTTCTTTAATGACACAATGTCCTATGCCATTATTGATGGAACTATAGGTCATTATGCACCTATGAGTTTCTTTATGCACAACCACAATATGATGACATGCAAAAGTGTGCCAGCATATAGTTATTTTAAACTAAATCTAAAATTCCCTGAGTGCTATTTTTTAAAAATAAATTTACATTTTTTTCATAAATAAAAATACACTTTTTTTTTTAAAATAAAACATTTAATTACATTATATATATATATATATATATATAGAACATGTAATAACATTTGGTGTCGCTGCAGTAACAAACCTTGCAGGTTTGATATAGCTCCTCTTCGCCAGCTTCCGGTAGTACTTAAAGGGTTTCTGTCACCAGAAATCACCCTATTAAACCAAGTGTCATTTGCAATGAGCAAATGACACTTGATGCCAGTAATGTTAGTATTATACCCCTCAGTTCCGCCGTTTTGCCAAAAATAGCGATTTTATAATATGCTAATGACCTCCCCTAGGTGCAGTAGGCGTGAACCTTCACCTAGGAGAGGCCGTAATAATGCCTCTTACCACGCCCCCGGTCGCGCTGATTGACAGGGCCGGCCAGCCAGCTCTTTCGGCTCCCGGCCCTGTACGAGGCCGAAATCCCGCGCCTGCGCATTGCAATCAGCGCGCGTTGAGAGCCGGCGCCCGCCCGGGTCCCGGCTTCATTAATGCGCAGGCGCGGGATTTCGGCCTCGTACAGGGCCGGGAGCCGAAAGAGCTGGCTGGCCGGCCCTGTCAATCAGCGCGACCGGGGGCGTGGTAAGAGGCATTATTACGGCCTCTCCTAGGTGAAGGTTCACGCCTACTGCACCTAGGGGAGGTCATTAGCATATTATAAAATCGCTATTTTTGGCAAAACGGCGGAACTGAGGGGTATAATACTAACATTACTGGCATCAAGTGTCATTTGCTCATTGCAAATGACACTTGGTTTAATAGGGTGATTTCTGGTGACAGAAACCCTTTAAAAGTACCAGCGTGCGGAGACTAACAAGCCCCCCGGTCTTCACCAGAGCCCGCTGCAAGGCAGGATGGATTTGGCTGCCGGGGGCTTGCAGGTTGCTTAACCTTACCAGGAAGCGGTTAGCTGGGGTAGGTGCAAGGCAAGTAGTGCAGAATCTAGCCGAAGTCAGGATACACAGGAGTCAAGGCAGATGAGGACAAACCGCTGGAGTACTTGGAAAGGACCTGATACTCTGGCACCAGTTGGTGCTCAGAAAGAGGCTTATATAGGCCATCCCATTAGATCATGTCATGTGACCTCTGGGGGAAGTTCCAGCAATTACCTGTAATGCTATTGACTGGACACCAGAGGGAGTTGCAGTGTGCAACCTGCATTCTGACCACTGGAGGCCACCAGAGTGCCGGAAATGTTGGTGCTGGCAGACACGCTCTCACTGCTGGGATCGACATGAGGGCTGCTGTGGAGATTGCCGGGGGCAACGGCTTGGGACTCGAGGCGAGTATAATGGCGCTTTGTGCTGAATCGGGACAGTACCCCCCTTTTTAGGGGTGGACTCCGAACACCCCAAATTCACTTTCTGAGGAAATTTTTTAAAAATCCTTCTTAGAAGTTGGGGAGCGTGTAAGTCCTCCTTCTTCACCCAAGTGCGCTCCTCTGGACCATACCCCTTCCAGTTGACGAGAAAGTAGAGAGTTCCCCTAGACATTTTGGAGTCTAGAATTTCATCTACCTCATATTCTTCTTGATGCTCCACCAGAACTGGGTTGGGAGGCGTGGCGGATGAGTAGAACCTATTGAGGACAACTGGCTTCAAGAGTGATGCATGGAAAACGTTGGAGATACGCAAGGATGTTGGCAGGGAAAGTCGATAAGTCACGGGATTGATGACTTGGTATATGGAGTAAGGACCGATGAAACGGGGAGCAAACTTCATCCTCGGTACTCGGAGTCTGATGAAGCGGGTAGACAACCAGACCTTATCTCCAGGAGACCATGAGGGAACCGCATGTCTCTTTTTATCTCCACGAGCCTTGTACTGGGCTGACGTTTTCTGCAAACTGGCTCGGACCTTCGACCAGATAGTGGTGAATTTCTGAACATCAGCATTAGCGGCGGGCACATCAGAGGAAGGCAGGATCGGTAGAGCTGGTAACCCAGGATGTTTGCCATAGTTAATAAAGAATGGAGATTTAGCGGAAGACTCATGGAACAGATTGTGGTGTGTGAACTCGGCCCACTGCAGCAATTCTATCCAATTATCCTGTGTGTGGGAAAGATACAACCTGAGGAACTTCACCAGATCTTGGTTTACTCTCTTGGTTTGTCCATTGGACTGCGGATGATGGGCCAAGGAGAAGTTAAGTTTGATTTTCATCAACTTACTTAGGGCTCGCCAGAATCGAGATGTGAATTGTGTTCCTCTGTCAGATACAATCTCCTTTGGACACCCATGTAAACGGAATATATCTCGGATGAAGATGGAGGCTAAGCCGCTGAGGGCAATCCTTTCAACGGAGTAAAGTGTGCCATCTTGGAGAATCGGTCCACCACGACCCAGATGGTGTTATAACCCTTAGACGGTGGAAGATCTGTAATAAAGTCCATGGAAATATGAGTCCATGGACTTTCTGGAATGGGAAGTGGATGAAGAAGACCAATTGGACGACCAGGTGACGTTTTGTGTTGAGCACACGACAGGCAGTTATGTATTCTCGCACATCTAGAGCAATTGTGGGCCACCAGTAACTCCTGGATAGGAATTCTAGCGTCTTCTTGACTCCCGCGTGCCCTGAGAAGCGGGAGGAGTGTGCCCATGCCATCAATTTTGTCCGTAGTTCCGACGGAACAAATGTTTTCCCAGGTGGAGGAGTCGGAGTTCCTTGGGAGGTGGTTGCTAGCAGTATGCTCCTGGGGTCAATAATGTGCCCTGGGTTGGTTTGCGACTCCTTGTCCGCTGTGTCAAATGATCTAGAAAGTGCGTCGGCCTTGACGATTTTTGAGCCAGGACGATAGGTGACCCGTAGATCAAACCGGGAGAAGAAGAGAGACCATCGGGCTTGGCGAGGGTTCAGGCGTCGGGCTGAGTGAAGATAAAGGAGGTTTTTATGGTCGGTGTACACCGTTACCGGGTGCATAGCTCCTTCCAAAAGATGTCTCCACTCATCCAATGCTAGTTTAATAGCGAGAAGCTCTTTATCTCCGATACCATACCATTTATTTTTTATGGTGATCTCATTCAGCCCACGATAGTCTATGCAAGGTCGGAGACCTCCATCCTTCTTTTCCACAAAGAAGAATCCTGCGCCCGCCGGGGAGGAAGATGGTCGGATGAACCCCCGCTGGAGATTGTCCTCTATGTATTCGGACATGGCCCATGTTTTGGGTAATGACAGGGGATAGGTCCTTCCCCGTGGAGGTGTTTTTCCCCGAAGCAAATTGATGGTACAATCCCAGGGACGATGGGGTGGTAGCTTCTCCGCCTGCGACTTGCTGAACACATCCGCGAAAGAGCGATAGGGTTGAGGAATAACTTCTCCCTTTTCGGAGACGCAGAGAGTGACCGGTTTAGGTGGTGTCACCTTTTTCAGACATGATGACAAGCATCGAGGACTCCAAGAGTGTATTTCTCCCGTGGACCAGTTGAGGTGGGGTGCATGCTTTTGTAACCATGGTAACCCCAGAATGAGTGGACTGATCATCTTGGGGACCACTAGAAATTCGATATGCTCCTGGTGCAGTGCCCCAACTCGCATCACCAGGGGTTTGGTTTGGTACCGGATGGACCCTTCTGGTACCCGATTCCCGTCAATGCCCACCAAAGATACAGGACAAGCGAGAGGAATAAGAGACATTCCCCATCTGGCTGCGAGAGAGCTGGAGATGAAATTCCCGGATGCTCCAGAATCTAAGAAGGCACTGGTAGATAGTGTCCCTAAAGGAGTAAACAGGGACACCCAGATGGTGGGCCGAATTGTTTCAGATTTCTTCATAGGAGAGAAACACAACGGACCTAGGACAACCTCTCCTGACTTGCCTAGGTTCTGGAGTTTCCCGGTTTGTTAGGGCAAGATCCCACTTGGTGACCGGAACCTGCACAATACAGACACAAGCGGTTCTTCATGCGGTTCTCTCTTTTCTCTGGCGAGAGTCTGGCTCGTCCCAATTGCATGGGTTCTTCCGGGGACACCACAGGAGCCTGGAATTTGGGA